>JAUMHF010000023.1:5350680-5408559 GCA_032359275.1 Microctenopoma steveboyesi | reverse complement strand
AGCTAGCGCTGGGTGTCTGGCTCAGGGACACACCTGGTAGGGGACAGATTATGAGTCAGACGGGGTTCGAACCCACAACCTTCTGCATCCCAGTCTGACGCTTAACCCATTGAGCTACCAGGTATTACTAGTACTAGAACAAATACTAGTAACTTGTATTTAGTGTACTCAAGTATGACAAGTAATCTATAACTATAAACAGTACTAAAACAGTACAGTACAATAGTGAAGTATTTTTACTTTGTTACTATACAACACTGGTCCTTATTCATGCAGGTCTATATTATAGAGAAAGCATTTAATCTGTGACTTCTGGTAAATAATGCAACTGTTCCTGACTCATCATAAAATAATTTAAGTCTAAATGTGCTGCCCAATTTTTTGGATTAAGGTCTTGGCAATGCTTCAAATTCTTATGAGATGTGCTTCTCACCCTTTTGCAGTTCAGAAAGAATACTTTCGCCACTTTTAAACTTTGGAACAGAGCTTCAGAGACAGTAAAAGGTTGCTGTATGTATGTAGGGATTTGATTGATTTTACCAGCAGACTTGAATCTGTAATCAACTGTGGATCCAAGTTGTAAAATCAATGTTTCAACAGCCAACTCAAAATACAAAGCAGATGGTCTCCTGTTCCACTGCTAGTTGTTTATATAACATTTCCAACACCACTTTTGTTTCTATTCTGCCAATTAGACAACATTTCAGATAAGATAAGCACACCACAAAGAGGCAGCCAGCACACAGGAAATGAAAAGAGCCCAGGGTTATTTATAGTCCTGTTCATTACATATGTGTGAAATACCATGTGCAATCAACAAAACGATCAACAAAATACCCAATTTACTATATAAATGTGAACCATGTGTGTGGCTCAAGTAGACATTCTGTGCAAATGAAAACTAAAGGCTTTACATAGCTGAACACTTAACTGACAGGAGAGTCAAAAAGTAATCTGCTTAGAAGTTACAATATACTGTGAATGGTCCCAGAGAGGACAGTATGGTATCAGAGGACAGAACAGTTAGTGCTACCACCTCACCAGTTAACATTTTGTACCCAGACCAGGTGGTGGGTTGCCTCTCTTTGAAGGACGACTGGCAACCTGTGTGTGCTCCGTGAAACCCTTAAAGGACAAGCAGTTTGGGTAATGAATGACTGAATGGTTCCAGAGATTTAGTCCCCAGGATTAGTATTTCCACCCACATCCCAGACAGACAACAGGCAGACCGAACTAATAGCAAACGGGGAGAGCACCGAGGAACAAGAAAAAGAGAGAGGAGGAGACAGGAGCGGCAATGAGAGTGGAAACATAAAGGACAGCTGTAATCACAATGTGTTTCCCCTTCACTGCCAGGTGGTGCTGAAGGGATTGGGGATGGGTTGATGATGTGTCTTGTAGTAGCTGTGAAGGCAACTGTGAGGAAAGAATTACAGTCTCTTCTCATGGACACAATTCTCAAACTCATTCAAAGTAATGCTTAGGATAGTGTTTCTCTTTAATCTAAGAGCACGCTACAGCCGAGCGCTTGTAGTGCTACATGTCTGCCAAAACATCCTAATGGAAAAGGCTGTGGATTGTTCTGAAGCCAGTCAGTACAAATATCGTTTTTCAAAGGACTGATTCAGACAGCGGTGACCCACTGTTAAATTGGCAATCTGCAAATTGGACTCATACCACACCAGTCCAAGTTTGCTGGTCTTCCA
Organism: Microctenopoma steveboyesi; assembly: GCA_032359275.1. NCBI lineage: Eukaryota > Metazoa > Chordata > Actinopteri > Anabantiformes > Anabantidae > Microctenopoma > Microctenopoma steveboyesi. The sequence continues at coordinate 5,406,853 of JAUMHF010000023.1, read as the reverse complement.
GGTCCTCCATTCAACCATGTCTTTTCAGTGCTGCGTTTGTGTGCTCTCCAGTTACTCTCTTGGTCCAATTGAAACACATTTTTCCCATTATTCTAGATCCATCTGCACCAACATTCAGGGTTTACTGCTTGTCTTCATAAACAGAAACAGAAAATGGAAACTGCCATGACGGTACACATACTTAAAAAATGCAAAACACTCGCAGATGAAAACACATTATTTCCAGCCGTTAAGCAGCGCAGCAGAACATCTGACTGGATGTACAAACTGTTTTATTTATTTGAGATCCTCCGTTATAATTATACCTTTTTATTGCAACACACTCAAAAAAAAATTCACCCAGGGTGAAAACTTCCCACTTTTGTCTTCTGCATAGACAATCAAATGAATCTTTAAACCTGCTCCTTTGTATGCCTACATTTGAAACATGGGTCTCTTTTGAGTAAAAGCTAAAAAAAAGTCCCTGGTTACAGAAAATGAGGATAAACAAGTTGTCAACAGCAATTAAAATCGGACTAATGCTCACGCTGCCATAATATCCACAAATGAAGTGAGTCAGTGTTTCTTGGCGGTCTAAAGCACGAACATGAATCAAGGTGTTAATATTTATTCTGACACTTACAGAAACCAGAACATTTCATATTTACCAGGAGCAGTAAAAGATTAGATTAACACCTTATTGTACCTTCATCTATGTTATTTGTTAAGTGTGTTAAGTTACATTTTGTGATTATACGTCAGTGAGACGCTGAGATTTTTCTCAAAGTCTTTAAATGTTATATTGTTTAGTTCAGTTTGAAATGTTTTGAATGTAGTATGAATATGTGCGACCCAGTATTACTTGAAAACCTTCATTTGCACATAAAAGTATTTTCCCATTTCTTTTTGTTGTGCTGTAAAATGAACCTTGACGCATCCTGCAGAAATGACACAGACACTTATGTGTTTGTGTTTCTTGAGACTCATTAGAGCTTGAGGATTGTTGTTTGTGAACATCCAGCTTGTGGCACTTTGACAGGTTACTGAATTGTGTTTGTGGGCAGCAGGCCATATCTTTGTGTGCTCTCATTGTAACTGAGAAGATTTAATGCAAGCAGCTTTTACTTTTCTCTCTCTCCTGCCCACTGACTTTCTTTTGACAGCTAAACACATAGCTGTTGTTAAACTGTAAAATTGGCAGCAGGTACTAAAGCACACATATGATCAAAGCAAAAGCTGGAAATTTGTGTTCAGGGGCACTAAAATTGGCACTGAACATACCCGTCCTAACTCCTGCTACTGATGACCAACCACATCAGTGACAGCTGAGGGCAGTTGGAAGGAACTTCTGTCAACAGGTTGAAAGTCTCTGCTCACGCCATGAAAAGGAAACTGTGTTGTAAAAGCCTGTATGATAGATGTTGAGAGAGCATTTAAGGTCACTTGATACCAAAGTAAATGTTTCCTGACCTCTCCCTATTTCAATAACAAATCCTCATTTCAAAGGATTGTTTCACCCATATCACAGTGTTCTAGACGATGAAGATTCTCTTTTAAGACCCACTGGAGTCCAGGGATGAAGGTTGCGCCATATGTTTTACCTTTAATGTGACTGTAGCTATCGGTTGCCAGGAACTCCAAGTCACGTTGCACAGAGCTGAAATGGCTGCAATCTTGGGATGGATGATGTAGTAGTACCACAAAAATACACAGTCTGTCATTTACTATTTACTGAAAGTACATTTTGCCTTTTTCTCCTTCAACGCAGAAGATGCAGTCACCCAGCCCACTGCTTATTAAACTATATGACGTTAACTGGACAATCAAATTACCTAAATGTTGATAGACGGTAACTAATTAATTAGCCACTTCGCTGATATTCAGCAGCATTAAACATAATGTAACGACAACATAACATAGCTCATTGGCTGCTTTAATTTGGGTAGGTTAAAAACTGTATGAGTCTTTACTCTAAACTCTTCATTAATCAAAAGAGCAACGGAACTTAAACATAATCCTCTGTCAACTCAACACAGCTCTCTCTCTCTCTCTCTCTCTTTCTCACTCTCTCTCTCTCTCTCTCTTTCTGAAGCATGACATGTCGCTGACAATGAGACACTGACTAAACAGTTAATACTTAATACTTAATTTACATCACACAAAATTTTTTTATTTATTATCACATATTTATCAGATTAATAAATGAACTGAAGTTGTTTAACTGATTTCTGACAGCAGTTACTCTGTGCAGCTGTCTGTTCATGTTTTCTTACTTTATCAGGAATATTTATTATATCCGTATTACCTGTCTGAGTTCCAAATCTCAGGACAGACTGCTAGCCAGGACTTCTCCTCAGACCAATTCCTGGAGAAAACCCAAATTTAATTTCGCCCTCTGTCTTATGTTATTTCATTTTTACGTCCGGCTAGTGAGGTCCACAATCTTTTTTCCTGTAGGGTTCTTCTGTGAAACGGTTCTGTACAAACACACTGCTCATCTCTAAACAAAAAACCAGCACCACATTGATTTTCAGGGTGAATTTCCTGGTCTCAAGTTGTAATGTCAGACTTGTGGCCGGGCTTTGGTTCTTCTATACTTTCCCATTGTCCCAGTGTGCATTCACAAGCTAACGGAAGTCTATGGTAAAGATTTTTGCACCCCAAAGGAACAGGAAATTAATTCACAGCAAACGAGTGACAGAACATTTTTAAAATACACTTTAATGCAGACTACACACAGTACTCACTGTTTGTATAATTTACATTGTTGTACAATTGATTCTCTACTCATATGCACAGTTATCTATCTCTGCTTTCTTAATTATCTACTTCTTTTTATCTTAGTTTCCTTTTCATTATTTTCTTTTTTCTTTCACCGTTCTACATCAATCTCATTCTTCTCTTCTCTCATGCTGGCCTTCACCTTTTCTATCCCTTTATCTTCAGCTCAATCCCTGTCTCCCAACCGCCCCCTCCTTATACCTCCTCAGCCCCCTTCTCCCTCTTGTAGCCTCTCAAACTAATGGAGCCCCTTTCCGACTTGCTAAAAATAGCCGCGCTGCAAAGTCAATTCATTTTTTCGTTCTGTCTTTCTCCCTTTTCTAATGCTCCTATTTTTTCTCTTTTTCGTACCTCCCTCAGGAGGGAAATGAGTAACGGGTAGAAGGCTTGTCAGCTCATTTATCAGCTGGCAGCCCACGTGCAGTGCCCTATGCTATCAGGGCTGAGCGGCTGAGGCTGTGGGACTGAGGGCCTGGGACCGTGCCCCTGGGTGTCTGTCTGTCAGGGTTCTTTCTATATGGCTATGGAGCGTAGGGCACATGGTGAAATGAATGAGTGACAAGTGTTTATGGGAAGTGGTTGGTACCATGGACATCACCTTCCGGTCAGGCCAGTGGTCTTAAATCTGCGAGCAAAGCTGGCAGCAAACACCGTGCTCAGATGTTTTATCATGACGTGAGGAGAAAAGCTTCAGGCAGATGCCTGAATAAGAAAAGATAGTCTGTCCTCTGGGAAAAAAGAAAACATTACAATTAAATGCAAGACAACAGGTTGGAGGTATTAAGTGACAAAACACAAGTTCTGTTTTTAAAGATTCTGCAATGAATCTGGTGACTTTAGTGTTTCAGATATTAATAAACATTTCAGAATCATTTCAAATGAATATATGTAGAATAATGGTAACCACTTTGAATGAACAACTCACACAAAGGAAATACAGTATGTGATGGAAAAGCCTCTTCTTTCCACTACAAAAAATGAATGGCTGAAATTCCACAGAAGCCTGGGGAAGCGACAGCAGCAGTAGAGGTTAATGATGCTAATCGCTGAGTGGTGGCTGACTCATTACAACTGTCATCTGAGAGTCTCAGATGACGGCATCGTACACCCTTCATATCTCCACAAAGTATAAACACACACACACCAAAGAAAGGCTTTCTGGTAAAGCAATGCTCCAGTGGGGGTCCAGTACATTAACTTCTGTCTTGGGTCAGTGGGAAAAGGATTTTTGTTTTATTGCACAAACCACTGGTGGCTGTGACCACAGAGCAGCAAAAATAAATCCAGCATGTAGCTGTGTGGCAATAGCATGTGCTTACACAGACAACCAGAGAAGTAATGTGTAGATACATGAAAAAAGCTTTATAGGAGTAGGAAAATTGATTCCTTCCTGTGGTGAACATTAAAAAGCACTCCAGCATAATATGACAAAAGCTCAGTTATTGTAAAAACTGCAGTAAACAGATCATCACTATCTGTTGGCTGAAGGATTCAGTGGTGAAACATCTTCATTAATGTCAGACCGACTACCACCTGTTGACTTTACTGGGAAACCACCCTGTGATGGTGCCACTCTGGGGAACAGACGTGACTGACACAGCAAATGGGTCCCTGTCATACGTTCTCTGATGTATTTGTTCAACTTAGCAGGAGTAATCATAACAGTGGCCACCCAGAGGAAAATCTGTGTGTATATGTGCGAGGCAGCCCTCCCCGTTGTAGGAGATGATAGAGCATCTGCTGCGTCGTAGCTGTTCCTCTCGGCAGACGGCGGCTGTGTCCTGTGAAACGATGCATCAACACGGAGAGGACACAATGAACATTATGTGCACCGCCACTTATTCGAGCCACCTGCCTCTTTCATACCCAATGGCACAGAGCAGATGCTGCTGTGGTCAAAATGCTGCAAAGCAAGTACCACAAAAAGGCAATTTAATAAAGCTAAATGAAGAGTTTTCCCCGCTAAACCTTTGTGCCATCAGTCTGGCAGTGACTAAAGATGAGAGAATCAGATCAGCAGCATGACTAAATCTAGCTGATCAACGTGTTACATCTGAATGTCAAAAATCTAATAGTAAAAACGAGTTATAGTTCACCCTAAATCAAGCCTTCTAGTCTGTTAAGCTAGGCGAAACACATGCTCTGCACTATTTTCACTTTTACAACAACTTGGGCTAAAGCAAACTCTTTCCAATTGTGTTAAATGTTCAATCTATTTTCATCTATTTTCTCAAACTTGAAGTTTCAGTCCACACCAGGTTTGCATGAGGATCTATATACCACAACTTCAGATGCTGCTTCGAAGTGTCTCCCGGAGCTTTAATCACGTTACTAAGTGCATTATCCTCAGTAGGAAGCACGAGAACTGGCAGCACTGAGTCTGAGCGCTTTGACTGAGAAATCAAAAGCTCACTGTGCATCGTCTCTTCTTCCACTCTTCCAGTCAGATGCATTTCAACCTGATTACGGAAGATTGGTAAGATTGGTTAGGAGCCACTGATGGAGAAAGAGCCCTCTGAGCACTTCTTTTCTCTGTCAGCACCACTTTATTAACTTCCAAGCACCCCTGTGTGCGTATATCTGTGTGTGTGTTTAAGACCAGCAGCGTGGGTTCTGGGACTGATTCAAGCTTGATTATTCAGTCTAGACTCAGTACGGATAGACAAACTATCCGTACTGAGAAAATCACAAAAAGAAGGTCTGTTAAAGTTTGCATGCTTATGACAAGAACCATGGCTTGATGTGCATGTTTTGGTTTTATTCAGCAGTAGGTTACTTCCAGGTGGCAAATTATTTTTGTATTAATTATGTATTAATATAATATGTAATTATGTATTAATTGTGGTGTATTAATTGTGGGTAAAAAAAAAACAAAACAAACACATACGGTATCAGCAATTTCTGTTGTTGTACTAAGGATTAATGGGAGGAACAAAACAAAATGAGTGTTTATTTTTACAGTTCTCCCTCATTACCACCTCAAATGCGCAGGCGAGAAAAGGATGTAACACCTGCTTGACGACATTCAAACGAAATACTTAAATCAGCAGACTCATAACAGCACTTCACCTGGTGATTTGGTCAAAGACCAGAAAAAGAACCAGAGCACACAAGCAACTGAATCATAGTTTGGTTTTGAGTGAGTCTTGAGTCTTTTTCATATAAATAATACTGCTTGTTGTAACTAATGCCTAAGACTGAAGATGTTGGGATGTAAAGTGTGGACCAGGAAACGTTACCTTTACCATATAGTAAGACAGATGATGATGATGATAACTTTAGATCATTTAGTTACTTAATTACCTCATTAGCTTGCCATAGCTTGTTCCCAATTAACATCTGCTGGCGGCCTCCAGTGAACACTTTTCTTCCAGTGCCCTAAATATGTGCACCGTAAATCAGAGTTTCTTAACTCAGTCACCGAGCCACCGGGGAGGTGAAGATCTGCTGGGAGACTTGTCACTAATGACAGCTGGACAGAGGACTCAACACTGCACATTACCTTTTAGAGGAGAGATGACAGCCTGACTTTAACAACTTAGGAAAAAAGTACTGGTTTCCATAGTATTTATGGATTTAGCTTAAACAGAGTTATGGAGACTGAAGACAGATTTTTCAGCCGTTGCGATACCCAGGGTGTCCTGGCATCTTATACTAGTGCTGAAGCTTCCTCCTCATGCATCGGTATGAAACACCGTTCAACCTATTCTCATGAATCTGACGTTTTAGGAGTTTCACAAATGTCCGAATGTCAGAGCTTAGGGTGACCGTGTTTGTCCACTCGTTGTCAACACAATCGCTCATTTCATCATTATATTAGGCACAAACATCCACTTATCTTGTGGATGAACTATAGCTTACGCGTCTGAACTGTAAAATGAACAGTTGACAGAGGTATCTGTGGTGCTACATTGAGTATAGAGCATAACATTATCACCAACAACAATAATATTGGCTTTCAGCACTCAGTGAAACATTGTAATATTCGATTTTTATTAAACTAGGTACAGGCTCAAAATCAATTGATATCAAACTGACTTTTTTGTATTAGAAGGTAAACAGTATGTGGCAGATGATAATTCATGCTAACATTCACACCTACAGGCAATTTATAGTTGCCAATTATCCCAACCTGCGGATTTATTTGGACTGTGGAAGTAAACTGGAATTCTTGAAAGGAACAAAAAATATTGCATATTTTAAAACTACGCAAAAACATAAGGCTAGTTTTAAACTGATGTCAAATCAGATATGCACATGAACTCTATCATTTAACCTCCCGGTTCACTGCTAAAAACATCTAACTATAAGGAACCAAAAAGCTCTTAAACTGTCCCCAGAGGATGAAATATCATCTTATTTATAGCTGGTCGAGGTCAGGTGTCCTTGGAGCTACCACCATTGATTCAAACAGTGTACTCATCTTTTATAAGAACAGATATCTAGGAGAAATGTGGCCTTTATCATTGAAGATTGCAATGCCAAGATCAGATTTAAGAGCCATGAAGTGACTTCTTAAGATGAATAAGCAGCTTACACGAGCCTTTATGTGTCTGGGAGTCAGTACTGTCAAATATGATAAAAAAAGAAGCACACTGTCTTTTGAACCCAGCTGTCAATACAAATAGTATAGGAAGGAGGGCAATGCAATTCATCTGAGTCATCAGTCAGACTGATTTCTGATTTTCATTCAGTATTTAAATCAAATGACTGACTTTATACTAGAATCTGAATCGATGACACCTCAAGAAAATCAAAAGTCAAAATGCAGGACTCAAGCAGACAGTCAGAACCACAGATGGTCTTCGCAATGCCCTCTGAGGCTCTGCGTCTGAACCTCTGATCCCACTGATCTGAATGTCAAATCCATAATAAGGTTTGCTGTCCATCATCCCCTGTCATCTGTAGTCATCAAAGTCGGGAAGATAGCAGCCAGGTAAATCTTATCTCGCTGAGCCGCAGCAGGACCTTGATAGACAGCCACCATCTTCACTTCCTCCACAGGCAAATAGAGTTGCATCAATATACACATCAGTGGTTCTGTCACGATCTGGGATTTATAACCTCTGCTGTCAAGAAGCAGATTCAAAGCTTGGACAGCTTCATGAATTTCTGCATTAGAGTTATTTATGTCACAAGACCTATTTATGCTTTTGGCGTGGTAACAGTTTTATTATTATAAATTAACTATTTTCACATGTTGTTGCTTCCATTTCTGTTTATACACCAATTTGAACCAACAAATTTCACAAATTCAAAATGCACAAAAACAGGTGGATGAAAAAGCACCTTTGGTAAAAAGAGAGAGAAAACTATTTAGTGCAGCTTTAAAGTTTTGCTACACTCACATTTGTTTTTCTTATCAGTGCTTCAGCTAGATTTATGACCATAACAGAACAGAATGACGCATAATGGTGCAGAGAGAGTATAAAGAGCTCAATCTGATTTCAAGATATGAATGTATAGCATATGAGTTTGTGACAGTCTTAGGCTCCAGGTGAAAAGGTAATCAAACGTTTCAAGCAAGGTGCCCCTTCCAGTAACATATCTACAGGAAGTCAAGGATGTTTGTTTTTCCAAAAGACTCTTACAGCCTTTAAATTAAATATCACCAAAAATATATATCTGTAAATATTATCTTAGGTCCCTGAAAGACAAGAAATAAACTAAACTGTTTCAGTCTTTGTTTTCTGTATTTATTTCTGCATATATTTTCTATTTATCCTTAGGCAACCTTTTTGTTTTTATTTATGCCTAAACATCATCTTTACGGGGATGGGGGGGGGGGGGTTAGGATTAGGGTTAACCCTAACCCTTACCCCCTATTGTATTACACATACCCCACCATTGCCAGTACACATTAATTCATGAAGAGACCACAACAGTCAGTGTGGGTTAACTATCATAGCACTTTATTAAAAACACTAAAACCTAACTAAGAGGGAAAGAGAGGAAGACAGACAGTCACACTACGGCCAGGAGGCCAACCACCCACTGGTAGTGTTAACAGTAACAAAAATCACACATCAAAACAATTAAAATGACACAGGCACGCAAACACAAACCATGCAATTATAAAGGTGAGTGAACTCTCGAACACCACCCACACCATGGATAGATGCCATCACCAGCCACAGTACTATAAGAAAGAAGGACAGGTTAAAAACCATTAAAACTAAGCAATAAACTTAAAACAATATTAACTAAAAAAAACGGTAGTCAGTGCAGCAACATAAAAAAACAACTTAATCTCATTAAGTTAAAAGTAGTTCCAAATGCCGTAGAGTAATAATATATACTAGAAAGGTGTCTGCCACTTTGTGCATGACAATGTGAAGAATGATTCAGAGAGCAGGATTTAAATGAGATGGATTTAATGTTAATTGAACACCCCCCACGTGAGGTTCAGACATTTTGATAATATGACAAAATGCTCTTGAACCTGGGAACTTACCCTAACCCTCTGTGTGGAGTCAGATATGTGTGTGTGTGAAATGATTATAAATTAAATGGAACACAGGGCCTTAACATAGAAAACGAGTACTAATGTAATTCAAAGGGTGTACTCATCTTTTATGAGAAGAGTTATCTTGAAGAATTGTGGTCTCTTTCATTGAATCTTGCAATGCCAAGATCAGATTTAGGGGTCATGGTTAGAAGTGACTTCTCAAGATGAATGAGCAGCTCATACGAGCCTTTATGTGTCAAATACGATGAAAAAAAAAAGCACACTGACTTGTGAACATGGCTGTCAATACAATTATTAGGGAAGGAAAGCAATGATGTTCATCGGAATTCAGACTGATTCCTGATTTTCATTCAGTATCTAAATCAAATGCCATCTTGACAAAGCCTCAGCCAATCAGAGAACAGGAGTTACGTACCTACTAATGAGGAACTCTTTCACTCCTGCTTCTAATATTTCTCATAGTTGCTTTATCCCCTCAAGGGGAGTGACCCACTCCCCGTTATGTTCACCCTCATCACCCTGGTCCCGTCTTCACTAGGCCCGCTCCTGGTGCCTCTATGCTCCTGAGACACCAGTGATAATTAATCAAGTCACATAGGAATGCAGTTATTCCTGATGGAAAGATGGCTAATGGAGAAACAGTTTGGGTCTGCATTTTCAGGCAGTCTCAATCAACCTGTCATGTCCCACAGATGTGAGAGAGTAATGAATATGAATTGGTCCTTCAGAATGAATGAGTTTTCACTCTTTATATTGGCAGAATGCCCTCAGGAGGATGTCACCTGCAATGAGCCGTTTTATAGCCCTGATCGCTCCTGCATACTAAGCAGGGCCAGTTGGCTGTTAGAGCATGATGGATGTCCACGTACATTATTTGAAGTTTTACACTTTATCGACAGGGTGATAATCACAGACTAAATAAAAGGTGATTAACTTTTACACTGGCTAAGCCACCAAACATTAAAGCTCAAAGGCTGACGTGTGCGTGATGTTAGCTGCGATGTGAACCGGGCAGGCATGGGAATTTAGACCGACAGATAGGCGGTTGTAATGACTTCTGCCTTTCTAAATGTTTAGGTTGTTGCATTAAATCTTAAAGAGAACATGTTAGGCCTGAGGACGCAGCACTGTTTTAAATCAACCTAACGCTAAACAGCTTCACTTGGAACCACAGCAAACACGCTGAGTGCCTGCAGCCCCGTCAAGCTCTGATGAACACAATATGTGGGTTTCATAGCCTGGCTTTGGGGTTTGCAGCGATCTGTGCACAGTTGCACGCAGGCATACATCAACCTAAGATGGAGCATAATTAACTAAAATAAAAATAAAACCAAAGGACAATGATTAATGCCCGGGCATACAGTACAACACACATGCAAGCACTGATTAATTCGTCATTCATAATATATTATACACATTTAATGAATCGGGTATGTGAGGTCAAGGTCATTGTCAAAATGTTTTTCACACACATTATTGCACCATAACACAAGTGCATATTAAAATAATTATGCTAATCATATAAATATGTACCTCTTAAAGAAGAAATCTGGGCTCCACAGTGGTAGATTTTAAGTTTTAGATTCACTTATTAAGTCTTTTTTTATACATATTTAGATGATTCATACTCCACAAACTCTTTGCCTGGCCATGTAATCTGAGCAACCACACATTTCTCTTACTAGATGAGCTCGAAAAGGCATCATTGTACATCAATCTCAACTTCTGTCTCTGCATAATGAAACAAAGATCGTTAGCGATAGAGCTAACAACACAAACGGCTGTGACCGAGCCACACAGACACACACAGCTCTTATTAAAAACTAGTAAGCGATAAAAGATAAAAGCATTATTATGACACTGAAGGATAAATAATAGGTCTGCATGGAAAAGCTTCTCCTGTATTCAGTGACTGATGAAGAGTCGTCAAGTGTGATAATAATACAGTTGTTATTGATATGTCAAAAAACGTGTCATGTGTCCAGACATCTGGGTTTAGTCATTTCATTCAATTTATAAATAAGATACGATGCAAACACCGAATCTAAGTCTGGGAGAAGCCAGTTGAAGCAAGCTGTTGTGATGACCACCCTGTGGGCAAGTTTGAGAGCACTGAATCTGATGTGGGCCGTCACATATCTGCTGGACACATCAAATCCCCTGCACACACAAAGAGAATAATTACATGAACCTGCATTAAATAACTTCTATTTACTTTTTGGAGCAGCTCGTCACAATTAGACAATAGAGAAAAGTCATATTCGAGCACTGAGCTCCACTAAGGGTGAAGCTCACTACATTTTCTATGCTTCTCTGAATGTTTCAAGCCTCAGCCAAAGGCTGGAGGGCATCCAGCTGGCTGGCATCTCTTTCATCTCTGCTTTTTGCAGATGTAGTATAATTGTACTGACCTTATGAGGTTGTACTCATCAGCATGTGTTTTGAAGTTGTTTGTAGGGTGAGTGTACCGGGAGGGAGGGATCCGTGCCACCATAAAGGGGAGAGTAGTTCTATCCATTTCACAGTTTGTCTTGGGCCCTTTTAAGGAAGAAGTCTTTCAATATTCAGAATGAAGTCAACACAGAGCAGACACCCTGGGGTATTAGGTATTTGGGAGTACTGTTGAAAATGTAAAAATAATTGTAAAAAAATCTGGAGAGACAAGTGTTGAGTAAGCAACTTTACCATACCTACGTAACCTGCTCATCATCTCTGTTTGAGGGTAAAGGGTGGAGGCTACAGTAAAGGAAGCAGTGTGTTAAGAATCTATCAATCTGTTCTGTTAGTGGTTAAAGCAGAAGGCTTGGATGCAGGAATAGCGGGATCGATCCCCAGCTGAGGAACCCAGCCCATCCCCCACACCAGGTATGTCCCTGAGCGAGACACCCAGCGCAAGCTCCCCGAGGGCCGCCTGTAACTGCTCACTGCTCCCCCCAAGGACTCAGAGCTTATGACCAACAGCTCAGGGTTGGAACATTGAAAACTTTGACTTATGGCTCGGCTCCCTCCACAATGGTCCTGGCCATGTCCTCATAACAGAACAGACAGAACTCGTTCCTGAACTCTACTTGAACTCCTTCACAAGGTGCAGCAACTCTCTCCCAATTTGCAGATTTTTGTATTTTGTGAGGCTATGGTAAAATATAATGTATAAATTAATCTTCTCAGTCTCCTCTGCCTTAGCTGTCCCACTGGGCAATGAATGTGTGTTCATCAATGCAAGTTAGGTCTCCTCTTGAAATATCTGCACAGCATTAAAAGGAGCCAGTGGGTCTGTTGCTGAGTTCTACTGTGGCCCATTTCCATGCAGCTTCTGCTGGGTCATTAAATATGGATCCCCTCCCCAGAGAATGTTACAACTGCAAGAACATAAAGAGGAGAGGGAAGTGGGAGGAGGAAGAAAAGGAGAAAGGACTTAGTGCTAGAAAAACGGCAACCAGGCACAAACATTTAACCCCTCTATTCCCTGGTAATATTTTGATGCAATTATATATTACTGCTATATACACTGCTTTCTTTTGTGATATTTTATTTCCCCTTCTCATGAGCATATTCTTAGGAAAATGTGGTTTACTAAACACTTCCAAGTTATTCCGAAAGACCCACAGTCGGAAGATACATCACCTGCTATTTTATTTGAAACACAATGCTTGAGTGTTCACATTGAGTATTTCAGTCTGAAAATGCATGACATACCTGTGTCTTTCTCATACCGACAACCTCCAAATGTCTCCCGAAGATCTTCCCTCCAACAGAATTGCTCAACCTTCAAGCCCCAGAAATTGTTGGATTCTAGGCCAATTAATGTAGGTCATGCACCCAATGGCCTCGTACTGCACTGTAACACACCTCACGCACGTCACACACCTCGCCGTTCAGCGCGACCTCAATTTTCTCTAAAAACATCATTGCAGGAACAGAAGCAATGACAGGGTGCAGTGCTACTTGTACTAACTGAGACTTCTGTGAAATGTTTGCCGTTCTTGTAACTTAATAATCGCTATCATTAGACCGTGGGGGGAATAGTTAGCACAAAACTCTAGCAACAATGCCTAATTTACCTGACATATTATTCGTTTGTTGTATCTTTAGGGTCATATGGAACAACCCACCTGTCAGTTGATCATCTTGTATCTTCCAGTTTAAATTTCAAAAAGCATTTGTGCAAGTCTGTCTACTAGTGTGTTAACTATACGTACTAAACCCCTACATTGCCTCATCAAAGTCAAAACACACGCAACAGTCAATTAATTCAGCTCACTCCAGTTGATCCATTTCCAATGCAGAGACCTATCCCACAGAGGGCACCGCGGAGCAGCTGATAATGAGTTGAAAACACAGAGCTTTGTGTTTGAAACAACACCTCTGATGTGAACAAAAGTCTGCGGAAGCACAATGCACATCATTTGGCAGGTTTTCTGTCTCAGGAATACAAAAATACACCGGCACACAGCTTGTACTGCCAGTGCCTCCAGCAACGAATAAATTCTGTGCAGAGAGACTTCTAATGCTAATGTTTATGGTTTCTCATGTTAAGCTGATTCCTGCTACAGTAACAATAATAACGGTAACTTTGATGAAGCCCTTTAGGGGAACAGCTGGCAGACGGTCGAGGTTGGTGCTGACACAAGGGTTTGATGTCTTGTCCAAAGACAACCCAGCATGTGGCCATGACGATCTGGAGATCACAGACAACTGCTCTATCAACTGAGCTACTGCTGCTATGATCAGGTTGCTCTGTCATGCTGTCTAAAACTTCTGTCACAAGAGCCACACATGCTTTAATTCATTAATTTTTAATTCGTTTTTGACTTACGGAAACATTTTTACAATAATGCAACGCTTCAGTATCCATCAGCAAATCTGCTGTAAATCTCAAACATCACCACAAGTCATTTAAATGCCATGCTGAATGCAGTTAATCATCAGAACGTAATGACTCTCACCAGTCCATGACTGCTATTTAACTAACAAAACAGCTAAAAATAATGTCACACAATCAGGAAACATTTACCCACAACACACAGGAAAGCTTAATAAGGTTCCCAATCAACCCTTGATCTGTCATTCAAACTCTGTGTTGTAGGTGTAGAATGACGGGCACATCCATCCTTATTACTCAGCCTCATTTCACATAACTGCGGTCTAATCAACGTGGAACAAAAAGAAAAACAGCAACAGCATTTTCCTGTAGTGCAACAGCATCCTGTATCTTAAGCAGTCACCACTGATGTGAAACTCGTCAGTGTTGGCAGACAGTAAACATTGCAGAGTGCTGTGGTGGTATTCAAGGCAACATCGGTTTAACATAAACTCTCAGGTCTATTCTATTCTATGTTGTTTTGTGTCCTATGAGTGTTTTGGGAGAAACACAAAGGGAATAAATAATTCTGCAAACTGTTGGAGGGAGACTGATGAGTTGTGGACGGATATCACCAACACATCCGATTTTGGAGCTCATGGTGGAAAAACAAGACTGATGACTAGATGACTAGCGGTAATAAGGCCTCAGGATTACCTCCTTCTGAGAGGACAATGATCTGCACCTGCACCCGGCAGACTATAAGCCCACTGCTCAAGATCTGACATTGACTATGTTTAAGGCACATACAGTGAGTCCACTATGTATGGTGCTGTATTAACAGGCTGTTTAGCTTGGCTTATGTTAGTGCATATAAAAAGAGTGATTATCATATTACAATATGGACTCATTCTAACTGTTTTCCAGTGTGCTGATGCACAGGTTGACGATGGAGGCAGATTTAATGAGCATAAGAATACCAAGTCAGCTTTAAAAATGCTTTATCTTTACAAGATGTACTGCGAAGGCAATGTCTCCAGTGTCTGCAAATCCACATGCAGACCACATAAATATGCAGCTTTATGTGTAAGCAGACCGTTGAAAGAAAGAAATGACATGCATAAATTCTTACACAGTGGTAGGCTGCTACCTAAGAGCCTTACATGTAGGAAACAAGGAACCCTTCTGTGGTGGAAGTCGTATGATAAAGGTGCAATGGGAGCTATTTGCATCTAAATCCAAAAAGAAATCAGATCAGCTGCATGGGGTAGGAGGAAAGCCAAGAGATAAGGAATATAATTGGATGACATATGAGGCACTGTCAAATAATAATGACAGAACTGCTGGTTAAGGTTGAAACATGTTCAGAGCATGAGAACTTGCACGTCTGTGGTGGAATGTGTCAAGAATCAAAACTACATCTGAGGCCTGTGTGCCAAATTATTCGCAGGTGTACATGTGAATTTAGGTTGGTCATTTGTAAAAATGAAAACCAAAGTAATGATATAGTGAATTCTATTGCACTGTTGTGTTGAAAAGCTTGTAAGACACATCTTGGCATGAAAATACATCCACAGTGAGACAAAGTAAATTACTGTATGTTACCTCAATGATATGCAAGCTTTGCAATGAAATACAGAACACAAGCACTTGACATCTATATGTCTACAAAGATAAAAAACACCAGTGAGGTAGGAGAAATCCTTCGGCCTCACGGGTGAAGACCGATAAAGCTGCGACACATAGCTAGATTTTGTTTGCCTCTGATTTAACTTGTAATATGCATTACAAGGACACCAAAAGCCCCCGGCACCTTGTTTTTCTGTTTTCTTTGAATTGTGGAGCAAGGAAAAGAGATGTTGGTCAAATGGGAAAAAAGCCCTTCTGACATCCACAGAACAGCCAAACAGCATGGATTATTTCACAAAGGTAGGCAAACATTTGCACCTCCTATCAAAACTCTTTGGATATGCTGGACATGTGTGCTCATACATAACATCTTCTGCCAGCTCCATCTGCACTAAAAGCAATTTATGCATTCAAACTTTGTATTTGTTCTCTGCCAACAAATGAATATGAAACAACTGCTGAGGATGTGAAAGAAAAGCTCTGGGTGAAGAAACACAAAATCACAGAGGAGCTCAGGGGAGTGGTTGGGTGGGTGGTTAAACGGAACGCAGTCAGAGTATTTAGTAAATTCGACTTCCTCTGAACTGAATGAATAAGTAAAGCAGTTATTACAAGCCCGTTAATCTCTTTACAGCTGCCTACGCTAAGTAATAAAGTGTAAGCACATAATAAAACCTCTGAGTTGCTCCTGTAGTTCTCATTGTTCTGCTGAAGCTAATGAAGTCTGAGCCGTTTGCTGCTTCTGTTAATGCTGCGTGTTTGGAAGCGCGCAACTTGGTGGAATGCAACGGTAATTCATAATGTTTGTGTTGAAATGAAAGCGGCAGAATTGCCTAATTAAGCTTCAGCAGGCTGGAGTGCCCTCTCAGAGATAATGAGAAGCTCCTCAAACACATAAACAGTCAAAAACATCCCCTCTCTGTATTAGATAAGAGGAAGCAATTATTGTAACTCCAGACGATGGACTATAAGCATTCGTCTTAGAAGGAAATGTGAGCCTTTTTTGGTAATCAACTTTACAGCAATAAAGCAAAATGACACGCAGAGGAGCGAGGTCCCCGTCCCATTGTCAGAAACGATACGGCACATTACAGGAGAGTAATTAGGTCCAAAGTAGTTCTTACTGCGTAATCTGCTGGACTGCTTGATCAGTTGTCTGTGTGGTCAGGTACTGCTTCTCTCACTCTGGCTGGACCTAGAGTGTGTGATCTTGTCAGCTAGCAGGAAGACTTTAGGAATGGAAACATGGGCCGTGACCTTTTGGGCTTTTCTACAGATGGAGCACATGTCATGAATGCTACAGACTTAGCTGTCAGGCCCATTCCCCTAAATGTACAGTATGTTCCTGTGCATAATGCATGTATCCCTCTTTTCATGAATTACTCAGGTAACAGATGTATTTTTAGCACAAATGTGGGCAACGAAAAGAACAGTGGGACAGGTTTCTATCTTGGTGCCTGCTGACTGCCTCGGTGAGTGTCTGCCTACCCTCTCTGCTGAATAATGAAACGAGTGGTGAGTGGTGTGGGTGGTAGAGGGATGGCCTCTCCTCATAATAGACTCCTGCAAAAGCAGAGCACTTCAGCGATGAGACATCATGGCACAGGCGTGTTTATGGGATGGTTTAATTAATAGAAGCAAAACCGCTGCAGTATGGAAGCAGTGGTGTCTGTTGTAAATGTTATAACAAGAGATTCCATCAGGCCACTGTGGATAAGTAAAGGTCAGATGAGAAACGACTCACATTCTGCAAAGAGAAATTCATTTTCATTAAGGAGATAAAGTAGGGCTGTCCAACACAGGGTGTATGTGTATTCATCCCGGGGTGAGAACAACAGGTGAAGCCCGCAGTAGGCGTGCAAACCGCAGCCAGCTGCGGTCAGTGAAGCAGGAGTGGTCAGTTCACCGCACTCTTGCTCGTGGGTCCGTGTGCGCAACCTGAGCACAGCGCGTCCTCGCTCTTCAACAGCAACTCCAACTTTGTCTGGACAAGGCGGCAGCGTTCGGCACTTTGTGGAGATGGGGAGCAGATAAAGGAAGCTCGGTGCCGGTAGAGTAGGGGGGGGGGGCACAAATGGTGGCATGCGTTAATGCGGGCACGTTTGGAGAATCATCAGATTTCTGCGCGTGCACTCGGCGACATGTCTTCCCGCTGCGCGAGGCAGCAGCGGCTGCGGCGCTATTTTTAGAAACAACGTTGCGGCAGAGGAATCAATCAAACTCGGCTAAAAACAGAGCGCTCATGACAATCTGCTGCTGCTAGAGCTGCGGTCTTCTGAGATTGCTGTCCGCGCTCGCTCGCAGGATCATGGGACAGGACTCTGCGTTTCTATCAGTTTCATGACAGCTGATGCCAAACGATGCCCAGCCAGCTGACGCTCTCCAGAAACCGGTGGACTGCAAACTTTTGCATGATGGAATCCACTACACTTGATGGCAGGGGTGGATGCAGTCCTTTTGGGACCTCGTGTAGTGTTGTGTATTTTCACAGAATTTCTAAAGAACACAGCAGTTGGTGATGTGAGTGAGAATTGAATCGAATGGCAAAGAGCTGGGAAGCCTGAGAATCGAAAGGCGCACACTCTCTATATCACGTTTTCTCTCTACTTCTGCCAAGTGTAAGCACATTTTTGCAGGCTCTTATGGGAATTAAACACTCGTCCCGCTGCATGCTCCTCAGGAGAAAAATGGCGGAGTCTGAGAGCAGTGAGGTAAGTGTGAGAGACACCTTTGGTTTACAGTATTAAAATGAGAGTGCACAGTTTTTTTTTTCCGTCCTGCACCATGTAGCCTACCTTTAGGAGAAGTTGCACCTCGGACACACTGCAGGATGCTGGCTGTCCGGAGAGTAAGACAGGAATCTGAGTAACAGGCTTCCTCTCTGCATGAATGTGTAACCCCCCAGGAAAAAAAAGCGTTTTTGTGCAGAGCAGGCGCGAAGTAAGTAAATCCAACATAGAGTACACGTGGAGATTTCATGCGTCGCAGTACTGGTCTCATCCTTTAACCATTTACCTCCCATGTGGGATTTCAGTGTGGAAAAACTGCGTGGTTTCACTTTTTTTCTACTAGAAGACATGCCAGTGTGTTGCAGGAAGGAACTCCTTTCTGCCTAAACACCCAGCTTAGCCTGAAGCCTGTCTTGGCTAAACGGGACGGCGCGCTGCTGTTTTACGCAGCGCTGTCCAAGGTACCGCAGCCCGTCGCAGGCGAAGCGGCGAGTGCTGGCGCTAGATGTGAAGGGGAAGTGTTACAGAAAGTAGAGTGAAGGGACGAGATGTGTGGCTAGCTCTCCAAAGAGACCCAATCCTCTCCTCATCATGCAGTTTCCCAAAACATTATGATCGACATATCCGTTCAGGCTCGTTTCGGGTTGTAGCACAGCAGGACGTGACAGCTGTGTGTTGTACTGGCAGTGTGATGCTTATATATCTGGAAGTAATACTTTATAGATTCAAACACCCTGTGAAGTTGGAGACAGCCTTGTGTTGCTTTGTTCTACATTATTGTTATCAAAAAAGTTTCCTTGAACCAAGTTGATTTGTGGGCGAAGCCCTCCTCAAACTCTCGACTTATATTATCAATAGGCTTCCACCTGAGGGCAGAAGAAACCTAATGCATCGTAATTATTGGTGGATCTTTTCCTTCCTCTGCTGCTCTCTGTTGTTTTGGAATATTTGTGCCATCAGAGGCGCCTGAGTGCCAAAATGGCAGAATACCAAAGTGATTCTTCTTCCCGACTGCCAGAGGAATCTTTATTCCATTAAATAATCAATTAAGGTGTCGAATTCCTGGGACCTTACAGTAAAAAGCCTTCCCTGTCGTAATCCATCATAAAGATTGTCTATATTTTTCATTAGAGTTCTTTGGTATGTGCTGAAACACAACATTTCTTTTGACTGCAGAGTTTATCCACTAATGCACCCAGTGACACCAACACCTCCTGCAGGATGTAACAGTATGCACACAGAGGTGAACTTCAAATGTCAGACAGGCACAAACGGACCGTGTCCTCCCACACAGACTGCCTAACAAGTACAAAGTGACTGCCCTTCTCCAATAACAAGTCACACCTCAGTGTCGACGTGAGGATTCAGTCTGAACTGGAACCTCAGATGTGTTTATATAACTTGAGAGTCAGAGGAACGAATGCGCGGTACACTCTCTTTCCTGTGTGAGGGCATCAGTTACACGCAGCAGCTGCTCTCCCCTGACCGCGCTGCACACCGTGTCTACTTTAATCCAATGCCCTAGAACGACTGTATCTGTCTGCAACTTATGGAAAGTTTGCATTAGATTAAACCTGATCAACTCTTCTCATGCTCCGTCTTGTAAATACTGACTTCAGTGTTGGCCTGGAGCCGGTTGCTTATCAAATCCAGCTTTTTCACCTCTGCTGTTGTGATTTGTTTTTAAGATTTGTTCTGAGCTTCCAGAGAAACTTAAAATGTGAGGTGAGGTAACGCTTTTCTCATTAAAACACGACTTCAGCCAGTATCGTTAACGTCGACCTTGATGATCTAAATGACTGACATATTGTGAGAGTGCTCGTAACAAAATACAGAATATCAGAAGCCTGCCCTGTCCAGAAGTGCTCCCCTCTGCAGATCAACACGACTCACACAGCTGTTTTTTCTTCGTTAGGAGCATGATCTTTTATTTAGCAATCAGAGACTCTCTAAACTTTAACAAGCAGAGAAGTAAATGTCTCTCAGTATTATAAGAATAGACTTTTATGAATCAGTGGCTTTATTCATGTACAGTTGCGCAACTGCTGGTCAGGAGTCAAAACTGAAATAATACCAATCATAGATGCTTGATTGATTAATTGGAGAAATTGTTGTTTGGATAATTGTCAGACAGTGGCTACTGGAGGATAAGAATGCCTAATTGAACTAATAAGACGGCGGTCTGCAGGTCTGGTGGACTGACAGACCAACACTGCCATCATACTGAAGGTCAGCTTCAGTGTGGGTGCACCCTGCTGTGAGCAGGTATTTCCACACATCATTTTCTTGGTCACTCTGTCCGTGCCATTTGAGCCCAGCAGGAAAAGGATGAGGACAGATTAATAGTGTATGATGGCCATTTTAAAGGGATAGATGCAGGTTGGGGGAAAAGGAGAGAGGGACAGGAAGGGCAATCGACTTGCTCAAAGGAGGAAAAATCAATGCTGCTGACAGAAATTCCACCGTAACATCTTGTGCCACACAGATCTGTCACTTTAAGTCATAAGAGTATGACTTCACTGTGAGCTTATCATCCAGCTTGCTCACTCAGTTCTGTGTCAGGATAAATGACGAACTTTCCCAAACACTGAAGTTGGACTTATTACTGCAGTCTACTGCATTAGAATCTCAATGCTGAGAAGATGGGGGGGGGGGGCAATATGGCATTCATTAGCTATGAAAATCTATATCGATTAAAATGTGCCAGAAATTAGTTTGAATTACCAGTGGGCTGGATGCCGCAAGCTGGGAATCAATCCTGCTATATCTGTGTTCTTCAGTGTTCTACGTTTGTTAGTTGAAAGTTTAAAAAAGCTATTGCTATAATGAAATATAACCAATTATTAACCATTTATTTTTAGAAGCCTGGAAGTAAGAATGAGAATAAACACCAAAAACATTTCCTGGCTCTATACTGGGATGCTGGGCAGCACTTCGTCCCTCCATCCCAACACACATGCATGAACGCACAACCTTTCCAGCATGCTAAGAGGTGATAATCAGGGCGTTATGTGTGTGCCTTCTGCGCAGAGCAGAACTTTCTTGCCTTCTGCCTTCTGTTGAGAGACAGACTGACTTCATGTGAGTGATTTGAAATTTCCTCCAGACTCAGTGGCCTCTCTGGACTGCAACACTCCACCAGACAGCAAACTGCCAGATTAGCTGAGAGGCATGGAGCAGATGTAAACGTTAAGGGGAATGGCTGATGAGTCTAACCCCATTAGTGTCCATGGAGGCAAACCTTCTTCTGTTTCTTACTCCAACATTAGTCTGACTGTGGCTTCAGCCTTAGTCATGTGTTTTTTCGTATTTCTTTTCCCAGCAACCGCCGTTGCAGCCGCAGCCAATCCGCATCATTCCATCTCAGTCGGCACAGCCCACCTCGTTGCCCAAGCCTGTGCCTTCCGTTCAGCCTGCCCCACGGCCTCCTCTCCCGCCGCATACGCCACATGCTGCCAGCCTCGCCAGCTGCCCGGGGCGGGGCAAGATGGCCAAGTTTCTTAACCCGGAAGAGATGACCTCACGAGACTATTACTTTGACTCCTACGCCCATTTTGGTATCCATGAGGTATGTCTGTATTATCTATCACAGTGAAAATACCTGCAAACACCTAAAACATACCCTCTGTGTGTGGTGGTTGAAGACAATAATAAGGACGTTTTCAAGGAAACCTGCACAGTACTGTTTCTCACTGTGCAGGAAATTGGGGGAGGAACACCAAAGATAATCAGGGTTACCTGTGTAGTCTCATTATTCGGTAAAGCAAGAGGAATAAGAAAAACATGCTCAGGAGATGAAAGAAAGTCTATTGGATGAGAACCAGTCTGCCCATTTATGCCTTGATTAAAATTGTTTAACAAAAAAATGCTGGCAATAAACACGAAGCTTTGATGCTAACAGCTTATTTCTCATAGTGCACAAGATGTTTTGGTGTTGGTTAATCATCAGAAGTGCACTTATTAATCAGCCAGTGCAGTAAAAACTGGTTGTTAACAATACTGTAGGAACTGCAGTAGATTAAAGTCAATGAATAAGGTGACATTAAAAAAACAGTAAGAATCCCAGTGGGAAATTGTTTTGATAAATTAGATTTCATTTAAATGAATAACCATGTTTGTCTTCTTGCTTCTCCAAAAATTGTTTATGTAGATAATACAGTTAAAACACAGACTTCCTGTTTGATCACTGGCAACGGTTTCTCTTGGGGTTATAGTCTGCCAAGCCCTTCAAAAGACAGCCTGCAAGAAATGTCTACCTGGAGACTCATCTCAGGCACGCTGCCATTCTTAAACTCTCCACAGAGTCTGCACCTGTTGAAGAGTGGTGGTGACTGAGTTTTAATCAAGACATCCTTGAAACTTAAGAAACATTTTTAATGCGTTGTTACCATTTTATCCAACATATTAAATGACTTTTATTTTGTTCCTGTGATTATATTTCCATGATGTTATTTTGGTCTATCCTCCTTCCTCAGAGTTAAAATGAGGAGAAAAGAATTACTGCAGGCTATAAAAAAAGAGCACCTTCATGGTGTGACCTATGAGATGAATTTTTCATATTTTTGGAATGTAGGTCAGGTGTATTTTTGTCATTTCTGAATATCCTTCTCACGTCTCGCTGTGATTTCTGTATATTCCTCCCACTCACACATGCACACACACAGTCTCTGGGACAGGTGGAGACAGAAAAGAGAGGCACACAGGATCTGAATCTCGAACCACATCTGAGAGTAACTCTACTGCCAATATCAGAGCATATCCAGACCGAGCACTGTTTTTAACTCAGCTGAGCCAATTAACCTTCTTCGCAGGGGTTTGCTGTGTCGGCATTTTCCTCATTCTTTTGTTCTGCACTAATCCAGGAGATGTTGAAAGATGAAGTGAGGACACTCACCTACAGGAACTCCATGTACCACAACAAGCACGTCTTCAAGGACAAAATAGTGTTGGACGTTGGAAGTGGGACCGGCATCTTATCAATGTTCGCGGCCAAGGCAGGGGCAAAGCACGTGTACGGGGTAAGACCAAGCGTTACGATGCTGCACCACCAGGGTCTATCCACTGTGGCGCTCACACTGCACGCAAGACTGGTACATACATACATTTTTTAACATTTTGGCCAAACTCCCAATAATCTTGTAGGATTATCTTGTCTGACAGGCAGGTGATAAAAGTGTGTGGCCTCTCAGGCACGTTGACAGGCTGAGCTCTAGTGATTTGAGAGCTCTTACTTTTATCGTGCGCTAGAGCAGAAGTAATTGCTAGTCAGGGCATGGCTGAAAATATATGCTGGATACACACCACTAGCTAGGCATAACCACGTGGAACCTATTTTTGTGGCGGTGGATTCAGGCTGTGTATATTTGCTTCAGGGGAGGAAGGATTAACTTGGAATTGCCAGGAGACTTGTTCTGAGTTACTGGTTGACATAATGTGTTTGTGTGTGACTTTGCCCTGCATCTTGTGTTTGTTCCCCTCCCCTTTTCTGCTTTTTCTCTCAGTCTTTCCCTCCCTCCTGTTCTCTATCATTCTGCATTTGCACTGTTCACTGTAATATCACTTCAGTTTGTGCTTCACCTCTCATTTGTGTTACTTCTGTGCTTCCAGCAGGGTCTTAAGCACATAAATACGGCTAAGATTTTAATGATTAAAGTCCCTTTTGACGTAGATCCAGTCTTTTTAAGCTGTGCACCAGAGCCCCATACCTTTAACATACCTGCAACTTTTAAAGCTCAGTGTCAAAGATCAAGGCCTGTGAGGGGAAAGGACTGGGCTATGGTCCAACAAGAAATCCATCATATGGATTTTATTTAAGACAAAAGAAAAGTGATAACCTCAATTCTGAATCAACGTTGTGCTGATAAATGACTCATTGTTGATATATTCCATATGCCAGAACTATATATTGCAGTGCAGTATTTATTATCGTACTGTGATATCTCATTAGTAAAATATTACAATGGAAAATTTAACTCAGACACCAGATATCAATGAATGTACATCACATCAAAGAGTTACTGCAAACACTGGAGGAAAATGTTGGACTACAAATATTATAAATATTACAAATATTTCTTTGTGTATAGCGTGACTCTGCACAGGTGTGAACAAAGACACTTCACTCGGCCCTGAAGCAAATTTTTCATTCCAGTTGAAATGCTTAAAGAAAAAATGTAGCAACACTTGTTGTTTTTTTAGAACTAACTTATCAAACAGTTATCAAACATCAAACTAAGTTATTTTCATTTACCTTTGCTTTTTTTTTAATTTGGCAGGTGTGAGAGAGAGAGCAAAGTTAGAAACTTTCCGTGGCTAGACGAGAAGGAGTCCACAGGGCTGAGAACAGTGACAGTAACTACACCTGACACTAGTGAGAGGTGCAAGAGGCTCCATATGAGGAGGGGTTGACTCTAAACATGCCTCAAGATTTCAGTACTCCCACTGAGGCAGGGTGACTCCGATGGACACATGGCTAATGTCTGTCTCTTCTCAGAGAAATTCAGAAAGAAAAGAGGAATCATTGCCAATTAGAGGGCTGGCACTGGCAGCCCTGTTATCATACACAGACAGTGCACACAGAGGTGGCCTGCGCACGCATCCGGATACCTGGTGCAACATTTGGCACTGCTGTTTGTTTATGCAGGTGAAACAGTCGGCTTTGTGTGCAAGGATTTGACAGACCTACAGACAGGAGGCTGGCGGCACCCCCAAACTAATAGGTAGCAGAGAATTAGGCAGCTCCAGGGCGTTAGTGCTAATGTGAGGTCCCTACATCCTGCATGCAAAATCACTGTGTTACAAAATATGACAACAACACAAATCAAAAATATCCAAAAGTATATAAATAAAGTGTGGAGGCCATAAAGCACGTTTAATTAGCATCTGTAGACCTCGTTCTACCATGACAGTCCAAGACCAGGACACTCTATTTTCAGAATCTACGTTTGCTTTTGCAGAATTCATTGAAAAGTCATGTTTGATTATAACCAGATGAATCTTTCTGGCACCGTTAATACTTCCACACACCTCTGACAAAGAGTCTCTAGGTGGGTGGAACAGTCTACACATACAGGTAAAAAGCAATCTGTCCCCTCATGCTGTGAAGGCCTGGTATTGACAAATATCTCCAGCTGAATTATGCCCTTTTTTTTGTTTGTGAGAGCTGCTTACTAGAGCTGCATGGCGTTTATTCTGATGAATGATGGGGCCTTACTGTGTTTTAACTTCGTCACAGCTGGCACCTCAATAAATCAGGCATGGTCCCTGTATTCGTGTGCAAAACAGGAAGCACAAAAAACAGCAAACAGGGAGCTCTAGATTCCAGGAAAAACTAGGATGCAAAAGAAAATTCATGAAAAAGGCAGCGCATGGACGGAGGTGCGGGGATTTCAGGAGGAGAGAAACTGGCAAAGAGTGAAGCAGTGGCAGAAGGATAATTTGAAAGAATTTAAAATGTCATAAGAGTAATGAGGGTAGAAGTTGAAGGTCCCGTCAGGGCTAATTGCCAGATTGCAGCTGAGCAGTAACTAATCTTCACCTTAATTACCTGAAGTACTATGTTCCAGCAACATTTCAGTGAGTCCCACAGAGCCTGGACACCTTGTCAATTGCACCCCTTAATATTCTTTTGCCTTCTACTATTTTCAGCTTTGCCCCAGGACATTTTTTGCAATGCCAAACAAACCATAGTACCCTGTTACTCACTACTGGGAGGTTCACTAGAGATATAAAAAACCTATATTACTATCAAACACTGCAGACATAAAAAAAAAACACTTGATGTGAAGCTTTTAAAAAATCATACTTAGCTAAATAATGTATTTAACTTTCTCTATTGTTAAACAGGCAAGTTGTCAGCTACACAACTGTTTAATCTGCAGTTTCGTTTCGCTTAAAGGACAAAGATGATCACAGGAATTTCACCACCAGCTAAAATACACTCATCAGACGCACACTGGGGTATCTAAAACAACGATGACCTTGAGTCCCACCCCAGAGAGCACCTTACGTGAAATGCTTGCTAGGAGTCATAATTCAAATAAAGAAAAATGAATAGTAGATATGTTGCATTAAGAAAAGGGTACTGGTGCGTAGTGTAATAAACGTGTGGAGAGTGAGTGGAGCAATATGTCACACACATACTGTAAACTGTGAGTATCCTCTCTACTGCAGGAGAAGGTTCAAAAAGGCAAATGGGTACAGCAGCTGTAGAAAGGCAGCTATCAGAGATTACTCTCTGCAGTCAGCATCACTGACAGGGTTCTGCATTATAGGCTAGCTGAGGACATGCCATTGTGAGCACAGTAGACATTCCATTAAAGATATTCCTCCTAAAATATCATAGCCCTTCATCCATCCATCGTCAGTTAATTAGTTTTTCCTTTTTTCTGTCAGATTGAATGTTCCAGTATATCCGAGTACTCCGAGAGGATCATCAAGTCCAACCACCTCGACAGCGGTAAGAGCCGCAGCTGTTCCTCCTCTCGCCGTTGTGATGACACTGCACTTCATCAGCAGCGAAGGGAGCAACAAACTAAGTTATGATCTGGATCATAACCTAGATTATGATGGTTGTTACTGCTCAGGTTGTTGAGAGGTAACAACAACATTGCTAACTTCTAACGATGGTCTAATTCTGAATGTGTAGAATCAGCCATAATTATTCTGTACTGCTCTGAATTGGCTAAATTATATTCAGTAACACAAACATGCTTGTTTTATATATAAGTTCAAAGCGTACACTTCAATCATAGCATACTGGCGACTTTACAAACACATTTACTGCTAAGCTACTGGCTATACGTCTACTAAATAATAGCTGCATAAACCATCCTGTCAGCAAATGTCCTATCTCTGAACCTATGAATATCAAGTATGCGTAAAGTAACTAAGAAATGAGTTATGACTACGCTCATTCTGAGTTTTGGATGGTGAGTAAGCAGAATGAGTTTACCAGCTGGAGAAAGAGAATTTATGTCATTCTGACAAACACATGTGTCACCAGGGACACGTTTCGATAGCTTTGTGCCAGAGAAGAATAAACAAAGCTGAAGTCGTCTAATCTTAGACAGGGCAAAGATCCACTCCTCGACCGTAGAACCCAGCTGGGCTGAAAATAAATGCTGCCGTGGTAGCACACACTGTACTGAATGAACTCCAGTCCTTTTCACTTGGTCTGTCTCACACAAAATACACAAAATAATGATGATGTGACATTGATTTACTGTGTTATATTCAAAACAGTCTGACACAGACTGATATAGTATAGAAGCACATTTTTGCGTTCTTTATTGGCACAACTACATTCATACTGAGTGTCCAAACTTATTTGTAGGTTTTTAGGACGTCCCTTAGATTAACACAGATAATGACATTCAATAGTTCTGCAGCATTAAAAACATTATGTGTGTGTTTCAGTGATCACCATCTTCAGAGGGAAGGTGGAGGAAGTGGAGCTTCCTGTGGAGAAGGTTGACATCATAATATCTGAGTGGATGGGCTACTGCCTCTTCTATGAATCAATGCTCAACACTGTCATCTTTGCCCGGGACAAGTGGCTGGTATGACGTGTGCTGTTTACATATGTTCATTTTTAAGTTGGGATTTCTAGGTTTGTATGGTATATATGGTGAAACCGTTAGAATAATGTAAAAGGAGTCATGGTGCCACAGTTAAAACGAGAGATAAGTTAATTTAATTGTTAATAGACTGGAGAATGCAGCAAGCATCATGTTAACACGAAAACAACTGTAATAATAAGGATGTTTTATGATGTTAATAGAATTGTTACATTATTAAATACTAACATTCTTGATTTTTTAATATATTTTGTTACTAGAAATGAATAGATACTGCAGTTATTGAACATACATTATGAACAATGCTACTACTTTTAGAGAACTATAAAACTTTAATAACTTATTCTTCCATTTTTCTGATGAATGAAATGTCACAATTACTGTAATATAGCTCTTTTATAAGGTGCTCAGAATTAATTGCTGAGTCATTGCTGAGTCTTGCTTCATTTGCCAAACAGAAACCTGGCGGATTAATGTTTCCTGATCGTGCCTCTCTGTACGTGGTGGCTATAGAAGACAGGCAGTATAAAGACTTCAAAATACATTGTAAGTTCTGTGTGAGAGTGGTTTTATGTTGAGCTTTTACAGTATTCACATACTGTACCCCAATCTAGGTTGTTGTGTCTAGTGTCAGATTATGTCGACACATTATATAAATGACCCATGGCTGTAGGACGCCGTCCACACAGCTGCATTGTACAAACAGAACCGTGGCTGCACTCACACAGTACACAGGCTTCACAGCTCTGCAAATGACTTTGAACTTTTCGTCAGCCATCACACTCGGGGCGATAATTGATATGATAAGTCAACAAGTCTCTCCATCACTGTAGCAGCCCACTCGAAACCTGCCAGGAGGAGTGTGGGAGATGTTTTGTTGCTGGAGAACATAAGAATAGAGCCAAAGTCAGCATTAAGCCACTGCACAACCTAGATGACAGCAGTCAAACTGAACAATAGACCTTCTCCAGTGCACTTCAGTAGTACTTTCCTTTTGGGTCATGATAGAAATGTTTGCTCACACACTATCCTAAAGAGCCCAATGAATAATGCATGAGGTGATTTAGCCTAAGCAGCAAGGATATCCAGGGCGAGAGGAGTGCAGTATGTGTTTAAGGGGTCTTGCGTTTATGAATCATAGCTGAATACAATGTGACTTTCATGTGTTAAGAAACGGTTCCTCAATGACAGGGTGTTTAGCTGTAGAGTCACAGGCTATTCTGAAAGATGTGTTTTATAACTGCAGTCAGTCTATTTAGACCTACTGTGTTTTATTTCCATCCTATAAATTGCACATAAATATAAGAGAAATGTTTAGTATATTTCTAATTTACCAATGAAAACCTATTGGTATAATATACCGCTGCTTTTTTCACCAGGGTGGGAGAACGTATACGGCTTTGACATGACCTGTATCCGTAACGTGGCCATGAAGGAACCACTAGTGGACGTAGTGGACCCCAAACAGGTGGTGACAAACTCCTGCCTGGTCAAGGTTAGTAAAACGCTGCTATAATGGTTAATAATCGAGTCATCAAAAGCCTGACAAAATGTCAGCCGTAGACTTAAAGCATTGGGGATTTGATTCAATATTTAGTGTAACACAGTATTGATTTGCAGCTTCATCATCGCATTACTTTTTGTGGCATGAAATCAATATGGATGCAGGCAGTATGTGAAAAGCCTCAGCGTGCCCGTTATGCATCAGAAACTATAGTCCATTGGTAACAACAACAGCATATCAAGTTTACCCTTGTTCCTACTGTAGCTGCATTTTTGGAGTAGATACTAATATTGTCAGAGAGTTTCCGAACTCCGGTGATCGAGTAAACAGCGATACAAAACAGTCGTATCACATGCTTTTCATTTACAGATTGGCCATTTCTATTGAAAGACACTCCAGGCTTGAATGCCACATTCAAAGTCTATAATAACAGTGGCAGATATACCACTTAATACATTTTTGTAAAAAGAGTTTGGACATATCTAATGGGACATATTTGGCCAGTGTCCTTCACAGCC
The DNA here is from genome assembly GCA_032359275.1 of Microctenopoma steveboyesi. NCBI lineage: Eukaryota > Metazoa > Chordata > Actinopteri > Anabantiformes > Anabantidae > Microctenopoma > Microctenopoma steveboyesi. The sequence goes on along the minus strand of JAUMHF010000023.1, from coordinate 5,376,865 downwards.
GCTAACTAGCTAGAAAATTATTGTTAGCTTCATGACACAGTTGGAAAAGCCAATGTGTCTTTCTAAAGCCCCAAACACATGAGCTCAACATGTGGAGGCTGGTTGCTAAACTAGAGCATCCCGGTACTTATGGTTTCTGATTGGCTGAACACATCTTCCAAGTAATCAGCAGTGGGTAGGGCAGGAAAGGTCGGAAAGCCAGCTGGTCAGTTGTAACCATCCATTTAATAGATCTCACTGTAAGATTGTTATTTTCTATTTTCTGATGTCAGGTAAACTTCACACAAAACACGCACCCATACATTACACATGACTACTTAGACACTGAGTGTCATTAAACATTTTGTCTGCCATGCTGCCGCTGTCTGAGTTCAATCTGTGGTTGTTGCCCCTGTTAGTGCCTTTTCCTGTATCAATTAGACCGCTGATTAAGCTGCTGTGCCTCGTGATTGTGCTCTTAGACATGTGGCCTTCTTATTGCTGGCTCTAATTAGACGGCTTTGCCCTGTCTCACCTTTGTCCTTGTTGAATATTGTGGTGCAATCATATTTAACTGACTGAATCATACTTTTGCATGTTGCTGATTGTCATGCACCTATCCTTGGTTTTCTTTGATATCAGACAGCTGGAATTTATATGCAGTGAGATATATAATATTACACAAAACCAACAAAGACATCAATGATAAGGGCTTAATAAAAATTATATAAAAGTGGTGGAAATGCTGTTTGTCTTTGGATGTGGTGGAAAAAAGTTTTATAACAACGATGCCCCACAGAAAAGCTCTATTGTCTATAAATGGATTGCTTAATGACCTCATTAAAGTTGGAAAACTATGGAAGAGCACAATTAGGATCTCATGTTATTAATATGCTGTATAACAATACTCCGCATACTTTTTCCAGCAGAAAAGAATTAAACACTATTGCACACTTACTTTTTGGACATATGCTTGTTAGCATAATTTAACATTAGAATTTTTTATTTTCTCTAGAATAATTGCAGATGGTGGCACAATGGTGCACATTCTCCCCGTGCCCGAGTGGGTTTTCTTTCAGTACTCACATTCCTCCAACAGTGCAAAGACAGTTCGGTTAATTGGTAACTCTAACTTCCCCATAGGTACAAATGAATGGTTGTCTGACTCTATATGTCAACCCTGGGACAGACTGTCCAGTGTGTCTCTGTCTCTTGCCCCAAAGACACCTGGGACTGACTCCAGCAACCCTGTGACCTTTGCATATAATATATTGTAGCTGTCTTTGAGGAGTTCATGCTACAGTTTCAGAGTAAATATATGGTAAATATGGGCATGAGGGTGATTATTTTTAAAGACGTCAGGGGAATCTGCTTATTGCAAATTTGGAAACTGATTCCAAAGCCAGTGATATTGGGAATATCTGTTAATGCATAGTCATAAAATACGATTGTTACACTCCTGTCTACATGTTTACCCTGAATTGTAGATTTCTGGTAAGGTGAACTGTTGAAACAAAAAAAAGTGGAACCAAGAGGTATCTGATACCCTGTTAACACTAGACTTACCAGGCTTGTGCAAATCTGCGTAAACTTTACAGAGTTCACAGCGTTTGAAGACCCAGTGTCCATCGTCCCTGCATTTGGCACAGGTGAATTTCTGACATGTTGCACAGGTAAACCTGCTGCGATTCCTGTTGCAGCTCTCCTGCACCTGGCACTGTGTTGTCTGTACAGTCCCTGGCACAGCAGCTGCAAAAATCTTCAGCAGCCCGTCTTTGTGCCCATATTTCCTCGTGCTGCATGAATCGGCAACGGAGTTCTCAGACCCAGAAACGATCTTCTTTTGCCCGTCCACCCTGTACATGCCTTGTACAAAATGTAGGCATTCACCGCCGCCAGGTCCAGCATATTGTAATAAAATTGCTACTGGCCACCTGCGTGTTGCTGCTCTTACGGAATACATCCGTGCCGTTTGGTCCAACACGTCTATACCAAATGACAAATGAAATCTCTCCTCCATCAGAGGCTGCTTCGTCCATTTCCTGAAGCCAGGCCAATCCCCTGTTTCCACTCAGTGGATTCATTGGAATCATACATGAATAACATCTGGAGTCTGACAATGGTTAGAGCTCCCACATGAAGTCAGATCCCTTCCTTGTCTTAGCTACACAGAGATTACAGCCCCAGTCTTGTTGGTTATTAGGGTTCTGGCACGGTTCCAGTAAGGATTCCTGCACTGTAAAATAGACCTTCTGAGTGTAAGTAAAGGGACTTACGTCAAGTCCAAAATGCAACTCATTTTAGTAAATATATGTATTAAAAACAAAAACGTTTAATTATTCTGGAAAAAGTTGGAAACACATTTGTTTATTCTTCATGTACCTTTATGACGGCGTCAGCACAGTCTTTTTGTAGGAAAATACAGTACACCTACTGTATTTTTGATATTGTACTTTTGTTTTCTCTTTATTTTCTACAGGATTTTTAGGTTAATGTCCACTTGAGAGACCTTACTCAGATTTTTTAGACAAGTGGCTGGTGACATTTTCTGGGCAACTTTGCAATTTGGTTTTATACTGATAAAGTTTTATTTTGTTGTCAGTTTCCAGTGATTTTATTTTGTTGTTTTAAACAGAAAATTGTGTGTTTATGGTTTTAACCTTTACATAAAATGTGGTAAAATTGTAATGAAACACATCATCATGGCTCTTTGCTGATTAAATTAAAAATATAAAGTTTTACAGAGTTGATAGAAACACAAGACATTTTGATTATTGATCTGTCTCAAATTTAAACAGTCAGGGTTGAAAAATCTGTGCAGATGTTACTTTAGTATTCTGAAAGCAATCTGTGAGTCAACACTGGCTTTTCTGATCATTCACAACTTTTATTCTGAATGTTCAGGTGAGAGACTGGCGTTTCCTGTCATCCTGAGGTTTGGCATGAGAGTTATTTAATATTTTATACTAAAATATTTAATATTTTAATCAAAGCTTTAACAGAACATCAGAACCACAGCAAACAAATCAAATAAATAAAGTATGTAAGTCTTTCAAAATACATTTTTGCTCATTTAGGCTCCTTAGATTGTAAAGCTGCTTTGCTGCTCCAAATTAACATGTTATGTCTTCTTTAATTATTTAAATGAACTCTCAGCTCCAGATGATAGTTTAATATTGTATTTTTTCAATTAACAAAAAAGTCCAAAAAAGAATTAAAATATGGAATTAGAATGAGAGAGAGAAAACGTAATATAACTTGACTGAGTGAATGTCTTTACTCTTTCAGGAGGTGGACATCTACACAGTGAAGACTGAGGATCTCTCCTTCACCTCAGCGTTCTGTTTTCAGATCCAGAGAAACGACTACATCCACGCACTTGTCACCTACTTCAACATAGAGTTCACCAAGTGTCACAAGAAAACAGGTTTTTCCACTGGTAAGAAGTTTCACACAGAAGAGTTTTTTGATTACCTGCCTCCACAGAGACATATGAGGAGGAATACTTCCTCCCTCGAGCTGAGATTTTGCATCTCACTAACACTACGGAAAAATGGAACCTTTATTGAAGCTGTGGGCGCTTTTGGTCTTATATTAACCGTCCTATCATCCTTTGATGGCTTCATGTGTAATTTAAAACAAACCTTTTGATCCTCAGCAAGGGAACGAGAGAAAAAGCGATAGATTTCACTATACGATAACAATAAATGAAACAGCTCATATTTAATAACATATTAACCTCAGTTATAGTAAGGTAAGCACGGTCCTCTGAACAAATAAAAGTGACCAACTGAATAATTGAATGTTTAGGTTAGGGTTTACATTTACTAAACCACGAGATCATCTCTGGGGTGTGAGGTGTAGATCTGAGAGTGGCATCAATCTTCCCATCTTACTTCCGACAGGAAAAGGAATAGACATAAACACTGCTGTAAAAGTCTCACTGCACTGCACTTGGTGCAAGGAAGAGAAAGAGGGAGGAACAAGATGGGAGCTTGCTTTGCTTATTTCCTATAAACTGAATTGTATTTCACTTTATTGGGCAAACAGAAAAATCCCCAAACAAACAGTTTAGGTGGGATGTGATACTCCCAGGCCTCTGCCATCAAATCCCTCAGTTGCAGGACTACTTGGAGGCCACTTGCATTATTATTCCAAGTCAGGAATAAAAGAACCAAAACAATTACTAGAACAGTTACAAGTCTGTATTCGGGCAGTTCATGTGCAGATCATATACAGTAGATGACTGTGAGTTTTAAAGGCACCTGTCTCAGTGTATCCCAGCAGTTCAGATCGAACTGATCCAAATGACTTACTTGGTGCTGATGTATAAATATCTGTGTGTGACTGACCTCTAGTGGTGATGGGGAGATTTTCTTCTTTTTTTTAGAAATACTATAAATTATAATGAACAAAATGTGATCAGTTGAGGGTAGATCTTTTGACCTGCTATTTATAATAAGACCTGCCTGTACAGGGCTTTTCTGCCCTGCCCAATTTGTCTGGATTATTTTCTGTAATTCTATCCTTTAAGCATGTTTTCCAGGGCCTGGAGGTTCCTGATACATACAGACACACACACACTCAGCCAATGAGGAAAAAGCAAGTAAGGGTCAAAGATGGAAATTCATGCTGGTCAGTAGAAATGTTATCTCGTGTAGTGAATTTGCATAAGAAACACAACTAGCCTGTGAGTGTTTTTATTGAACTTCAACCCCACCACCACCACCACCTAAAAAAAGAGAGAGGATGAAAGAGCCAAGCTAGGTCATGCTGATTGGCAGCCGCTTTTATCTCTGGACTCACAAAGAGCTTGTCTATAAAGGCAGAGCTTCCGAGCTCCCTCAGGGCAGCTGGCAGAAACTCGATTTAAGTGCTATTGACCTTTTGAATCTCTGCCAAGTGATCAGTGATGGTCAGAGCTCTGAGGAACACTCACATTTGTTTTGGGACTGAGCTGTCAGGTTTTACCTGCCTGTGTTTCCTTCTGCACATAGGTACACACAGATTGATGTAGAAGAGGTGCCGCAATCCACACAAGGTGAAATAGCGCTGAAGGAAGCTCAGCCAGCAGGGGAGAGGTTAAGAATGCAGACACACATTTTCTGCTTTTTTACTTCTGTCATCTTGAACTCAGGTGGAGCTCCCCGCTCTCTGCTCCACAATTGGAAAGACGTTGACTCAGCTCCTCACCGCTGCTCTTTCTCTGCACAGTCTGTGTGTATTCTCTGCCTGACATTCACATCAGAGAAAGCGCAGACTGTATAGATCTAGTGGTCTCCCTCTATTAGGCTCATGATGGACTGACAGTCTGTCCAGTTTGTCTCGCTGCCTTCTGCCCAGGGTTTGCTGTCATCTTTCTTATTACACATCTTTATAGGAGGTTAAACTACCACATATTTTAATGTTCAGTGAATTGTTCACAGGGTTACAGATCAGCAGACATCCAATAATAAAAGCTATGGGTTGACTAACTAAAAGCCTGTAACTACACTGATTTTAAACTTTATGTTACCAACTGGAATAATTCATCATATCCTAAAATGCTGTGTCATATTTTACCAACTGTGGCAGTAGACTCTTAATCAGTGATACTAAAAAGTTTCTGTGTGTGTGTGTGTGTGTGTGTGTGTGTGTGTGTGTGTGTGTGTGTGCCAGCTCCAGATGCTCCATACACCCACTGGAAGCAGACAGTGTTTTATCTGGAAGACTACTTGACGGTGCGAAGAGGAGAAGAGATTACTGGCAGCATTGCTATGAAGCCCAATGAGAAAAATGTTGTGAGTACCGAGTGTGTGTGTGTGTGTGTGTGGAAATGTTCACCGATGGTAAAGACATCTGCCTTTCATCATTCACTTTCGCATCTTTATTTATAGCTGCGTACAGTAACTATGAAATGACTCATTTCCTGCTCCGCCTGCCCACAGCAGGTTGTTTTCTTCTCAGTGTTGGATAGCGGTCAAGCAGCAGCAGTGCAGTGTTTCCCAGACAAACACTGACAAATTCTATTGTTGACCTTGACAGTGTCCCTTCCTCCCTCTCTGGGAAGGAGAATTTCATGTTCTCTTGTTGTCTGACAAACTCTCAGATCACAGTCATTCCCTTTTAAATATTATTTCACACTTTTTGGGATTATATTTGCTCAGTCATCCTCTGCATCCTGTGTCCTTTCTGTTCTCTCCCTGTTTGTCTGCAGCGTGACTTGGACTTCACCTTCGAGCTGGATTTCAAAGGACAGCTGTGTGAAGCAGCCATATCTCATGACTACAAGATGCGTTAAACTTGATTTGGGGGATCTCTACGCCGCAGTTAGCCATGACCACCAGGGGGAGACGGAGATACTCCCATGACCACAGAGAGACAATTGCGTGATGTAGAAGGGGCATTGTAGAGGAGAGACCGACAGAGATAGCCCCATTGATCACTAATGTGACTGCAGTGTTGATGATAGTGGGATGTTACTGATGTTGACAGTTACACAATCCTGAATGTAACACCAAAAGAGGCCAGGAGCATTCTCTGGGTCTGATGAATGTTATTGATTATTGATGTATGTATATGTGTGCGACGGAGTGGCGTGTTTTGTTCATATTTCATTTCTCATAATAACTTGGCCCTAATGGAGGAGTAGTTGACATTTGTCAAACACGGTAGAGCTAATCTAATGAACATTCTGTTTCTAAATAGACAATCCATTTTAAGGTGTGGTTCTTATGTCATGTACTGTATCGTAGGGAATAATTATCAGAGAAGATGATAAATGATCATTTATAGATGTAACGTCATTTTTAAATGCTGGAAATCTAACACCACAGCCAAGGAAAAACTTGCATAGGTACATATGTGCAATATGTGTAATGTGAGAGGTATTGTGTTTGCATAGTCAGTTATTAGTTGCTGTGCGTGTGTAGTAGAAGGTGTCGAAGCTCACACTGTTGCACAGACTGTACTCCAGATGCGCCCTGTGTCATCGGTCCGAGCTGTGATGTTGACATGCCAATAATATACCTTCCCCATTTTAATGCCTTGACCACGTACTGAAGTGTACCTGGTTCTTTTCCGTACTGCTGCATTTAACGCGTTTCTATGGTTTCATATTTAGTTAGTAATCACACTCCTTTCGGTTTGGGATTAAGTAAAAACCTGAAATGTGTCCACCTGGACACATTTTGTATCAAGCAATCTAAGCATACATTTCATATAAATGTATGAGGACAGAGGTCTGTGCTCTATGAAAAGAGTTGCTCATAGGTTTAAGTGAGTCGGTAACTGATACTAGATAATAACTTCTGACATCAGTGAATGAAATAATAAGACCTGGAGACCTGCAGAAGCCTTCTTCTGATCTATTGGTTTCCACTCGATGCAACTGAAGATCGTTGTTGTTGTTGTACCGTATGTGTAAGTCTAACAACATGGTACATACAGTGTGTTTACAAGCTTATCTTAGTCTTGAAATTCCACTGAAGCTAATGAAAATAATCTTTCCGCTGCACCTGCGCTCTTATCAAAGTCATTGCCAAGGTACCCACTATAGGGTTTTCTTCAGTCAGGATGTGGGTCTGGAAAACCCGAAGAGCATGTGAATAGTTTTAGGCATCACTTTAAAATTCCTAGTATTAGCCTGAAACATAAGATTATGAGAACCTGTAACCAAAGGCTGAAACCAAAATGAACTTATTTACTTGGGAGCAATGAATAAAAGATGCAAATAACGCTACTGACAACCATCACAAAGTGTAGTAACAAACTGGGTGCTGACTGCTGAGAGCACATAGTTTAACTATTTCATGGCCCAGTTTTAGTGTGCAGGGCACTGGCTGGTAGAATTAAGCAATACAATGTTATGGGACATTAATGCTTATCATCAGTTATAGATACAATTAAGATTTGTTTTGTTAGAATAGCTGCACTCAAAGAGCACATCTGGATTATTTTATGAAAGCTGCTCAAACAAACAAACACAAAACTAAATATTGTTAAAGTCGTAATATTTCTGATCAATTGGCATGTTAATTCCACGTGTATTACATATATTGAATATGTTGTTTCACATATTGTCATGTCAAGTATATAAAAAAAAGAAAATAAACAGCAATGTCTAAATCTATCCACTTGGTGATGCTGTGTAACTTATTTTCATTTCATTGTAACACAAGTTGTACAAGGAAGAAGTGACAGGCGCTATAAGAATAATATACACAGCAATCTTTAATAAATTATTTGTTAAATGCTGTTTACCGTAGCTCTTATATATACATACACTGGTGGTGTGCAAGACAAGGACAGTAGTGAAGCACTGTCGGTGACTACTGTAGTACAATATCGAACATGTTCTGTTACAGAGACACCATTTCCATAAAATACTTGGCAACAAGGCAGATTGAGGTAATGAAAAAAATATTTATATAAATATTTGTGCACTTAACTTCTTTTGGTTGGTTACGTGAGGAAAACATCTGTATCGTCTTCCAGCAGTAGAAAAGGTATAATGAGTATAATGAGCTAAGCTTCCCAACAATTCCCTCAACAAAGTAGTTTCTTTTTGTTTTTTGTTGACTTAACTTTAACACAATATTTTGTTTTTATTTAGCGGAGGTACATCTGTCTTAGGCAATGTCACATAACACCAACAGAAATCACAATCCAAATAACCACAGAATTAAATGAACACCTCTATGATTTAATGTCAATTTCACAGGTTAGTGTGTACTGTGGGGGTATTTGAGAATCCATTCAGTTTGATAGTTTTACTGTGCGTCTGTGAGACGGGTACAAAATACCTAAAAGGAAAATTCATATACACAGTAAAAATGCCAATCTGACATTAATATTTGAGAGCGAGTTATAATATCAAATATTTAAAAAGTGATACAGTCTTAGTTTGAAGGGACACATTTGTTCAGTTATTCTTATATCCAACACTTATTTTACTACATTGTCATTAAATAGTTTGCATTTTTTTGACTGGAAATAACTTATATACTGTAGTAGATTGTACAATAGTGCAACAACATTGTGATACATAACATATATTGTGGTGCTGGTTTTTACCCAGACGTCAACAATACAAGGCTGAAGCTTAAGTAAAAATAACGTTGTGTATCGCAGTAAAGGGTAGTGCTACTGTGTATGCGTTAATTGTTTGATTGCTAACAACACGATCTCTTCTTATCAGGAGAGATGCTGTCCAGCTGGACTGTCTTCTCTTTCTCTCTGTCCTCCTGTTCCTTCAAAATTCTGAGAAATACAATGAGGTATAAAGACATGAATACCTGCATGTGCACCATAAAGTCCTGTGTCCTTTGCCTTTCTCTGAAAACATGTGTGATTTGTGGCTGCAACTGCAACATTGCAACCTGCACATGCTGCACCCAGTCTGCATAAATGTTGTAGGGTCTTTATTTTCCACTGGGGCTTAGTTTAGCATTTCCTGCAGCTGTTTCTCATGTAGCAGTGTGGTATTTACGGTAGGACCATTGTACCAAGCAACTGGCATCTAAAATGACTACTACTACTGTACAGTTCTAGCATTGATGTATATTTAAAAAGAAACTGTCTCAGCATCCTTATCCAAAATAATAAAGAGGATTTTGACAATAGGCCTAGAGTAAATAATAAAGAAAGTCACTGACAAAATATTATACATAGGATGATACCAGAGGTTAACTTGTCATTTCACACATATTTCCAGAGTGCAGAGTGCTCTACAATTTTTTTTCCTAATACATAAACCCTGCAGACAAGCTATTAATTTTGCATACCTAGCCAAATGAACCATGGCCTCCATCACATTGTGTCCGGAACACGCACTGCACTCATAGAAAGTCATCTGGCAGTCCTGGAAAAATGAGCCAAGTTAGGACAAAACCTAAACAGTCAGAGCAATTTCTATTTAAGGAAATTCACAATATTAGCATACACAGTCTCTGCTAAGCTGCCCATACACACTGCACTGGACAAAACAAGAAATAAAAAGAAAAGGGGGTTGAAGATAAAGAACCACTAGAATCTTACTAGAGTGACTTCCACAAAACAAAAAAAACACTGTTGTTGTTCCTAACACTGATTTGTGCAGAAAACACAGACCTTGGCGAGTCTTTCACCCAATCCTTTCTGAACTTGTCTCTCAATCTCCTTATCGGTTTTGTTTCCCAAAAGCATGATAGGAATGTCATCGTCTGCACCTTCCTACAAAAAAAACAACACACAAACACAAAACTAAAACAGAAACAATGTATAAAGAAGCACATTCATCTTCAGAGGTTCTACTGAGGTTAAAACACTATAACAATCCACCCGCTTCGCTGTAGCTGTTATTAGTTTTGTGTGCGGACCAGAGTATTACCGTGTCCTACTATTACCTTAACACTCGTCAGCCACTGCCGGACACTTGTGAAGCTCTGCTCAGCTGTGATGTCATACATCACAACTACACCATCAGCCTTACGGAAAAACTGTTTGGTGATGCTTCGATATCTGCAACGGGAGAAGAGGAAGTAGACAAAAAGTGGTAGAAGTCCTACCTTGTTGAACAGAGTTGAAGGAGATATCTGTCTATAAAGGAATTAGTTTAGAGGTGGATAACAAAACGAATGGAGGCAGGCGTCAATGGTAAATGTGCTTGTAATAATCTAAGTCTGACTGTGTGTTGCCACTTTCACACTATAACATTGTAAGGTGCTATCATACATTGAACGTATTAAAATACCACATCAGATAGTAGTAGGTCAGACTATAACAAGGCCTCTTTGTTGTCGCCTGTGGTGAAACCTCACCTCTCTTGTCCGGCTGTATCCCACATTTGAAGAGCCACCTGGGTATTATCCACAGTTATAGTCTTTACACTGTAGTCTATACCTGCATATACAGAAAGAAACTGATTCCTGTAATCAAAAACCAACATTGTACATGCTGTACATGTACATACATATATCTTCTTATATGCAACACACTATTTCAGTTTTATAGCTCATTCTTCCCCTGCTAACACTAGCAAACTAACAAAGTTTAACCTGCACATTGCAGGGCCTGAGGTCAACCACAGTCTTCAGTCACAGGAACTAACGAAGGGGTTGGGTGTGCGTGTGTTTGCACCGTGGTTTGCAAAATAATGTACGTACCCACAGTGGCTGAAGTGCCAGGGTGGAAGCAGCCACCACAAAAACGTTGAAGGAAGGAGGTCTTTCCTGCACTCGAGTTTCCCACTAGCACAATCTTAAAGAGACGGTCAGGTGACGAGGGACCACCTTCCTCCTTAGTAAAGAGCAACATAATCAGACTATTAGGCTGCTGCTCCTCCTACTGTAGACACATTAGGTCACTTTCTCTTACCGACACTGCCTTGTGTTGCTGCTTGCTGTGTTGCGTTCTATATGGATAACTTCTTTAAGAGTCGTAGCATAGTCACATAAAATTACTCAAGCAACCCGTTTATAAAATGTTTCTTCTGTTGAAGGGAGCTTTTCTTCTCCACTGTTGCCTAGGGCTTGCTCACATCGGATTGCTATATATGGTTATATTGTGCAAGGTCTTAAACCTTTGGTACTTTATAAATAAAATGAACTGAAATGAAGTAATGAAAGTTGGATATAGTTATAGTAGTTTGTGTGAGCTAACTACTAGGTTATTAAGAATAACACAGAATATTTAGCATTTTTGTAGTCCATGTTCATCACAGATTTAAATGGTACCTCATGCCATGCATGCCCCACAGTATATCAGTGTCAATCATTGCCTACTGTACATGCTTACATTTAGGCTGGTCTCCTTGCCGACAGGTTGCCCCCTTGGAGATGCAGGAGTTTTTCTTTCCTCCATATTTATTGTTGATTGTTGCCGGGGAGATGATGCACACGGGTAAATGTCGCTCATCACCAAGTCTATATTCTCCTCATTGTCAGAGGATTCTTCTCCTTCACTACACTCCTGAAGAGGGCTCCGAGCCTCACACTCATTCTGGAGCAAGTGTGGGAGGTGGTCCTCCTCAATGGAGATGATCCTCTGGAGATGCCCTCCGGTCTCTACTGGGCAGGATGGCGGGCATGACCCATTGGTTAGATTCTCCCTAACACAGCTGGAGGTCAATTCCTCCTCCTCCTCACTGCAGACACAAAGTAGTGTTACAGCACACAGTACTATCAAAATAAGAGAGATCCAAAACTATTAATACAACAGAAAATCACATACTAAACAATTGTGGCTTCTGCTGAATTGGACAAAGTCCTAACAAGGAGATAGTTGAGTTAAACTTTATTTGGTCACCTAGTGATGGTTTACCTTTTGAAGAAATTTGCGTTTGTGTGTTTCACAGCACTTATTAAAGGCTTCTGCTTCAAACATGTCGATTTCTTCGAATTCTTTGGATTCTGCACAGTTACAGCACAAAGTTTTTACACCTGTTGCAATCGATTGTAATCACAATTAATTCTGCTTATACATTACACATACCTGATAACACATGTCCCTTTCATCTCGTAAATGTTTGTTCATTTCCCTGGAATAAAAATATTCAGGACAATTGCTGTAATGAGAAAGACTTGTCTGTAGGGTCTGCACAGCTGTAGCTATGTTTTCTTTCTGATCATACCTCAAGAGATCCAGCTGTTTGAGGAGGCTTGCTCGCTCTCGCTGCAGTCCCTCAGTGAGTCTGTATACTTCCCTGTGTTGGACAACAATATATTTACTTTTAGTACTAATTTTACTTACAATTATTATTGTTTTATTAAAAACTATTATACTTTATTTAATTAAATTACAGTAAGAGACTTGACAAGTATCAGTGTCAAAACATTCAACTTCTTTTCTTTCTAACAGAAAGACAGATACAAGAATACATGATCATAGTATGAAAAAAGATATAAGAAAAAGATGATCAGTAGTCAAGTCATTGGTTGAATGATCTCAATGTTGTTTTAGACGGAGGACACCAGAGGCCTAAATAATCAGGGGTGGGGTGACTAGGATTACCCACAGTATAACTCACATCTCTTTCTCCTCATGAAGCTGTGTGGACTGCTCCTGCAGCAGATTCAGCTGTTCCTGTGCCAAGATCAGCTCTTGGCTGGTGTGCTCCAGCTCCTGTCCCAACTCCTCATTTGCCTGCCTCAGCTTCACGTTTTCCACCTTGGTCACATTTTGTTCACTGTGAAGCTCTTGGCACTTGCGCTCCAACTGGAGACAGACCAGTAGTCAAAAAAGGAACAAGGAAAGGTCAGATAAAATACCTAAATAAGTGTCTGACCTGGGTACACATCCACACAGTCTTTTTGCCATGGCTGTCAATGGTCATCGCACATACGCAAGTAGGAGGAGCCAGAATGACATAAGAACACAATACCTTCAAACAACTACCTTCTACTTAATATTTTCCATTTTTAAAGCCGAGTCAGGTGTGAATAGACAACTGTTGTTCTCTGCAAACAAGCAACTTGGTAAACACTGGGTAGAGCTGATATATTAATTAGAGGAGCTGTGAGGAGAGAAGAAGTCCTTGTGGTGAGGTGTGACCAGAATTAATTTCAGCTCACTAATTTGACTTAAAAGCCTAAGTGAAGTCCTGTAAATAGAGGTGTGTTGGAACCTATTAACATCAATTAGTACTTATACAACACAATTTGCTGCTGCTGCTGCTGCTGCTCAGTGACAAATCATTATTTGATAATAGGAAGGTGCGTGCTCCCCCAGAAACACTCAGTGTCCTCCATTGCTGACATATCTTTCTGTAACATTTTTGTGGGGACAAGTCAGGACACATTAGCATTTAAGCAACAAAAGACATTTGGTCACATATCCCGGTGATTGCATCACAACTTGTCTTCATGGACTATGAAAAAAAGCATCTCTATTTCAACATATCAAATAATGTATATTAAAGTCAGTGTGCTGCATCCAGCTCTGGAAGAAAATAAGAGACCACTGCAAAAATACCAGTTTCTCTGATTTTGAGGTATATGTTTTAGGTTTTTTTGTTTTATTCTATAAACTGTTGGCAACACAAATTCCAAATACCAATATTGTCATTTGGAGCATTTACTTGAAAATGTAAAAGTAAAATACCAGAAAAGTAAAAAAAAAAAAAACAAAACAAGTTCATATTCAACACATTACTAATGCTTTAACTTAGGAAGTGATCAGAAATGAATAACCCTGATTTGGAATCACAGCTCGACAACTCTTGACAGATTCATCTTATTTGAAGAAAGCTTTTGGCTAAAAAACGTTTTAAACCCTTTTTACATGTCACTCACCCTTCTCTGTTTCTGGAACAGTTGTTCTAGCTCTCTCTCTTTACTGGACAGCTGCAGCTCAAGATCTTGACTCCGAGACAGAAACCGCTCATAGTCCTATACAGCAAAGATAAGGTAGTACAACAAAAGGCATGTACAGTATTTGAAAAATTTAACAATTAAGAGACATTACTAATACGTTTGTACCTGAAGTACAATCCTGTCTTTTTCATTTTTTATCTGCTGCTCCATTTCTTCATACAGGCGCTGGATCTCATTGTCGTGTGTTGCTGCTTTTCTGTACGGATAAAATTCAGATGAGACAACTTCTTATGTGCAGTAAATCGCATACACAAACCTATATGTGTAAATGCAATATAACCCAATTCTGTGGTCTGTTCATTTGTATTTTGTAAACATAAGCCAATTTAGAATCCAATGCCCTCAACACCCTCAGAAATGTTACTGTCTTACATCACCTTTTCTTTTAATTACACCCACACAGGCAGTGATGTATGTACATACCATCACAGATGCTGACTTTCATACGTTTCACTCGTTTCGATTCCTGAACCCATGTGGTCATATTTGTCACCGTATCATGCAGGTCTCATTAAACCATGAAAACTGCATGTTTAGAAATGTAACACGACATGGAATAATTTCAGAACCTTCCACATAGATGCATAATCTAAATTCACTCCCTGACCTTTTAAGGGCACTCTCCATCTCCCTCCTATCCTGGTTGGCCTCTTTAATTTGGGACGTCACTCTGGCCAAGAAGTCCTCAAAGTTGGATAAAAGGTGTGGTTCATCCCGACGCAGCTGGGCCCACAAACTGCGCACCTCTGCAGGACTGATGAGAAAGAATCAATGACAGTCATTCAAAGACTTTTCAGTCGTTGTCAGAACAGTTTCACTATGCTCCGACTATCTTTTGACAATAAAAACTGAAAAAACGTGATGGAAATCATAGTTCAGCAACAATCTAACATCAAAGTAGCTCAGTGTGTAAACTCTAAATGTAATGTTCATGTTCATGTATGTGATGACACAAAAATAAAAACTATGTAATTATATTTCCATGAGGTACAAATGAATTTGCCTGTGAACTATGATAAAGTAAGAGAAGTCAAATCAAATACTTGTCCTTAAAGTCAACATCAATATCAGTTAGTGCTGCACAACCTGATCTGAACTAAAATGCCATTTCCAGCGCAGGTAGGCAGAAGCCTGTAGGCTGTGTGAATCTGGCATCCATCACAGCTACTGTTTACTTAGATTCAATAAGCATTGTTTGTTAAAGGTGAGTCTAGTCATGCGTTTCCTGACCTCCTCAGCTAGAGTTACTGCTGTTACACAGCAGTAAAAGCAAAAGTGAAAATATTGTTTATAGAAATGCATTTAGAGGAATACATATAAATAATATATATATATATATATATAAATTAAACAATCTCAACAAAACAAAACAAAAAGAATCACACTTTAATACAGAGGCAGCAGAATGGTCATGGATGAAGCACAGGATCTGCTTTGCTTGAATAGAAACTTTCAACTCTAGTTTAGTTTGCATAACTGATTACATACATTACAGACTCTTAACGTACAGTGCAGACATATAGAAAATGCTGATAGTGTGCAAAGATATAAAGTAAATCTAACAACACAGACTATACACACCAACACATGCAGTACTCACTCTTCAAATACACTGTTGGCTCCAAGGCTCTCCATAAGCATGCAAAAGTGTTTCTCTTCCTCATCCTCATCTGCTTGTTCCAGGCTCTCTTCCCACTGGGTCTGGTACAAAATCTCTTTCGGGCTATGACAGGGGTTCTTCTCCGCCGTACTTTCCTCTACAGAAATCTTCTGGCCAAATAAAAACTCACCTAGAAATAAAACGAAAGCTTAGGGATGCAATCCAAACATCAGCCCGGTTATGTCAGAAACATTGTACAAATACAAAGTGTATGTAAACGTACTAAAGCCAGAAGAGAACTCGCTGAGAGTGAGGTATCCATTGCTGTCAGAATCAAGGGTATTGAATACGTTCTCCAACTCATCCGCGCTGAGAGGGAGCTCGCCATTCAGCCTCTGTTTGACAAGACATAAAACATGGCTGCTTTTGGAAATAACAAAGCCTCAAGGACGTTAACTCTACTGTAGCTATAACAACTACTTGAGTCTTATAAGGACAGTGATTTCTGCAGTGACCAACATTTGCTACAGAGTAATAACAGTGCTGTTAAAGGTATTTACCACCTTCCTGATTTTAGTCACTTAAAAGCAGACACATTTTAATATTATCTGAAGACAACCTGAATAAATACAAAAATAAGTTTTTTTTAAATATTCTGAGGAGATAAGCTCCCTATACCTTCCTAGCACGTATGTGAAAAAGATCTTGCCTCCTAAACCTAGTAACTGGTTGTGTCTTTTGAGCATGAAAGGCCTGTTTATGCTCACGCCACTGCATCTCAATCAAATTTAAATCCAGACAAATTTTGTGGAGTGACAGCTGCTTGTTAAGTAAAAAAACAAAAACACATAATTCAAAAGTCCTTCTGAAGACAACAGCTGGACCTTTTAAAATATAAGCCGACAGCCACATAGCTGTAGGCAATGTGGTTTTTATGTTCTTCAAATGTTGACTGAAGCCACACATATAATCCAAGGGAGGAAGAGGAAAATGATAGCATCTGTATATGACGATCAGCTGTTCTTGTAAAGTGTGTTATCTGGGCAGAACATATCCTCTGTGTCAGCATACGCTAGAAATACAAAGCTTGTCTGTTTGGTTGTCCATGTGTGAAACATACATGTAGCTGTGAAAATCCAGTGACAACAAACAACCAACTGTGCCAAATCCTCGACTTAGAAAGGCTAAAGCGTAGAAATAAACAGAACTGTTTATTTGTTTCTGTTCTCTACAAACTTTGACAGATTTAGTGAAATTCTAAAACAAACATAACCAACAGTGCCAAGTGTTCCAATCAAGTACAATTTGTGCTATTCAATAAATCGGTCGTACAGTATGACGAGTGGCTCGTCCAGCTTGCCAACCAAATCGTAATTCATTATCAGAAACGGCAGATCAAAGCTTTCGCTCTATGTATTCATGCTCATCTGAGTGAGGGCTCACAAGTGCTTCATCAAAGGCTTAGCTACGGCAGAGATGAACGTATAAGTGAATCTGCACCATAATGCGAGTGGAGTAGTTGCATGACAAAGCTTCCACATGGCTCGCTGTGTCAGTCCCTTTTATGCCACCGTGGAATAAAAGGCGCCGAATGACTCTGTTTAGAATAATTAGTGCACAGCCGTTTCCCATTTTGTTATGCTCATTCTGGATGAATTAGATGTTATTGCTAAAATAATCTTGTAAAAGTACTGTAGTACCCTTGAGAAGACTAGTTGGAAAAATAATTAGATGGATGGACTGTAGTGTTCTGCACCCTGTGGATGCCAAAAACTGCACTGATAATTACCAGAAATGATTAGGTGTCTTTTAAGTCAGGAACATTGTTTTTCTGTGATTAGAATGACAGTATCGCTCTATATGTAATCTTTACTAACACAAAATAAACAAATGATCTTAATTAAATATCTAATGGACAACAGGAATTAGTCTTCTACCTACCTACCTAAGATATTAGATCTTGGTAGATCAGCAACCTCACCTGCATGTCACGTCTGTTGATGAAACCCTTGTTTTCAATGTCACATATCTGGAAGAACTCGTGGGTTTTCTCCAGGATAGTGTTCTGGTCCATGTCCCCACTCTCACATTTACCTGCCTCTTCACTGCGTCCTTGTATTTGCCATGAAGCTGTAGAGCTTGAGGAACTGGTGTTGGCACAAGGAGCCGTATAAGCTGCCATGGTGTCTCTGAGTCTGTTGAAATAGGAGCGTTTTCTGCGTCCTTCACATGAGCAAGGTACAGAGACAACCGTGGAGGAAAGAGGTCCTGGGCATGTCAAGCTTCAGGATGCTGTACATCAGAAGCTTTCACCAATGTCACCAGTTGTCATCTCTTAGCAACCACCTCTTTAATTAGCCGATGAAACCTAGGAGAGAGACAGGAGGAGAGTCGTCAGTTTAAACAAGTACAGTCGCTTGGTCAATAAATATGGGTAATTATAAATCCAAATATCTTAAAACATGTTAGTTTAGAAGTCTATAAAACAAACTACTTTTTAGACCTAATAGGCAATATTAACACTAAAATAATTTAGTACAAATTGGCTGTACATCCTTCTCTTCCATATTATATTTTGTAAACCTGTATGTTTATTCATCGTTGCTCTCTCTTATTACATGTAAAGGTGAGGTATTAAGCATGGTCCCCTGTGTGAATGTACGACATCACCTCTCTGATTAATGTGATCCGACATGTACGGAAAACTCAAAACAAAAAACAAACTTGCACTATGACGAAAAGGGTCCCGTCCTGGAAATATTGACTGAAACAACATAGTGGTGGGTTTCGTACAGACTACAGTTCTATGTGCACTGGGTTGGAAGACTTCCTTCTTGTGGGCGGTTGTAGTGCACCATGACTTAGCTCAATTGATTAATAAGGGAGAAGATCAGACAGTGTGCGCCGACCCACATAAATATTGATATGTGGGTGAGACAAACGCACAAGAAAAAGTTACGTGCGTAGGCACTCACCATACTAGAGTATACAAGAATATTTTATTTCATCTCAACATTTTAAGAAAATAGTGTGGTTTTGTCATTGTCAAGTCATTGTTGAAAGCTAGAGTGTAAAGCGTTGTGCAAGATCTGCGAGCGTGATAATGTCTCATGACAGAAATCACCATCCCAAAATAAACAAACTTTAAGTATGAGGGAGGAAATAAGAAAAGGAACTAATGCTGTTTGGAAAAAAATATGTAGTGTTTTTGTACCCATGTGCACAATAATACATAATACTGTCTAATATCTGCAGACAGGATTGGTCATAGGTGTAAATGTGAGTGTGCATGGCTATTTGTCTGTGTGTCTATGTGTTGGCCCTGCGATGCAATGGCGTTCTATCCAGGCTGTACCCCGCCTCTCGCCCGAGGACAGCTGGCATAGGCTACAGCACCTACTTTGATCTGACTGCGGATAAGCGGAAGATAATGGATGGATGGCTCTGCAGACAGACTTACTGGACAGAGGCCACAGAACGATTTAGACTCCTTAAAACTACTAAAAGTAAATATGTTGAGACAGGTGGCCAGTAACCTTCAATTAAAGAAAGATAGCAGACAAGATAAAACACTAACATCTGCCATTTGATTCCATATACATACTGCAACAGACAGAAATATTGCCCAAAGACCACACCTGTCACATATGAAAACCATTTGTCACTAGATCTGTGGTTAAATGCTGGAGTTTTCTGCTTTGCATACAGTTACCTGATCCGTTTCAGGGTTCATGTGAAACAGCTGTTACGACTTACTATCTGCTTAGCCACAAAAACTAAATTTATGTTTCCAGTAACATAAATGAATGAAGAATAAAAGACTAATGGAACAGGTGGCTGAGAGATGACTGTGTGCCTAAAGGCTTAGAAACCTACAATACTGCACAGGTTACACACGGCTTAGATAGACTGTGTTCAACTAACACATGAGGTCACATGTTTCTTATATTTAGGTAGACGCTGACGCTTGTGCGGTCTACAGAGGGGCAAATTATTAGTAGTCTGACCACAACAGGTTTTTGCGAAGTATTTTTGTTTTGTGCCAAATAAGGGATTAGTTTTAACACAATTAGTAATATTCTTTGCTCCAGAAATAAAATGAAAGATGGTGTTTCTGTGTCACCTGTCTCTCGCACAAGCTTTCCAGACCAAAATATCCGAGTGTTCCATGGAAAACATCCAGCACAGCACCACAAATCTCTATGTGTCCAAAAACTCAACATTTCTCCGGCTACTCACCCATATGACGCGAGGTATTTCAGTTGTATAAGTCAGGTCGCCAAATAAAATGTGGGACGCTTCCTTGAGAAAGGTTAGTACCATTTCCAATCATCGATCATTTGTAGTTACCGAGGTTGCGATTCGTCAATTAAACACCAGTTATATCTTCAAAGAACGTCTGTTATATGAGAAATGACGAGTTCCAGTAACCCAACAAACTCTTGCCATGTGTAAACAGAACACGCACACAGCCGGAAAACTTCGTGATAAGGAAAACGACAGTCAGCGAGGAGACAGCGGCAGACAAGTCCCAGTTTAACACGTGTAGTTACAAGACAAAACTTGCATTTCCTTTATTTTTCTTTTATTGGCAAACTTCCTGTTGAAGACAACGCCTCAGTTTTACTTAAACTAAGATAACGTTGGCTAGAAGGTACTTCCTTAAATGAGCCAGTACACAGTAGTTGTAACGTCAGCAGCAACAGCAAAGAGCAAACTGTCTGTCAGGTGAATTAGCGAGAAGCTAATGGTAAAGGACTGATGGGGAACAAGAGTTTGCTACGTACCGGTGAATGGAAAGTGAAATTCAGCCGGAAGGAATTCATTGACATTCTCCTCAGGTGAAGTTCTCTGTTTAGAAGTGTCACCTAGTGAGTGTGAAGGAATTTAACAGAGTACTGACGGAGCAATCTCAGAGGGAGGGACTTCAGCAAAGACATCGTTGGTAACCACGGTAACACGTTACCACGTTACCAGGAAGTACTACACGCACGAGTCTAAATATACAAATACAACATATATATTTTTATTTAATTTCTTCTTCGTCAGAAATTGCACATTAAAGTGTTAGATGACCCTATATCAATAGACATGGAAAATGTTTACAATTATTTTTTACATCATAATTTAGTCAGGACTCAAATTAATGTCTTCACATCGTCCATTAAAAGCAATAGTGATATTTATGTATTTATTTATTAGCTTCTAGTCGTCAAGTATGTTGATCTCTGTTCGTTTCTCATATGAGGAAATAACCAAAGTAATATCACAACGCTGCCTAAACTGTAGATGATGAAGTTGTCCTTGGTCGTGTAGATAAGGCAACTTTTTTCTATTGTCATTGAGAAACAGCTTTTATGTGCAGTGAATGAATCAAGACTTTATCTCTCTCCACTCTACAGCTATGCAGCCCTATACATCTGTGCTGCAGTGTGTTCTGACACCTGTTTTTAATGGCCAGCTTTAAAGTGTTCCTATACACACGCTTGCTCTGTATCTACCAACATACAATTATTCTGGTACTGTGGCATAAAATTCCTATTGCAATAATAATAACGAATCATGAATATAATAGCACGCCATCTGACATGCAAGAACAATGGCTAAGTAGCATCTAGTAACCCAGTAAACCATTCTAGTATGAGAGCATGGGAAATACAGAAGACCTGAAAGTGTTACTCAGATGCACTACTCTCTTTAAAGCCTTTTACGCATATAATAAGCAATACTCATTAGCCTTTCACGTTATCCCAAAGAGTAATGTTCCTTTCTGCAAAATGGATGTAGCAATGTGAACATGACAAACTTAAATGAGCCTGACCTAATGTAACCTTTATTTTCATTTCAAGGACAATTAACGTTCTTCTGAGTAAATTTAGGTTTAAACTCTTTTTACAGAATTTTGTTTTATACGTCATAGTAGGAAATTATATCTAATAATGTCTGGTCCTGCTTTAGAATCAAGACCCTGGAATTGTCCATGGTAGCTCACAGGTGCTGATGAATATAAACTGTTGTAGTATCAATTAAGGTCAGATGAGGGCAGTATAGCATGGATTTTGGATTAAATGAATAGCATTTTTAAACATAAACCAGGACATTTTTAATATGCTTATAGACATAGCAATAAGCTATATCTGTTTTTTTACACCCCATTTGGCCTCAAATAGTCTGACAAATGTCACAGATCAAATTGGACTTTGGTCTTCAAAGATCTAGGTCTACAGAAGGAATAGTCTTACAATGCGTCATAAAAACGTGTCTCCTTCCTACTTTGCACATTAGCCAAGCAGGTGTAAAATCACTCTCCCAGTCACAGATTCCCACTCCATGCACTGAATCCACATAGATGTTCAACATGTGTGGAGGTGATGAGATCTCTTGAGCTTTGACTGTCCCCCCTTCAAGTTGTTTTTGAAAGGCTGATTTGCAGCTTACAGATGCATGCAAGGCAATGCTCCAGATAGGATTTCATAGCCAGATGTGTTTACACTTGAGGACACAGAGCAATGATCACTGGAATAGTAGTAATTTCTTGCATGAGAGGAAACAGATGACAGTTTTTAAAATTCTGTATTGTCAAGCATTTTCATTATTCGTATCCAATCTAGAGCGCTATAGTATTGTGTGCATCAAAGCTGTTTATTGATTAAAGTCTTCTTATTAGATTTACAGTTCTTCCAGCCCCATCAACCCAGATGTCTGAAGTCAAGCAGAGCACAGCAACTACAGGACCTCTGTGAGCTAGTCCACTATTTGAGAGGAGGGTAGAGGGTATACAGTCAGTGTCACCACAGCGCTCCAGTTTAAGGCCTTGGAAGGACTGACATCACACTTCGAGGGCTTCTTTCTGTTCTGCATCTCAGAGCTATGTGGTAGTGTGTAGTTAGGGCTCAAAGTCATCTGTGCCACTGCTAAAATGGTCTTTCAATGCCTCTGCAATCACAATGTGCAGCTAGGATCACAGATCTATGGTTAGGGGTTCCTGTATCGTTGTGTATATTTATGGATATGATTTTAGTTTTGGCTCGGCTGTAGATGTAGAATCAGTTATTGTCATTGATTACATTTTTACATGTTTTGTCTTCTGCATTTGACCTATCCCGCCTTGGTGGGGAACAGTGAGCAGCCACAGGGTACACCCAGGGACACGCTTATTCCATTGAACTACCAGGCTGCTGATGCAGGTGAACTCTTTTGTGTTTAGCGATTAAGGGATTATGTGTTTGAAAACTCAGAAACTAAATCACATATTTGTGCTGTGAAAGAAGGACAGCTCCACTTTCTGAGATGTTCTTTTGTCATCTCTGCAGGTTGGGTAAACAACCGAAAACTCTGATATAGGGCAAACCTACTATGAAGGGTTGTTGTCACCTACACAGTCTCTAAATTTAGACCATTTCTGACAGCTATGATACAGTGTGCTTGTTCCTGTTTTCACCTAGTGGTTCCCTATTGGCACTCAGCCTTCATTTACTTCAGTGCCCCTTTTCTTAAGGTTCACTGGCAATTGTTCTGCCCCAGCCTCAAGATGACTTTAACCTAGTTGTTTAAAGTTTGTGTCTTCACGCCTGCTGTGCTTCTGGATGTTTGAGTATGTGGATCAGAAATTATTTGAACAGAAATTTTAACAAACCAACTCGCAGGGGTTTCACTTTCCTACTAGATCCCCTAGGTGGCACTGTGAAACAAGCATGTACTGTGAGTGTACATGTTCTGCACCTGTGGGATTTGCAGCTGAAACACTCAAAGTACACAGAGTAACGTTAGCATACTGCTGTCACAAACAACTCCATCAGTCATCTCCCTCTGTATTGTGCCATTTCAAAATATTTTGACCTCACTGCGTTGAAAGATCTGACCCATCTGGCTTATTTTCCAAGGATGTGGTGAAGATTGGCATGTAGTCATGTGGGGACCTGGCTTCTGACTGCTGCAAAGTTGGATGCAACGTAACGTATATGCAAAGCAAACATGCTGCTGCTCTCACTGCTTATCGCGCGGCTTCTTATTGTGCCAGACAAGCGATAACACGCTCAATTTACAGGATGGCTGCCTATACATCGAGGCCAGAACTTTTTGCTTCATGTGTGACATAATGGAAACTTTCCAAAGCTGCTATGATTGTGTCACCAATCCATCCCACCCAGCCTTTGTAGATTTCATCATGATGAACTCATTACCTCCAATTGATTAGTGATGCTCTAATGCTTTCATATCTCACATCTCCACTTACTGCCTTACTCTGTGTTTGCCTCAGGGATTTCCATTCCCTTTAGAAACTGAATTCACACCCTCAGACACGATCGCATGTAAGTACCACTTGCCATGTGCCCTTTCCTAAGGGAATATGAAAACATGTGTTTCCCATTGTTTCACGGGTTTCTTCATGTGCACACAGTCAGTGACTTCCCCTTTATCTCACAGTGTTTGTGCACCACGACAGCCTCTCTTGCAATCTTTGCCTTCAGATCATATCGCAGAAAGGAGCAACAAAGCCAAAGAAAAACTTTAAATAAAGGTAAAACTAACCTTGTAGATCAGTTTGATTCATGGTTTTGTGAATACACTTCAGGCTCTTTTGCTTAAATTAGCTAAAGTTAGGGGTACTCGGGTAGTTTTAAATACACCCTTTTGAACAGCATCAGTGAACCAGTTTCTCCTTCATTCTTCTCTTCATACTTTGTTCAAATAATTACCTGAAAACTGTAGCTCCAGATTTAACAGCTATGCACATTTATAAGAAGAAGACTGCACATATTTAATCTGAAGTAGACTGACTTTTAGACCTCCAATCAAATACATTTTACTTCATAAAAGAATACTTAAGCCTTGCAGAATCATTTTCCTGTTACCTACCAAATGCAGTGCTTGAAACATGTGTCCCAGATGCATTATTTTCAGCCACTTCCATAACCTGGGCAAGTGAAAACATTATCTTTTTATCTTTTATTTGGCTCAGACTTTCACAAGTCCCATTTTACAACCCACAGGAGTCAAATTCTGTACTCAAAAGAAGAAAAGGGCCAATATTCTGTCCTACGCAGCTTTAAGATAAATGCTGCTTTCAGAAATGAATTGCAGGTGTTATTTCAATCATACCATAGCCCTGTTTGAAGATAAACGGACTAAAATGTGTGGTATGGTGAACCAAACTATGATCTACTTGCTGTTTTTAAACAGGTGATATTTGATAATATATTGTATTGTAAAAATGCACCCACTCACGTTTTATCAACCTAGTGGCAACCTTTGACCCCTTAGGATAGCAGACCTCCCAAGAGCAACATGAAAGCTGGTACATATGTGAAAATTATATTTCAGCACCACTATATGCTTTACGTATAAACTTATAAACAAAAAATGATTGATTTATGAAGCTGAATCCAAACTAGATAAAAGAATCCACTCCTGTTTCTGAGTTCATGCAGCTTTTAATGCCTGCATCTCATTGCTCTGTTGTTTGTTTCAAAGTGTAATTACTGTACTAATGATTTCCTTACCCATATTCATGTAGTCAACAAAATATACACTTTTTATAGGTCTGTAAAAGACAATTATTTAAAATACATTGATCAGAGTCACAGTCACGCTAGTACAGGAAAACATATGTGTTAAAATGAAACACTTGAAGTGAATAGTAAAGTACTGTACATGTCAGTAATGTGTAGATGTGTCACAGATATGTGCACTGCACATCTTGAACTGGTTGTGAAGTTTCCCTTCAGTCAGCAATATGTTACATTTGTCTGTGTGCAGCAGTATATGTTACGGCCACCTTTTTAATATACTCAAAAAACAAATGTATTGATCCAATAACGAAAATGAACACAGTTTGTGTCAAACATTTTACATTGTAACGTAAAAAGCTTGAAAAGTTAATCAAGGAGAATTAGTTTCTATGCTATGATTATATTTATTTTTATTTACCACATATGTAAATATTGGCAAAAAAATATATGCTTTTAAGTTACACTAGCTGCTCTTAAATGTTCAGTTGCTCCAATGTGTCTTTCCGGTATTTCCAGTATCCTGCAAAAATTTAAGTTAAAAATAATTTAAAAATTAAATTGGTCCAGTTTATCCATCCATCCATCCATTATCTTCCGCTTGGTCCGGGGCCGGGTCGCGGGGGCAGTAGCCTAAGTAGGGGAACCCAGACCTTCCTATCCCCGGCCACCTTCTCCAGCTCACCTGGAGGGACCCCAAGGCGTTCCCAAGCCAGCCGGGAGATGTAATCCCTCCAGCGTGTCCTGGGTCTGCCCCGGGGCCTTCT
>JAUMHF010000023.1:5242140-5350580 GCA_032359275.1 Microctenopoma steveboyesi | reverse complement strand
ACCCCGAGATACTTAAACTCCTCCACTTGAGGCAGCACTCTGTCCCCAACCCGGAGAGAACAATCCACCCTTTTCCGACTGAGAACCATGGTCTCGGATTTAGAGGTGCTGACTCTCATCCAGAGTCCTGGTCCAGTTTATAGTTTTTAGTATTTCCAGGGTTATTCCAATTAACTACTTATATTCAATTAGGACTCTGCTTTTTTAGTATCTACATCAAATTATGCAAGTCATATGGAATGGACAGGCAGTATATCAGCGATATGCCATATATCAGTGAGAAATGGTGGAAAGGGGGAATTTTATCATTTATTTAATTTGTACATGGATGATCTTTTCAAATGATTAAATTAGTGAGAGAGAGGTGTTCATGTTAGACCAAGAAACAAAAGACGACAATAAGGTGAGGTTTTTAGGTCACACCAGGAATGATTTAGGTAACAATAATGACGTAATGCACCAGTGTTGTAAATTATATGGTCAAGCTCCCATGTTGGTGCTTAAAGGTCATATGTGTAAAGATGTTATAAAAATATTTTTTTTCCATAATGCACTCCACTGTATACAGGAGAAAACAGTGTGTGTTTTTCTGTATTCAAGGAAGAAAAGAAAATATTTTTTTACCCTACAATTTTTTCTTTCAGGGTCGTCTCATCACTTTCATCTCATCTCATTTTGAGACTGACAGCTCTTTTCACCATAAATCTGAAATTATCTAGTGAATATAGCGTATTCATCGTATCCAGCATACACACGCTAGAATTCTGGAAATGACACCTTTAATACCCTCGCTTCACTAGTAAATAATGTAAGAAACTTGTAAATAGACATAGGTTGGAGGGGGTCACCAGGAATCAAAACAGTGACCCCGGGGTTTGTACTGCTCTTATAACTGAGCTACTGCCGTCTCAGCCAAAATGTCAGCAAATGCCAGGAGTGAAAAAATATTGGTCATATTTACTCAATTGCATGAATTAGTCCACATAAGTCAATCGCAATAACACAACAAGTATAGATTCAGCTTCAGCATTTTTTTTTATTAAATTAAATTCCAATTTTATTTGTCACAGACATAGTTACACGGTGTACAACACGCAGTGAAATGTGTGCTTCTCCTTGTAGCCCATCCCCCTGGGGGGAGCAGTGGGCAGCTACAGGCAGCACCCAGGGACGTAGCACTAATTGTCTTACTCAAGGACACACCTGGTATGGGGGACGGGCTGGGTGTAGCAAGTGGGAATCGAACCTGCAACCTTCTGCATCCCAGCCTCATGCCTTAACCCAATGAGTTACCAGGCCCCATTTGATGCTTTCATGGCTTTTCTAGTCACTCAATCAATCAGTCACTCGATTCCCATATTTCACATTCTACCGGGCCCCTGACACCATCATACTCCTGTTTGATTTTGTTGACATGGAAGCGAATGTTTTTCCACTTACGGAAAACCACACTAGAACCAGAATACTAAAGAATCCAATTTCAAATGCTCACTTAGAAATCTTACCGCATACGGTATCATATGTTTCTGTGTTTTCCTATGTAAAAGCGGCACAAAGGCGTCACATATACTTTGTCTTCTGAGAAATGCACAAAAACCGTTTTTAAAGCTCTCAAGTTAGTAAGTTTTATATCATCTCATGCAGAATAAGGGGGTGGCGAGAACAGTATCTTCCTCAGGGGATCAGAGGGCTTCACTTTAGAGCTCCTTATCCACAGCTAGGCTCTTGCTTATACTTTCCATCCTGGCCCTCTGTCAGCTCTCTTGCCAAAAATGCAGTCCTTTTTGCATAGTGTGAGTCTGTGCACTATGGTGGCCGCAGCTCAGTTGGTAGAGAAGTCATGTACGAACCCCAGCGTCAGCGGTACAGTTATTATCATTATTAATTTTATTACAGCACACATAAATTGGCAGCCTCTGATATTATGCGCTATCATTTGGTAAAAACAACTTACAAGTGAGGTATAAAGCACGCAAGAGAGCTATGTCAGGGGGAAGACATTTAAATCAAAGTGCCATGAGAAGAAATATTTCTGCGCGCTGGAACTTGTGGAAGTTAACTGCAGGTGAAAAACTTCTTCTGTAATCAGAGATTTGTTTTAGGGCATGTTATTGGGTATACAGGCTGTGCACCTTATCTGACCATTGCTAGACTGGAGTGTTGTTATTATAAGTAATTTATCTGCAGACATGGAATCAGAAAAGGCATGTAATAAGAGAGACAGGCAGGGAGAGACTGGACCTCCCACTGATAATGACTGTGCTGAATGGGCAGTGACTTCAAACTGGGTGGTGTGTCTTGTAAATGTCTGCGCTGACCAGAAGGCAAATACCACAGCAGTACCAGCCAAGTGTTTGCCCAGCGTCTCTGAAGGCCGTGGTATCAGTCAGTCTGGAGGGCAGGCCAGAGAATAAGATTCACAACCTCACCAAATGCAGAGCATAGCAGGTGGTGTACAGCAGGTTGTTATTATAATCATTATGTGGAAGGATTAAATACTAGGATTTATGAGTGCAAGATGATTTTAATTGGTCTGTGAGATGTGAATTAACACAAGTATCAAATAATAATCACATTATAATATAGTAAATGTTGCTTTTGAGTTGCAGAAATGATTTCTTCCTAATGTTAAGTCATGGATATGATTCTAAGTAGAGCTGAATTTAATGGATGTTATCCATTATGTCCCATTCCTGCTCTAAATCTTATAGATTTTCCAGCTCATATACTTATTCATTACAACAGAATTCTGTGAAATCAGTTTTTTTTTCTTTTTCTTTTTATACCAGAAACAGTTTGTTATTCGTGCAAGTCATGATTTAGGATGGTGTTTTTCGGTCCAATTGAGAACCTAAAAGATAACTTAAAACAATTGGATATCATAACTTTTGGCTTAGGATGATAACTGTCGACCAGTGAGCCATAACTCAATGGAGTTTTCTGGATGAGCTTAACAGTATTGCTATGCACAGCATTTTGTAGACAAGAGAGCATTGCTGTTAATTCTGGTAAATGTGCTTTTGTGTGCACACCAACCCTGCTGTTTGAGATCCACTGTCCTGCATGTTTTCCACCTCTGTCCTGTTGAAATCCTTATTGAGCAGCTCTCCTGGAAACCACACAAAAATGTTAACATGGAGATTTAGGGTTCACAGATGGTGGCATTTTTGGTAATGTAATGTTCGTCACATTAACACATTTTAATATTTTCTTGTCCTCTACAAAGCAATCATCCATTCAATGTTATTTTGTCTACAAAATAAACATAGTTTTATAAGTGTTGCATCAAGTGTTGTGGAACAGTATCAGAATATGTGGCATTTTAAAATCCCACCCATCATATTGTGTCATTTGGTTATTATATGAACCTTTTAGAGTCTCTGAATTGTCATAGTAGTGGCTACCAAAGTTTGTTAGATAAACAATGTAGAATGGAATGTTCTTTACTTTCTTTCCATGAACCTTTTCCTGTATTTGCATCCTTATAACTCTGTTGTGTTTCTAATCTAACCAGCTACAACTGTAAACTCAAATGCTTCCTCCAAATCATTAGTGGATAACTGAAAAAGTAATAAATTAGACACTGCAATACCTGCCTGTAATGACTTCAAACATATGCCCTTAAATGAATAAAGTGCATTACTCAATGCATTAAGTGCGTTGTTGCCCAATTCTAGCCACTAGTCAGTCTAAGTTTATTCTTTACAGCTGGACAGCAAGCCAGATTGACATACGGTCAGGGATATTTTGTGGAGGTGTTGAATGGTGCTGTTGGTTCCAGAGGTTTGTGGTTGGAGGGACAAAACAGTCTGGGAATAGAAATATCCACATTTAGGCCATGAAAAGACTTCTGCAAGCACTGCTACAGTGAAAGATTTGGTAGGTCTTGAGTGGCTTGTTTACTATACTTTAAGAAATTTTCAAAACATAACACTTACATGGTTTGACCTTTCAGACTCTGGGGGTCTGGACTGCCTCAGTGCATTATATCCAAAAACTGAAAGGAATATATTGTCAACAATACTGTTTTCTGTCTGTATTGCGCAGTGAATTCTGTGCCGAACAAAACCAGAACATTTTATGTGTTTTCCGCCTGTCAAACTGCGAAGTGAATTGGGAGCTGTCACAACTCCGTATCTCAAACCAAAGCCACTTAGCTACAATTCCAGTCTGTCCTGAAATAAATCTAACTATGGTGCCTTTCTCTTGCCCACATCCTGGAGCTGTTGCAGATGTTCCTACAGACTGCATGTAAAGACTGCTGATGCTTGTTATGGATGATTTTAATAGATTGCCATGTAGACGTCCTCACGAATTTTCACATTATACGTTTTACAGGAGTTTCTGCTTACTACTTACAGTTGCTCATATGAATGCCAATTTAAAATGATGTTTTGCTTGATTCGTGAATGTGAACTCGTTCATTTTACAGAGAAAACCTACACAGATCATGTGTGCATTTACTGAGCCAGTTTTCAAACAATAACAACACACCAATTAATGAGCCTTTCAGAGATTTATTCCACTGAACAAGTGTTTATCCTGCATTACCAGTACGAATAGAATAAAACGCATTGTATTACTGGTGTTGCAGGTTTGTTTATTACAAAAATAGTGAAAACACGTGTCAATGTGCATTTGATTAGTTATTTGTGTATTACAATTTAGAATATTTGTATTGTTCTATGTTTTGTAGAAAAATGATCAACAGCTGAACTCAAAATAAGCACTGCCCAACATCAGTTATTACCAATCACAAAAAATTAGGCATTCACAAACAATTCTCTGTCTGTATACTGGTTACTCTTCTGCATATCTAGAAACTGCAAAACCAAACTAATGCATTACGATGATTCATATCTGTACAACACAATTCACCTGTTAATAGGAAGGTTTTACCATCTGAAACCTGCTGCATTTCTTTTCTTACTACCATACGACATATTCTAAACATATTGTCCTGAAATAACATAAGTGAAACAAATCTAATGAATGTCTGCACGGGAGAGAGATGTCCATCCATGCAGAAGACACGCTAAAGACCCTTCCAAGTGTAAAATAAAGTCATTTTTAATCCATGATAGATGACATGTTCTTGACTTTCATTTTGTGCTCCTTGTGCTTGGTTAATGGCAAAGTTGTGTTGGCTCCTCTTAGCATATTAATCATTTCTGAGTGTTGCTAGTACAAGGAGCACATTGGAAATGGCTCTTGACAAGCTCTTGTTCTGGCAGAAGAAGTGCAAACTCTTTGAAGAAATAAACTGCAAGAAATACTAATGTGATGGTGGTGAAGAAGTCTGTTTTGGCTTCAGTCAGTAGAAATATTGTTTCAGTGGAACCTGGCAGAGCCAGAGAAAAACGTCTCCCTCCCCTTCTGAATCTGGATGATCTAGGAATATAAAGCTGATAATTTCTCATTTCTGTTTACTGATCTGACACACATTTGCTACAAAGCATTAGAAGGTAATAAGATCAGTTATCTTTCCCTAGAGATTAATCTTTGAAACAAAATAAATACTAATCGTGTCCTGCTAAAATAAAAACAATTTAGTTGTTGAAAAGAATAGAAAAAAGAATATTCTTATGTGAAATAGTTCTGTTTGCTTATTTAAGATTCATCATTATTGATCTCATACGGCAGCCTTTTGCTGCGGCCAATAACAAAAAGACAAAAGTCTATCTCGTTAGAACTTGATACTCTTGTTGTTAAAACATAATACATTTTTAGTTTTTACACAGATTGTTTCACATCATTATGAGATCTTGTTATAGCAGAAAACTAGAGTATCACGGTATAACATAAAATGTATACGTGAAAAGTATCTGGTAAAAATTGAGAAACATATCATGCTATAACAGGATAGAGTTTTGTTTTGTTTTTCCTTGGTGGCAGCAAAACACTGTTGCAATCTCATTTTATGTAACAACAAAACATAGAAGGAAGGAAATAGGATTATTATTATTATTATAGTCATTTGCATCCACTATGTCAAGTGGGATGATGAGGTTACATGATCTGAAAAACTATTTTAGTTTTCAGCATTGAAGGTCAAAACCTCCCCTCCTGTTAAAGCGCTTTCTAACGATTGTAGACAAAGTGGATACAGGTGTCTGTTGCAAGTGACACAAGGCCCCGTTCTAATCAAATAAGAGTCACTAATCAAATCATTTAACCTCAGTCATTGTTCGACAGCTATCAGTAATGTTAATATTGTGTTATTGAAGCTAATGCCATAAGTGTGTTGCTAAGACTTACCTAATTATCTTTAGCATGTACTAAACACACTTGTTAAATAAATAAATTCAGAAGGCATTTGAAAACAAATGCTCTTCTGTGGCTTAAGGCAGGGAGCACAGTGGGTCATTTTGGTGTGGTTCCATCTCAACATATGTTTCAAGTTTTTATTGTTTTGGGTTTGCAAAGCAAAGACTGCTGTCAGAAAAAAGATAAGCGGCATCAAGCTGAGCAAGAAACCATGAATCAAGCCTCCTCTTTTCCAGTTTATGATGAAGTACTGTATGAGTCTGCACACCACATGCTCGATAAATTCTGCTGGGTTGTAACTGGATTAAAAGGCTGCATTCTGCATGCAATGCCTGTTTCTGTTTGGTTGGATAGGGGAACGCTAAATGAGGAACAACCCTACTAACAATATTACCACACTTACATTATTGTTAAATTTGTCTTTTTTAGAGGATTAGTGTTTGGTGATTTGTTCCAACGTTCCAGACTTCCTGTTGTTTTATAGGCCTGATATGTCCTCTGTGTAGAAGATGTGATGAGTTGTGCACATGGATGGCACAGTTTCCCAACAATAACACTATATAATAATGCAGTATGTGTGGACTAATTGGCCTCCCGGTGATGCTGCATTGTTAAGGCAGCCAGTTTTCAAGTTCATCTGTCATAGGAATTAATAAAAGTACAAATGTTTGCTATGACAGCCTCTTTATCTCATAAGAACCTCGTAGAGTTGTGTCAGAAGCAAAAGCATCCACATCCTTTTTTATTATCAGGTTCCTGTTAATGTGTGTAGCATTTGCCAGATTTTAACCAACAAATAGTCTTTTTTTTTTTTTTTTAATTAATTAATCACACTGGAAAAATACTTTATGCAAGTAAAATAACACTGCCTCTAACACAAAATTGATACAGGCTTTATCCATGCTACCTATCATAAAAAATCTATAATTAAAAAACCTAACTTTGGTTGGCAGGAGGATTTGAATAAACAAAAAATATAATATTATTTTGGAAATTCACATTTTTTTGTATCTAGTTTTTCCTGTATCATATATGAGTGGATAAAAACACAGTTTGACATGCTGGACACTGAAAGCTAAACCTTCAGTTTGAATGAGTTTCAAATGGTAACAGTAAGTCAGTGTGGCTTTTCCAGAAGGGAATGTTTTGGCTCGCTGTGGAACGTGTGGGGATCACATACATGCAGCATGACACGCAGTTACACTTGAAGCTGTCATTACCATCTAAATAGATCATTTTAAGCCATAATTTACTTTGTAATGACAGGGTGTAAATGTGTCACATATCTAATGACCCACACTCCAGACATGGAGATTCAAAGCAGTTTGTTCGTTAGAAGTTCTAATGTTAAATCCATTAGCTGAATATACGGGGTGTGACTGTATCTGATCTGTGTTTTTACTTAAGAAATAATTGAGCTTTGCACACTGTAAAACATTAGAAATAAATCAACTAAGCTTTTCTTTTGAGACCAACAACCTATTAAATTTGAAAACTTGTTTTGAAGATTATTTTCAACATTAGTCCACATGCATAGACACTTTTAGCTAATTTAGCTGAAAGTGAATTTAGCAGTGTCACTGTTAGCAGCCACAGATGTAGCTCTTAGTTCTCTTATCACATCAAGAACTCCAAAGTCAAAGACTTAAAAAAATGCAAATCTCTTCATCAAACCAAAGAGTTGAAAACAGCTATGAAGTGATATAATATTATCACTACCATCACTTATACCAGGTATGTTGACAGATGAACTTGCACGGTCTGATAAACTATGAGGACCGAATGGTTTACTTGTCTTTAAGAATTACTGTATTTTCACAATAACCTCACATAAACATAAATACTCTTGGCTTTGCTTGATAATAGATCAAAGAAAAAACACATCACTGTAAAGAAATGTGCATCCTATTATTCAAAATATAAACAAGAATGAGGAATTTGCTTTTAAATTGTTTGTTTGTAAAAAGTGGGTGTTTTCTATAGCAGATTTATTACATTATTTATATTATTGATTGATTAATAAATTCAACATTTGGAGACCTCCATATTTTTAACTTATTTTTTATTAATGTCATACTAAACAGTGAGGAGGGTGGAATGCATCAGTTTACAATGGAAAGGGGAAAATATGGGTTCTTTTCATGCTTCTGTTATCTGTCATCTGTGGAAACCTCACAGGCAAATTCCAAAGGAAGAATGAATCACATGTGAACTGTGTGTGATAAATAGCCAGTATTTATGATGAGATGGCCGCTATGTATAAACAGCAAGAGAAATGATGAGCTGATTCGAATCACATCTGGATGAGAAGTTAAAATGAAACTTGGCTCGTCTCGTCGTTTTGTTTATTTTATACTTTTTAATTTTTAATTTTACTTATTACTTGTTATTTATTAGAAATAATCTACTACACTTAAATGCTTTGTACTTAGAGGCTGTTTAATTTAAATATTAAAATAATAAATGATTTACAAAAGTACAAATGAAAAAAAAATGGCTGTGGATAGACATTTATTGTTTTTATCCCTCTGTTCGACGGTGCTAGAAAGCTGCCAAGACCCCTGATTGTTCCCGTGAAGAGTGTGTCGGCATCTGTGGGGCTGTGGGACCATGGGACTTCACAATAATCCTATTATTGAATGACTGAAGAGTGGAAAAATACAGCAGGTCCTTAAAATCGTTCTGTCAGGAGAGACTACAGTGGGAGTAGTATTGAGACAATCATTGTGGGAGACTACTGTGCTGCAGATTGTTGATTAAAATGACATAGTGGTCTTTTGTATTGCATAAACAGACATGAAAAAAAGCAGTAGCAGCAAAGTAGTGATTTTCCTCTCCATAGTGGGAGGTAAATGTCTAATTACAGACCTTGAGACAAATTGTCTTTGTATCCAAGTAAACCCTATCAGAAACACATGAGATGCATAATTTAGATGATTTTATGTAATCTAGCTTCTTTGGTGAAGGATGCCGTTGGGGCCCAGATGTGCTCTACCAGATGCTGTTCTTTGATACCATGAAGTGATTAAACATACATTTCCACTGGTAGAAGCTGTCAAAGATGAGTCTAATGAAACTGGGGATCTGGATGTCATGAGGTTTATGCTGCTCACAGAGACCGATATGGTAACTATGGTTGAAGCGATATGAAATGGTTTCAGTTTAAGTACAGCCTCATTCTTGGGCTTGTTTGCTGTTGGTAAACACACGCCACACCAAAAGACCCACATACTAGAAGAGCGCAGCTCAGTGTAGCTCGGGTTCCTCAGGTTTATCAGTCCTGTAAAGCCATTTAATGTGTATTAATACATCTTCACTGTTCCTCATTTAGTATGTAGAGTACATTGAGGCCAAGCTGTTTTTGTTTTTGTGCAGATTATCAGGTCCAGTGTTTCTCTGAATTCCTCTATCCTTCATTTTTACGACTGATGGTCTCATAGATATTATAGTGTGGAATTTCCTGTAAATCAGTAAAGCTGCATCGAATCAACTCCGCGACTGAAATTTCGTTGTTTTTTCATGTTCCAAGTGATGTTTAGGTCGAATCATGATTCACTGGTTGCTGTTCTGACTTTTCATAAGCTTGTAAAGCGAAAATATTTATATTGGTTAGATATATTCATGGATCTTGGCTGTGGCATCTCAGTCAGCCAGTTGATCGTTTTTCTTGACATCTCTCACAGTCTACTTTACTTTGCTTGGCAGAAGCTTTTATCCAAAGCGACTTACAAGGAGCTAGCGCTATGTGTCGGGCTCAGGAACCCACCTGGTAGGGGATGGACGAGTCAGACGGGGTTTCCAACCTGCAAACCTGCAACCCTTTGCATCCCAGTTGGACGCTTAACCCATTGAGATACCAGGCCGCTCAATGGCTAAGATAGCAGCTAGGTAACTGCTTTAAAAACAGTCAAACCTGGGGCCTTGGTGCTTCCAAACCTGCTTCCTCTTGTGTAACCATGAGGCTCATATGCTATTAAAGTGACCTAATACAAATACAGTCTGTTGAGTTACAGACCTGATACAATGTCATAGAAAGGTGATGGCTCCCACACACTCTCTGATTTAAGATCACGTCCTCTGTCTGCGGCATTGTTTACATGTCAAATAATTCCCCAACCCTGCACCGTGATCTTGGCAAGGGTATGAACGACAGTTTGCTCAAAGTGAAAATACAGAAATATCTTAACTTCATCTCTGTGAGGCCGAAATATTGTGTGAATGAGTTCCTCACAAATAATGAAAACAGAGATGTTATTGATTTTCAGTCTGCACAGGTCCTCCCCAGACAGATGGTGCAATTGCGATGAGGGGCTACTTCGATGGATGTATCTTTCTCTAGCAGCAATAAAGCCTGGCAAGAAGGGATCTCTTTGCACAGCACAGGAATCTGGTTTTCCACACATCGCTTTAGCTGAGTCCTGTGAGCATAATAGTAATGGTACATCCGTATACTGAGCTTCCAGCATTCGTCTAACTGGAGCGGTACCTTCTCCCATCTCTGTAATTTTGGATGAAGTAGTTTCAAGAGTAAATATCCTGCTGTCTTAACTATTTCAGATTACTGACTGTACACTGATATATGGAGGAAGCATTGCATGGATTTTAGCTTTCAAGAGGCCAAGTCATGGCTCAGTCTCAGCAATGACCACATGTTTCAGCATTTCCTGTTGACTGCCAAGAATGGAAATTTGCGCGTGTGTAATCTGTCCATACGCATTTGTTCTTGGCTCGTTTGCCACAGATATAGAATTAATTATAACAGTGACACCACTGGCTCCAAACATACTTGATTTTTAAACTGGTCTTAAAGTCAGTGAACCAAACTGCCTGGCGCCAGATGGGATGCACAACCACCCAAATACATAAACACACACACACACACGTATACACACACTCACAGACATAATACAGAGGTGATACATCTGTCAGTGTAACATTTACAGTAATTACAGAACCCCGTGTAAGGGATTTGAGACATTCATCTTTGTGTGTCCTTTAAATGTCACTGCTCTGTTTGCCCCCTCGTACCTGAACAGCTGAGCCGCTGGTGTTTTGTTCCGAAGGCCGATTTGATAGATAGTCTCACGGCGTATGCTTTTAGCATTTCATTCACATCAGTTTACATTAGTCGTTGTTTCGTCATCGCCACACAAGCCTGTATATTGATCATTAGCTGCTATATAGACATAAAACTGAAGTGCACCTATTAAATGTGTCGTTGCCTAACATGACTCCACCAATGTGTATTTTTGAGTGTCTTTCTATGTAACATTAGTTTACTCAAAATGCATGAATACAGTCATTCACAGACCTCGATTCGAACAGTTTGCCTTGCACCAGTGGAACTATAGCAAAACTCTCAAATGTTTTGCCCATCACTAGGCAGTGCACAAACAGCAGCTTTTTCAGTGTCAGCTCTTCCATCCGTGCAGTATCTGGGCATCTTCTGATGTTCGCCTGTTAACACAGCTCTGTTCTGACAAAAGCCCCCGTGCCTTGGATGCTTGTTTTATTTATAAGACAGTTCAGAGGCTGTGTTTTGAGCAACAGTCTAACATACTTGCATGTGCTCTGTTTTGGTGCGCTGCCAGGATCTGCACCTGTTTGTTTTTTTGAACATTTGAAACCCTGAGCTGCAAATTGTCAAAATGAAATGTAGCTCGCTAGCAGGAGACTTTGAAACCGAGGTAAACGAATACCCGCCTGACATACACAAAGCTATGAGTTACTCAAACTCAGCAGTCGGTGCCGAACTCAGCTTACTTAGTCCAACTGAAGCATGGAAATGCAATGCTGGGCTTTGCAGAACTTTCCATTCCCAAGTCGTCTCACTGCTGGGTGACCCACCCTCTCTGTTGCACTCCCCCCTACACTTAATGTGGGTACACAGATAAGCCCGTGTTTGTACAAGGAACTAAACCAGAGTGATTTCATTCTTTCGGCCTTGTACACGGAACGAGTGCGAGTGAAGTCAATGCCTGTGAGATGGGGTTTGTATGTGTACGTGTGTGAATGTGAAGATGAGCTCCAGATGGCCGAGTGGTGAAGATTTATGGATGAACAGTGGCTTTGTAATGTGTGGAGAGATCTGTAACCTTTGTGCCGCTGCAAAACACACAGCGACATGTTTTTCTCCACATAACAGGTACGTTCTCCATGGGAGCACGAAAAGAAACACTTCTGGGTGTGATCGTAAATTCCCATCAGACATAAATACTCCACAGTCCACACTCTATGAGTTTATGTTTTGGGTGTGGATTTTATTGTGTCTCCGTGGAGCATTCCTGAACAGTACACCTGTATTTGGTGGTGCTTTGCTTACCTACTGTCTCCTGCAGGAGGTGCTGTCTTTCTTGTTTCAGGAACACCATCGTCGTTGCTCAACAGACAAAACAACAGTTCTTATCATCGTAGACAAGCAGGGTCTAATTAGTTTCTCACAGGACTCAGTCCACACTTTCTGTGATGCAGCATATGGGCGGAGGGTATTCAGTCCACTCGGCACACCACTTCTAAGGCTGTGTGAAGAGGGGGGGAAAAGCCTTGATGAGATTAAGTGCTTCAAGATGTTTGTATGGTGGTTTGCAGCCAAAAGACAGAGAGAGAGAGAGGGAGAGAGGGGGGGGGAAGGAGGGGGATCGGGCCACTCGGGGCATTGCATTGTCGCATCCTGTTGTTTAGAATGATATGTGCACACACCCAAAGCATGCAGATATACAATGGTAACATTGTCCTTATAAGTTTGGCAGCAGCAGCCAAACTCCATCACTGCCCTCAGTGCTGCCTCTGTTACACAAGTAAAACATCAAGAGTATTGGAGGAGATGCACTTGACAACTTTTGCTGGAAGCAAAACAGACTCTTTGTGGAAGTGGAAAGTTTAGGATTTACTGCACAAATACAGTCAGAGTGGTTACCAGCACACACATCATTCATCTTCTTCAGAATTATTTACCTGCTCCGTAGATACTGAAGGTGTCATCTTGTGTCATACTAGTACATAGCAGGATTTTCATCTCCAGTCTTAGTTTCAAAGCAGAGGGTTGAGTTAGTTAATTTTAAACAGGCAAAGCACTGCACACACTGCCATTCTGATTACTGAGCTGCCAATTATCTCTACTTTTATCAAAAACCATGAAGAATTTTCAATACAGTCATTATCAAACTCTTTCTTTTCTATTGTACACTATCTGTTACAAGATTTTAACTATATGTTAGCCTGCAATGTGTAACGATTACAACAAGAACAGAAAGTTACTTAGATGATTTAATGTGCACTTATGAAGTAAACTTCAAAGCTGATCAACTCACCGATCACCGTCATCATCATCAGCAGCATTGTTAACCGCACATTGCTTCCTCGCATGCAGAGCCTGCAGCTCAAAGCCTGCCATTAGTATTCACAGCAATAAATCAGTGACACTTAAACCTCATGACAAACTGAATCGTGCTAGTTTCACATGGGAAGACATTTACGGTCTATTTATAATGGACAACTTACACTAAAGCAGTGCCCAATGAACTCTAGGTAATTGGTTTAGCTAACATTTATCAAAACTGTGATTTGCTATTAATCTAAATCATGACAGCATCCAGCTCTGGATTATTCAGAGTCACGCTGAGAAGAATGTGGTCAGCTGCCAGATAGTGTAGTTCTGTCCACACCTTCTTTTGGAAGGGGAGCTTCAGTTACACTTCTATAAAGTTGGCTTTAACACAACATGTGAAAAATAACAATTCTCATCATCCCTCAGTACTCAGTAGCGCCTTTCACGGCCGGGTGTTTGACAAAAATAGACATCATTACAGCGCAGGAGAAAAAGCCGCCACAATAAACCATAACTCAAATTCAGCCTTAAAGTCAACTGTCCCTTTCCATGTGATGAAATGTATTTTTTCCTCTTTGAAATATGCTGAGTAAACAACACTGTTAAGTACATCATTTGAGGATCAAGTGCCTCTGTGAAGCCACGGAACAAGTGATACTGAAGAGATCAGTTAAATCAGTGTAGGGAATTCATTTTCATCTGACTCCTGTAAAAAGAAAACGTGTTCAAAGCAGAGATTTGTGCCTTGTGAAAGGACTAAATGTACTAGACATAGAATTTGAAAGGGTAAGATTTGGGTTCTCCTAAACTTAACATTACTGGAATAAAATGCACATGAAAATTCTAAGATGCACAAATAAAAAATGTTTTTGACAAAATCAAACAATAATTTGAAAAAAGGAACTCAGCAAAAGGTCAACTGGTTGATACAACCGTGCGTGGTGTACAGAGAACTAAAATTCTTCGTTGAATCACTTCCAGATGTCCGAAACAGAAATAAGCTGAAACAAACAAGTAAAGCTGCAAAACCCAATCTCCTTCAAAATTGAAATGCTGCAGAAAATGTCCAAACATTATCAAGCCACTGTTTATCACACGTCAAAATATTTTCCTCAACCTTCTCCACATCTGTCCCCACCCATGTCTGCTGTGTCTGTACTGTTGAAAGGATGTGCAGATTAAAGGGCCCATTACAGCCTCAGTGACACCGTATCCTATATATCACAGGGGAGTGTGGTGGAATTGCAGTAACCCTAGATGACGGTGTAAACATTATGAAATATCACGGCTCCCAAAGCATCGCAATGAACAAAGGACGTCATTATGTGCTGTATGTGGAGTCATGGTCATTATTTGTGATATGAGAATGGTGAGCTACGTTATCAGAGTGATCTCTGTGACTTGACATGGGAGCTGGTGCCATTTTTATCATTGTTACAGTATTCAATACAGAAAAAGCTTATAATATTTGGACAAAGGTAAATGTAACTGGATCACATGTGCTATTAACGCAACAGCTTTTACATTCGTTGATGCTGAGCACAACATCTGAATGTTCACAGACAACTAATTTGTTTTAAGTACAAGGCTGCAGTGCAGTATCCACAGTATCCAGTGTCCACAGTGACCTCAGACATGAGTTTATTCACATTTAAGCAAAACCACAACTCTTTGAATGCAAAAGTTTTTTTTTCTGTGTCAAAATCTGGAGTTTCATTCACCAATGGTGAGAGTTTCTGTCAACATTATTGCTGCCAGAGGAGGTTACTTAATTATAGACTTAATACGAATATGCACCTTCTGACCCATTGGCAGGTGAAGTTTGCATCTTGTTAAACATGATTACGAATGTCATATAATGGCTTCAACTCAATATTTTTAAATTACTTAAATTAGCTGACCACGGATATGAACGTACTATTACAAGTTTCGGTCCCAGTAGCAGCTTTGAGTAGCACATGGTTATTCCATGAAGATATTGCCAATAGCATGCTGAATATTTCTTCCTGTTTTCATATGGAGAGGCTGGAGAGTTATTTGGACGTAACTAAACACTGATACTGTGAGAAAAAATCAGTTAAGATAATGGATGGATGGAATCCATGGATGTTTAGTATGTGCTCATTTGAATTTGTTTTGTTTGTGTTCATTCTTGTTAAAGCTATGAAGAAGCTTGTTCTCTCCCATGTGTCGGCTATTTTATCAGGCTAACATATTGTCTGGTTGCACTACTTACAGTATCTAATAACAGTAACATGCTACTGCATTCATCATATCCCTATGGTGGAGTACACTGCAGCATTTGTTTTCCAGGACTTTATAAATCAGATTGTAATTTCTAAATGCTGGGTTTAAGATGGACTGCCTGCCAGCGTTAGGCAGTGAATTAATAGCAATCAGAGGCAAACAATGTGCTGAGGCCCATTCTTTTTCAAAGAAAATGAGAAAATATGATGGTGGAAAATAGCCTGCTGTAACATCCAGTTAGAATGGAAAATACCAATGGAGTTTAAAAAAGAAGTAAACAAAAGAACAAACACGTTTTGGCTTTTGGGGAAAAAAATCAATATTCACCAATTCTCTAACTTTCTCATCACATGAAATCACCTCACAGTCTGAGGCTATGTGCTGCGCGTTGGGTCTGGAAAATGTTCCTGTGTAGTCTGTTTGAAACGCTTCATTTGACAGAAAATATGTAGAGACTGCTCGTGGTATTGAGTGTTCAGCCCTTGTTTAGTGTCTGTCATAGCGGTGCCTTTCAATGCGTGAGCTGGCAGAGATGACTGCTACAAGCTGATGTCCTCAGCTGGCTTCAGAAAATCCAAAGGGGATGATTCAGATAAGATTAAATCTTTTTACACTGACGCCACAGTATTTAATGAATGCATAGGACCTAGTTGTTACATCTGGTTATATCAGTAGAAGCTCAGCACACATGGTCTTTTTTTGATTATGTTCGGTTTATTACAATAATAAATCATCTACAGTCATGCCAACATGGAAAGATCTAAATCATTGCAGTGTGTCACTACATTTCAGAATTACATGCAGAACACATGCAAACTAGTATTTGTGTAAAAAAAGCAAAATCAAAAAGGGGACAAATACATTTTCACAGCAAAG
Source organism: Microctenopoma steveboyesi (assembly GCA_032359275.1). NCBI lineage: Eukaryota > Metazoa > Chordata > Actinopteri > Anabantiformes > Anabantidae > Microctenopoma > Microctenopoma steveboyesi. The sequence continues at coordinate 5,333,863 of JAUMHF010000023.1, read as the reverse complement.
TACATGAGATGACGTTAATATCAATGTAAATAGTGTTGGTTTTCTCTGCTGCATTATCCCCTAAACCACATTATATGAACAAATTACAGTCTGTGTGCAGCTTTGTTTGCCACAAACAGGGGTTACTGCATGTCCTCTCCATGTTAATCCAGACTGAACTCGTGGTGTGTGGATCCATTTAAGCACAGATGCACCATCTGAATCTCTGGCTATGCTTACGTAGAGGAAAAAAACACGCAAGGAAAACGTTAAAGCTGCTTCTGTGTTGTCTTCACCACTGGAACTCCACTATGTGAGAAGCATGATCGCAAGAACCCAGCAATTTGTCAACTGCGTGTTGCCTCACTAGTGAGAGAATAAAAGAAAGTCATCGTGACCACAAGAACAGCAAAGTGCACACAAGAGACAAATACAACGGAAGACAGAAAGAAATGTGGTTGGCAAAAGTGAGAGAGGGCAGACATTTGTATGCAAGTCTTAACTTTGGCACATTAACATTCAGTGACTATTTAGTCTGCACTAGGTGCTCACTTCACTATAAATCAAACAGCATGTACAGCATAGGAGTGCACCAACCAAGGAATTGTTAGCGATGCAAGGCACACCATGAGACCACTTCACATTTGATTTAGATTTTATGTGCTAAGATTGCACTTCAAGATGGTCCTCGATACTAAGGACATTCAAAAGAACATACATCGATTTGGCTGATATTTGGCATCTGACAGACCTCATTTTGCAATGGCTCAATTTGTAAAGCACTTGCCTAGAAACCCCGGGATCAGTGGTTTGATTCCCAGTTTCTCGTGGCTACATGTCAAGGTGTCCTTGGACAAGTACATGTGAGCAGTGTAGTGTAGTGTAGTAGTTATTGTTAGTCATGTCAGCAGTAGTGCCTGGCAGCTGTCCAACAACAATTTCAAATATTTATGTCCAGCACATTAGCTCAATTGGATAAGTGTTGTTGTGTCTTTTCCCACTGGGAGTAACACTTTAAGGGGGACAAGGTGGCTCAGTTGGTAGGGCAGTTGTCTAAAAACCCACAGGTTGTCAAAGTTCTCCTCGGTAAGATCATTTGGTGCTACTCTGTGGTGAAAACAAGCTGCAAATTTAATTTACTAATATACTGATTAGTGTGGTAGCCTATTAAACTGTCCTTTGCATTCACTAGATTAGATATATTGTGTCTTCTAGCTGAAAAAAGATGATGTCATCTAATCAGATTTGGCAAACTTAGTTAGCTAGCTTATCCACCTCTCTCTCTCTAATTATGCCTGTCTGCCATTTGAAGTTTAAACAGCTATTAGCGCTTTGTTCGTTGAAAACAGCTGCAAAAAGAAAACAGTGACGGTGAATAGTTAGGCCCAAGAAAATCAAAAGCTGCAAGACATTTAGAAAATTCCCACACAGGTGTGTTCCCTGCTTTCTCACTGCTGTCCAACTTTCTAAATGTGTTTGTGAACACGTCTCGTCCTAGTTCTGTTTGCCTTTGTCGTCTGCAGATAATGCTGATTATTCAAACGTCGTTAAACATCTGCCAGCTGCAGCGAGGCCAAGATGCTCGTAACCAGCAAAGCGTGTAACTCTGTCTCAAGACATGACATCATAAAATATACATTTCCTTAACATCAACAAGAATCGCAGTCACAGTTATCCCTACTCTCGTGTGCACTCAAGAGCAGAAGAACGGGAGGTGAAGTCAGAGGAGACCTCAGCTGACGTCGCGAGGATGCCTCGAGTCGGCTCTCCTGTTCAAACCTCTGCCGAATGCATTAGCCCAGATCAGCTGCAGTCCTCATCAGAGACGCTCAGGCTGAGGACCAAACGTTACACATCAAAAGCAGCAGAGACTGATGTATAAACACACACTGTTAGAAACAGACCCACCGCTTTATATGCATGAGCAAAACATCCACACACACACAACCTGTCTCTTGATCATCCATGCTCAACGATTAGAATAAACTGCTTTCAAATCTATTTTTAAGAAAATCTTTGCATGTGACAACACCGAGTAACTGAAAGACAAAGTGAAAACAAAGCCAGCTGCAGGCGGTGGTCTTTGTTCTTGTGTAAAGGGTCTAGTTAGTCTAGGGTCTAGCTAGTGCGCGCTGGAGTTTGGAACCGGACAGTCGTGTTGGTTATGGAGGCAGAGGTTAGGAATAACTGAGGTTTCTGCAATTGTCTCCGGAGTGGAGATGTTGATTCATCCGTGGAAAGACCTTGCTCCGGGTAATTTCATTATGCAGATGAGTGCGAACGCTCCTGTGCCTGTGACCGTGCTGAAAAGGACACGGGCAGTGTGTGGCTGGCCAGACACATATGGGCTGGCAGGCAGCATGCCACCACCACTGTGATCTCCTGATCGGTTTCAGTTATCCTCTTTCTTTGGGTTGAGTTAACAGGGAAAAATGGCATTTAGAAAAAAGCCACAGCATTCCTCTGACAATGCCTATGTCTGTATAGCATAAACAGATGGGGAGTTCCTGGCTCAGCTGAGACCCAGCTCAACTTTACTCTGGGATCTATTGTTTTTATTTATAGCCGTCTACTGCTGTGTTTGCATTTTCATTCTGTGGAGAATCAAAGAAGACTGAAAGTTACTAACCTTTGCTAATGATAACACAAATTAAAGTGGACACAGAATGGGTTTGATAGAAAGTGCAGAAACAGACCATAGAAACATTATGTTGTCAACAATTTGTTTGCTTTCTGTTCACATAGACAGGTTTTTTTTACTGTTCTTCTGTCTTTGTGTCTTAAATAAACCAATGTCACTCTCATGCTGCTATTTAACCTCCTTTTTTAGCCTCTCTGGGCACACAACAGGTTCATAGCCTACTTTGCAATATCCATTTGGAGATTTGTGGTTGAAAGAAGGTTAAGACACAAAGGTATTCATCCACAGCTAACTCACTCTGGCCTGCTGTAATTTAACAGGGAAAATAACCAGAAGTTTCAGAAGGTGTGACTCAAAAGACAAAAGACAGCGTTCCCTTCCACCCTCTTTGCTTTGATTTGTGAGAGAGGCAGCAGCGCGGCAGCCGCTGCAGGGGGCCATCAGTGCTCAAAGCGAGATGTAGAGTGTGCTGATGGACTGTTAAGATGCTTGTGGTTGAAAAAAAATGGCAGTGCGGTTAAGCAGCCAAGGAACATGGGTTATATATCGTGATTTAGTAGAATTCATTCTAAAGATAACAGCAAGCTGGACTTTCTGCTCATCCCTCTGCTCTGATTTTAATTGCTTTTTAAATTGAAAATGTTCTTTATGCACTATTGCGCTTCGAGACGAGGTGGAGGGTGGATGTATGTGTTATCTTCTATACATTTTGATGGGCCACGTTCAGTGTAATCTTCCTAACATCACATAATCTGGCAGCTAGGATTTCGAAAGACCTTTTTTGTGTGTGTCAAATGCTGCACACTCCAATTCTGTCACTGTTAATGGACCTGCCATGTATCTGACTCCCTAATGAAAAAGACATTAGCGAATTATATTAATGGAAATGCCGCTGTCTCTTTGTTGATGTACACATACTTTTTCCACCTACTGTAGGTCAGTCCATCAGCACTAACATCTTTCCAACTACATCATCATCTGACTTTAGAAGTAATTTATGGATGACAGTTATCTAATGCATAGGCCGTGCTGAATTTAATATTCACATATCATGTCTATAACTAATGATTTTATGTTTTCCCTCATTGGTAAAAGTGTGAGCTTCTCAGATTATCCACATGAAGAACAAATGATCTCACAGTATAAATAATGATATTACAAAAAAGAAGCAGTATTTGTTTTTATCATAGTGTAAGGTTATCATTTATGCTGCTGATACTGCAAGTCCTCTGCATGCAGATTAAGCCTTTGCGCTTCATGCAAACACATACTTACAAGGGCATCAGTTAAGCAGCACTTTCTGTTTTTACCGCACTCACGTTTCTTCTTCGTGTTTTCCATGCAGAAGTGATTTGGCCCTCAGACGTGGGTCTGAACCTGTAATTATCTAACAGCCAGAGCAGTGTCCCTGTAATTCCTTTAAACCGTCCTGGATCCAAAGACATTCAGGGAGGTCTTCCTCTGTCGCATACATCAGGGAAAAGAACCCCATCACCCCTTTCAGGCATTCACATGTTTTCACTTTAGTGGACACTTTACATGTGTGAAGCTGAGAACTTATCATCATCATAATGTACACATGCTATGATTCCTTCACGCAGATGTTCCAAACTTTTAACAATGCACTTTATGTTCCTCTATAAGTGTGTCTGAATGTGATCTCCAAAGTCCATGAATCATTTTATCATGAAGTCGGTCATTTCTGTAAGACACAAGTCACGCTGTATGGAACTCCAGGATCCAGTGGAAAGTGATTTTGGTTTGAATGAAGAACAGATTAATTAGAATACATACATGGCTATCAAAATAGTACAGGTAAAAATCATGCATTCAAGATCTCACTCAAGTAAAGATTGATATTGTAGGTATCAGATCAATTTGCATAGTATTAAATGGAAAAAGTATTTTACAGCATAGTGTACTCGACTCATGATTTTACATATGAAACATATGAGTTCATAAAATAGCATACATTATTATTGACAAAACTAGACTATATAAAAAAAATAAAGATTAGGTGATTCATTGATTTGTTTACTGATGGAATATGAATCAGCAATTGTTAAAGGATTTGATTGTTGATGATGTGAAGACTTTCTTAAATTACAATGAATGGAAAAAGAATAATTTCTAATTTTTTAAATTTGAAAATAGCTAAACTCCACCTCAACTAGTTACAATATTAAAATAATGCTTACACATCAGAATCAGAATCAGAATCAGCTTTATTCACCAGGTATGTTGCACATACAAGGAATTTGCTTTGGTCTTTTGTAGCCTCTCTAGGACAGTACAGATAGAAGAACAATACAATAAATTAAAGACAAATTACAGACAGACAAATTTTTAAGCCAAATGTAACTTCTGATACTTCAAGTGCAGTTTTACTCATTTGCACATACTTTAAACATGACGTGAAAAAAGCGTTATCTCATTCATGTTCGTGCATTTCATATATTTTCTTGAACTGAAAAAAAGTTGGCTCTGATCAGTCTAACTAGTTCCTTTGTGTTACATCATAGTGTCCTGCTGCTGTTCTCTGAAAGGTTACATTGAAGTCTGTGTCGACAGATGGAGGCCGTCCATTGAAACAGCTCTGAATCAATAGTCAGTGAGCCAGACTGCTTTGTCTGTGCACCACTTTCATAATTATTCTGTATTTTCTCTTTTCTTTGCTGCCGGTTTTGTACGTCTTTATGTTGTGCAACATCAATTCTGGAAGGGAGTCCAAGAACATTATTACAATCATAAATAGTGAGAGAGTTTAATTTCAAAATTCTGTATTGTTGTTTTTGGAAATGAAAACATGTTTTTCATCCTGATATTTATGACACAAGATCCAATCAATGAAAATCTAATAATAACCAGATTTAAATTACTCATTGTCAAAAAGAACTTGTAACAAAGAGATAATCATGGGAGAATTATTGGAGAACATGTGTTAAATTATGAATAATGTCTTTCAATGTACATTGCAGCCTGTAATAATTGCCTCGGGACTATGATCTCTCCACAGGAATCATGCATTGTGAGCCCTCTACTGGTCACAGTGGGGCCAGTTTAACACCTCTGTTTTGTTCTGGCCAAACCTAAATCAATAGAAGCACTTAATAGAATAGTGTTAACACTGCAGAGGTTCTCGGGGGTCAGGGTGAAAGATTTTTCACCTTTTCTTTGTTCTGAATTCTTTTAAACGTGGACTGTTGTAGCATCGTTTTATTAGCCACTGTAGTTCATCAAGCGTTTATATGCTTTCAGTGGGCAGAACATTTATTTTACAGCTGCTTTTTCTGAACCTGTGGTCAATTTATGTTTACAATATTGAAGACAAGGTGGTATAAATAATAAAATTAAATAAAGGGGTAAATACCACACTAAATTATAGCACACATAAATACAACAACCACCTTTATATTTCAGGAAATACTAGTTATTTTTTAAAGCATAAGGGGATACGTATAATACCACGTGGTATGACGATAGTTGCACCACTTATTACACTAATATGACATTAATTATGATGCAAACTCCGGGGAGAATAAAACAATAATAAAATAGTGAAGCTTAATTTAATTGAGCATGTTTAATGTATGAAGCCTAACTGACGTCAACCTGCGACCAATGTCCACATTACATACTGCTGTTAATAGTGGCAAATGATCCTAACAGCATCATAAAGTGAGATTTACCTCCATCACCGGAGTGAAGAAGTGCGCATGCGCGCGAGATGTCCTAACACATGCGTTCGTCTTACAACTGGATCAAGTGACCAAAACCATCACAAGTGGAAGCGGAAGTAAAGCATGTTTTTATTCATACTAAAGCTGAAACTCAAGAATGCGGAGCTTTGCATTAAGAAAAAAAAATAACTTAAGGTAAACATAGAAGGGGAGGTTTAATTTATGAGTTAAATAGAAATGTGGTAGATCTTTTTTTTATATATATATTTGTAATTTTAAGAAGCTATCTCGGAGTGTATGTTCGGTCATACGTTCTGTAAATAATTGCTGTTGCAGTTATTTCATAGCCGAAATGGCAGAATAAAATCTATTTTCACTAAGCTACTTTTGCCCTAATGGAGTGAGTGAAAGTTTTTATTTCATGCAAAGAGAAGCAACCATTCGTGTGGTGGGTGTAAATGTTCACTGGGACGCCAATGTTCCTCGTAAAAGACGAGGCGTGCGTCGGCATGTTTTATTTTGAAGGCGTAACCGGACGTCGCGCGCGTGATCGTCGCTCGTTCGGCCGACGTTTCTCCGGCGGCGGCCGCGCGGAGCATCAGAGCATCGGAGCGCTGGTCCTCCTCCGTGTCGGGAAGGCGTGCTGCTGGCTACGCTGTCACACGGACCCGAGTCACCGCTGCTCGCGTTTTCCTTCCAGAGCCCAGCTCCCAGCTCCCAGCAGGATATAAAGCTCTCCAGCTCAAACCCATCATGGGTTAGAAGCGAGGCGACGTATGGATTATCCACTTTGTGCACTTCAGCGGGAATGATGGAGGGGGAAGTGGACTTGTTTTCGCAGAGACATCCTGACAAAGACGGGGACTGAGAGGGAACAGACATCCGGACCCTCTCTCTGCCTCTCTCGCTTTTCATCCTTCGGTTTTTACTGCGCTTTTTTTGTCTTGTGTTTGTTTTTTTGTGTGCGTGTTTTTTCCGCGTGTATCTAAGGCAGAGAAATGTTTGCAGAATTGCTGTGCGGCGTCGTGGCTCTGGTCCTGTACGTCAACACTCTGGGCGCCGATTTCTGCTACGATGACAGGTACTTTGGTGAATGAATGACACCCTGCCCCCGTGTTGCTAACCTCGCTGTCTTTGCTGTGTCCCATCACCTGGCCTGAAGATCAGGAGGGGAGTTCAGGTTGTGTTGCCTTAACTCTGGGTTTGGGTTCATAAACACAACAAGCAGCATCAGACTGTGAAACCCGGAGCAGGTTCACTCATCACGTGTAGTATTATTCTCCACAGCCTCCTTTATTTGAGTTAAACTCCAGTAGAATCAGTTGTAAATGCACTATGCGTTGATGCCTCGTTGCAGAACGCTGCACTCTCCAGCTCCTGGACTTGTGCTGAAGAAATAATTGATCTCTGGAGGAGAAATATCCTCTCGCTCCACAGCAGAAGTCCCTTCGCTGAGCCCGACCAAATGTGCAGCCTGCTGAAACTTTGAGAAAAGTCTGTTTAATATAGTTATTTATCAGAAAACAAACAGGCAGCAAGCTGCCACCCTAGAAAACCCTGAGAGCAGGCTGTAACGCGGGCTGATGCATTACTCATATCTGGCCTTTTGATATTTGATGGCTGAATGGGTGCCATTCCCTCCGGCTCATTTATGCACCATCCATGCCTCCATGTCAGAGGCATCTTTCCTACCGTTGTAAAGCTGATACATTTGAGTGTGGTGCATTTCTACTTGTATTTATGGCAACGTGTGTTTATTAAGACTCACCCAGAGGAAGCAGCTCAGTGAACAGTCACTGGGTTGTTGAGTTACATCAACACCGTCCACATTAACTAAGGCTGCGTTGACCTCTCTGTCTATACAACACTTCCTGCTTCACACATACCCCAGAGGACTTTTTGCCGCTATGCATTTGCTCTTTAGACTAAGAGAAGGTGAATTAGGCACAAGATGTTGTTTATCACCTTATTGTACAGACACAGAACAGCCGGGGATTCTTTTAAAAACATTCTCTCTGACATGTTCTGCTTCTGACAACGTGTTTTTTCATCGCGGGCGATCTGTCATCCAGTGTTATCCATTTAACACCATGTGTTTGGTTCAGGCTTGCAATTAGCAGTCATCTCCTGTCCCCTCGGGCTGCGGTGGGGGAGGGAGGGAGACAGGGGAGGGGTAGGGTGTGACAGAGATACAGTGCTGTACAGTTATACCGTCCTGGACGCGCAGATGGATCTAACTTGCCGATTGCTGCGCTTGTCTAGACAAAAAGCTGACTGGTAAGAAGTCGACATCGTAGGAAAAAACTAGATGTTCACTGACAGTAATGTATGGCTCATCCCCAGAATGTGTTTTTTTAATTAACTGGAAGGACAGCAGGATTACAAACTGTGTGGTCTAATGCTCCCAAATCTAATAAAGCCATAGGTGATATTCTATTTAATGTGAATTTAAAAATAAAGGACGCCTGTCTGCTATTGAGTGCTGATGATAAATAGTTGCAGAAGAATTAAAAATGGATGTTTAGTCACAGTGCAGCATTGATTTCTCTGTGAAAGACAGATTGTGCTTCCATTTTGCTCCTGGCTGCGAAACCGTGCGTCGACTCAGCTCGGGGAGTGATTGAAAGTTAGGATTCCAGATTGCGACGTGTGTTTGGGTGTGTGTGTGTGTGTGTGTGTGTAAAATGGCAGCGTGCTCCTAAGCTGACACCTGAGGATTTGCAAACAATTGTCTCTCTCTCTCTCTCTCTCTCTCTGTGCTGCGGAGGAATATGTTATCATCTTCTCTTCGTGTGCAAAAGAACTAGAGAGCGGTCTACGTCACTGTGTGTTCTCAGTCAAATACTTCTTAACGTAGGTTTGTGGAGTGTTCATGCATTAACTAGAGATAACCTAACTCTTTCCATGCATGGTAACCCAGGCCACGAGGAGGTCACAGTTATAGAAGAACATTTTCTCCAGGCAATAAAAAATAATAATCCCATGCAAGACAGTTTTCTGACTCTGCAGTCAGTCACCATCCCTGCCTCGATCATAAACGACAGTCTGGAAGAGTGGCCCGATCCACGGTGCCAAATCACCCTGGGGAGCTTCTCCTCTTCCCCCCTCCCGTGGAAACACTCATCATTAGCACACACACACACACACAGGTTTGACACCTGTACTGGAAAATGGGAAAAATCATTCATCGTATCGTTCATATCCGTGCTGCTGTAATCTACGCTCAGGGCTGAGTGAGGGACTGGGAGAGCCCAGATAACTGTCAGAGGAGAAATACTGGTGCAATATTCGGTTACCTGCTGTAATCCTGCACGCTAAAAACTTTCCCTGCGATAGCAAGCCCGGGCGAAGGAATAGATTTCAAAAAGGCGGACATTTGTTCCATTGAAGAATTAAAACGCACACGTTGGCCTTATGGATTATTGCCTCCTGTCACGGGCCTGATGGCTTTGATGAACTGTGCCCACCTTATTCCCGCGCTCTCGTGTTGATGTGGTGAGGTCCGACTGCGCGAGGATCTGTTAAGGCTGCAGGTCAGGCTGAAGGACGCCGCCTCCCTGGGCATGGCTGATGATTTATAACGCTCAGACAGTTGCTGGAGACGAGTCGTGCCCCGAAAGCTTTATTAGGGAAGAAGTCGGGACTGGGGGCAGAGCTGAAGCGGTCCATGCTGATGTGGTCTGATGTGAGCTTGGAGTCTATGACGGCAAAGAAGCCACACGGTGCTTTGGGTGCTGACTCATGTAGTTTAATGATCATACCATTTGGGTTACAGGGGAAAACTGCACTTAGCCGCTTATATATATTTGTTTGGTTTTAGTTTGTTTCGTTCAGTTTTTCACCATAAAACTTTTGCAGTCTCATTTCTTTTCATTGTGCGTTTGTAGGCACGTCTCAGATCAGTGTGCGGATGCAAAAGGAGACGCAAAACTCTGTGTGGTCCCTGTGAACGTGAGTCTGTGTTAACCTACCTGCCCTGACGCTGTGCTGCTGTCTGTGTCCGTGGCTGCCTCCACCTTGGCACCGTGTGTAAATGCACTGATCTGGAACCCTACTCTCATGGCCTGTACTGCAACATGGGCTGGTTAGCATTGTGGTTATGTTGAGGGCCCAAGGGCGGCAACCCAGAGTATCTCTCGCTTTTTCCCCAGTCAGGCCTACTCTGTGTGTGCCCTGTAATTAGCGTCCTGCCTGCAGAGAGAGGACTCACGACATGGTTTGGTAGAAGTAGCTGCTCTTCTTTTTCCCTCGCTTCTGCTTTCTATGTCTGCCCTCCCTCAGACTAACCCCCAAAGTCTTTTATGCCTTCAGCTCCGATCACCCAACGACTGCCTCCAGATGGTCTCATTTGGTGAGCAGTTTAGGGTTTTTCTCCCTTCTGCAGTTTAAAGGGGACGGGTTGTAGTGGATTCAAATGGAGGATGTTGTGCTTGCTTGTAGTTGCCAGGATGGAGACATCAAAGTTGCAGAGGACAGAGACACTGCTTAGTGGAGTTAATGAAGATCCTGTCAGTAGTAAAGCATATATAGTATACAATAAATGCAGGAGGCCTTTCCTCTTCCTGCTCTGGACTCCTCCTGTGTGTGTGTGAGTCACTAGTGTTTTCAGTGTGCAATGATCTCTTGTCAGGTGGAGGAAGCTGTGACGCTCCTGGGGAATCTGTTGGCATGTGGGAAGTTTCTGAGGTGACGAGGCTTTTTGTTATTTGCGAGATACATTTTCAGATTCATGCCGTGTGCCGACTTGAGATAGCTCACATTTCAAACGCGGTAGCTGTTCGTAGTGCTTTTCTGGCAACCCACGAGGACGTGAATGTGTGTGACATGTGTCACAGTACCAACCTGTTCTCCTGCCATCTTGTTCTTCACAGAAATGGACTATTCTGCTGGTAGAACACGCTGCCACTGTCACCATCTTTGTATGAGCGACATCAGCCTGGAAAGATCAGCTCAGTTTTAACCACAGACAGTCTGCATGTCCATTTTCCTAAGCGCTCATTTTCCAACAGATAGCCATAGAGGCTAAAAGTAGTTATTTTCACCCTCGCCACAACTGCAAGATAAGCTAGCCTGGCAGAAATGCATTTGTTTCTAAAAATATCATTAATGAGCAGTTGTGATATGTTTGCAAGCTGCTTCCCTTACCCACAGAACCCTACAGAATTAGGGAAGGAGTAAGTTCATATGTAGGTCATAACGAACAGCTGACTACATACATGTATGATGCTTTTTAATGACCCCCCCCCCCACCCCCCCTCACTGTCATCAGCCCCAGAGCAAGACTTTATTATACCGTGCAGTGCTTGGAAATGTTGGCTTCTGTGCTGAAATTCCTGTGGTGAGGGCAGAAAGGAAAAGTACCTGCATATTTAGAAAATGTGCAGTAGAGATTAAATTTGAGAAAGTGTTTTATTGATGCACTTCCAAACACGTAGAAAAGTGTGGAAACACACACATCGAAGCTGGATGCAGCATTTATGTTACCTATCTGCGGACTTCCTTTTCCATGCTGGGTCACCGGGGTTCTCTGTGGCTGTGAAAACAGTGGCGCAAGCTGTTTGGCCCAGACTGGGAGAGCTACCCTCTGTAAGATACATCCAGCAGTCATCCTAGTTGGTGTAACGCTGTTTATTAATCCGTTAGATTAATAAACTTTATGACTTTCTATCAGTAAGACTGGCTTGCAGCATATGCCTGACTAGTTAGCGCAGCACTTAAATTCCCAAAATACAATGTTTAAATAAGCAATGAAAAACAAGGGAGGAAGCTCTACAAGGGTCTGACAGTTCTGAACTATAAAGCAAGTGCTCCAACGCATGAATAATACTGTTCTCATCAAATCCCCCCCCCAAAAATCAAGACGCATTACTTCTCTGAAGTCCAAAAAGCACCATTATCACGCAACACACTGCTTTAAAATATTAAATGAATGTGAAAAAACACTGTCTGTGTTTTCAGTCTTTTATTATTTACTATAAGTACATTTGGCCTTCCTCTCCTTTTTGATCTAGGATCCAGTTCCTGCTCTACGTCTTTGGTACCGCCTCAGAGGTGCTGGCTTGGTTATAGACCTGTAGACCTCCTTTTTAGATGTGAAATGTCTGTAAATGTTTTGTGTTTAAATGTCATTTAAAACAGTTTCAACACATTGAAAACATTGTTTGCTGCAGTCTCAGTAATCCTGAATGGCATTTTGCACAAGGAGCAAGCTCCTGTGACGCCACCGGACACCTATAATCTCCAGTTTTAGATAGCGGCTAGAGTCTTGAGAAACGTGATACATACGAGAGTCTTAAATACATGTGGTAGCTTGATGTGGTGGTGATTGCACAGTGCGGAGGAGACGGCACCCTATAAATCTCCCATTGATTGCTGGAGCCAACTGCTATCTGCCGCGGGATGAAACAGAATACGCGAGGCAGCGTGTAGGGAGCTGAATCGCCGCACTGATTGCCTGCTTCAGTTGATTGTCATTTGTGATACGTTGCGGCGGTAGACCGGTATTCTGACTGTGGGACTGAAAGCCGCTCATGAGCATTCATGCCCATCATTTCTTGAAAGCCCTTGCTGTGCTCCAGCCGGGCCAAAGCAAGCTGCTTCAAAGCTGCGTTAATCAGGCTCTGATGCTTTGTAATCACCCGACTGGTATGCGGCAGGATGAGAAGTGGGCCATATGGAGATGTCGTGTTAGCTGGCTGCTTGTGTCTTTGTTGCACGGCGCGAGACACTAACCTGAATCCTCTTTAGGTATTCTTAGTGATCCTTCCCTGGCTATTTAATTAAAAACCAACAGATTAAATCTCCTAATAGGTCCTGTGGCCTAAGCGGCACACGCGTGCATGCGGTATAGTGCAAACTGACGCACACAGACACAGGATAACAATCGCCTTAAAAGGAAATAATGCTGGATTGGATCATCTAACAAGCAAATGTTTTACATGGTCGGTGTGGCGTGACAGACAGTCAAAACAGATCCTTAGTGATTGAAGCAGCCACCAGTCAAACTGATGGATCAAATGAGCTTTTTGACATCAAAATGAGATTAGTCACATTTCTAGCATGAGCCCAGTCAGCTCTGTGTATTATCTATATTATATATTATATTTTGTATATACGTGTAGGCTTACTGGAGGTTGTGCTTCCATCATGACACACGGGCCTCAAACGATTTGACTCTGCAGGGTAAAGTTGTTAATGAGTCCAGACAGCAGTTTGGATTTGGAAGGCTAATACTGGCTGATGGCTCTTAATCCATGGCCACTCTCGGGCTCTTGGCCCTGTTCATATTAATGGGATTAACAGGACTGTGGATGAGAGGGGGCACGACATGTAAGCAGAGAACCTCAAGCCATTAGAAACAAGAAATTCCCTGTCCCCCATATCCAGCAGAGATGCTTTAGTTCGGCCTTTTCAGTAAGGAAGAGGAGAAATCTACCACTCTTTAGAGGGACTACTCCGGCAAGGAGCATCCTTCCATAAGGTTATGACACAAGTTGGCCAGTGTGTGGGCAGTGCCTTTGTCTATTGTCAGAAGAAGGGGCTGTGTGTTCTCACTAGACCCAATAAAGAAGGCTATTTGTCCCCAAGTAGAGGGGGAATTGAGACCTGGTTGTATTGGCGTGTTGTTCATGAAAGACAAAGAGACGAGGCCTCAGTTTTCACGGTTGAAGCAGAGCAGAGTTCTGCTGCGGCAATCCACATCCAACATGTCATGAGCTCAATCTGGCCGTACGCGCTGTGGTTAAAGCTTCACGTTGAGAGACAGTGGGAAGTATGGCGGAGGATTCACAGTTAGCGGGTTAACAGAAGCTTCATTGTGTTGTGAAGTATGCCGGGTGTAACTTGTTAGTCTTGGATGGCGTGGACATATAGTTGGAAATGCGATGTGTCAGTCATGCCGAAATGTGGCTCAGCAAGCATGTTCTCAGGCTGGACTTTGAGGCGTTTGAGGCAAGTTTCACTCATGTATAGTTAGAAATTGTGGGGTTGTTGTCATCAGTGATAAGGTGAAATCAGATGGTTTTACATAAGCCAAATGTAGTTTTTGTTTTTCGAGACTGGATTAAATGTCTGGAGTTTTCCAGAATAACATAATCTGCGGGCGGTTTGATGCTTCTGTTATGTTTACCAGCCTTGTAATGCCACTCACAGCTTGATGATGTTTGTGTTTCCCTTTTTGTCCTCGTCGGGCAGGTTATTAGTGTTGACAGTTTATTGTTTAACTTCGTGAAACTGATTAAATCTGTGCAGCGGCAGCACTTTCCGCTCCGTCTGTGTGCAAGCTTCTCAACGAAGAGAAATCCTGTTTGTTGACGCTTATGAAACGCACAGATTTAATGCAGATGTATAGCAGGTCACTCGAGAAACACATGATTAAGCAGCATTTTCAAAGAATTTCAGGATTTTTTTTCTCCTTTCTTGTCAGATTTATGTTCATTTCCTAAAAGACGCAAGTGTTGGAATTTGTCTGACTTGTGTTAGTATTGAGGTTAAAGTGGTTTTCAGATATGATTACAGTATCTGGAGTTTCCTAAGTGTGGTAAGTGAGTCAGATGCAGCACAGAAGGGCCTGTGGTCTGGCCAGCTGAGCCGCTGTGGGTAACCTGTAGCTCCCCTTGGGGCCATAACACTGGGACATAGGAGAACATTTGCCCCTTGTTCTGTTTATTTTGTCACTTTGTGGGAGCGTACAGACCAAACATCCCTGTACATCTCGGAAAAAGAGGGAATTAGAGGTAGACTGGTCAGGTACTGTAGCACAGTTTTCTTTATTTCTGAACCCTATGACCAAGCAAATTGAAGCCTGAATTCGGGGGCCACCTCCCTCTCTCTTCCCTCACTTCCTACTTCCGACCAGACCGCGGCAACGGAGGAAGCACATCTTTTCACAAGCTGCCTCTAATTGATACTGTGGAGTCCTGGGAACCCAGAGCGTGGTTTTAGTACTCGGCAAAATGCGTGCAAAGCACAAGAGCCTGCAATATGCCACCCTCTGGGACACCACAGGTTATTTACTACCAGACAACGAGTCTGGACCAGGTCCTGCTATAGGTTTGTTAGAGTAAAAGTACCCACCACACTTGAATGTGGGCCGTGCCAAGCCTTTCATCAAATAGCGGCAGAGAAAGAGGGTGACAGTTGATTCTAGGCCAGAGCTGTAATCTTGGCCGTGTGGGGCTTTTCTTTTCACTAAATGGTTGTGTGGAGAATGAAACTATATATGTGTGTGCAGGTTAGACTCCTGGTGGTGAGGATATTTTTAAATGATTTCTCAGCAGCAACACGCGTAGACTTTAAAACAAAACATTTTCTTATAGATTTTTAATTAATTTAGGAATTGAGGCCATATATTTATTGTGTTTGAATACATGTGTGTGACATTACTAAATCCTATTAAATGTGTCAATTGACTGCTTCTAATGTAGCTTGTCATGGCTTGGTGAAGCAGACGAGTATGACATCTCTCCAGATGGAGAACAGCTTGTGTTATATTGTATTTCACAGGCAGAGCCAACTCCTGTTCGTTCTCTTTCATACTTGCTCGCTCTCTCTCTCTCTCTCTCTGTGTCATCATGAATAAAATCACACCAGTGACAGATTGATGGAACCGTGATGGTTTGCAGACTTGATTTCAGCGGTTTATTTTGGCTGAGCGCTGACCCTCGGTATCTG
Organism: Microctenopoma steveboyesi; assembly: GCA_032359275.1. Lineage (NCBI taxonomy): Eukaryota > Metazoa > Chordata > Actinopteri > Anabantiformes > Anabantidae > Microctenopoma > Microctenopoma steveboyesi. The sequence continues at coordinate 5,317,891 of JAUMHF010000023.1, read as the reverse complement.
TGGCCACGGCGTTTCTTCTCCCCTTTGGCCTTTTGCACGTGTGACTTTCACCCACTGACTGTTCTGCCAAGTGAGCTCTTCCTCTTCAGCGGGAGATGGATACACACAATTGGCTGGAGTTTATTTTCGATCTGAGAGGGAAGTTTGGATTGGGAGAAGGTTTGCGCAACTGTTTTTTCTCTTTCCAGCCCCCGATGTTTGAGTATCTGGAGAGAATAATGAGACTTAAATAGACAGAATATGTTCTAATTCTAATCTGGGAGAGATTGGGGGTATGCAAGATCCTAACTATGACTGATAGAGTATTAGGCATTATGGCCTGATCCCTGAGTGTGACGACAAAGGGCCAGATCTGTTTTAGCCTGCGGTGAGCACGTAACTGTCCCGACTGTGAACTCTAGCTGCTAAGGGCTTTACAACATTTACCTGATGAGATGTTAAGGGCCCCAAACACACACCGGATCCCCCAGGCAGTTCCTCTGAGCATGTCCAGCTTGTACAGACGACACATTGCTCCGCACCACATGTTAGAAACATCAGCGACTGTTTTAATTAGGAAGCAATTTTAGAGAAACTCGCGCTCTGAGCTTCTGGCTCACCAGCTTAGCTTCCTTTTGTGTGAGTGACTGCTGGGGTTTCGGATGAAGACCTCTCACTCTCAGACACGCGAGACTCACGACCATACAAACAAACTGTCCCTCTGAAGCATCCAACCCGCTGTTTCCCTGCCAGAAGAATGTGGAAAAGTTTTGATTGTACTCAAACTTAATGTTTTACTTTCTAGAAACTATCCCTATTATCTTAGAAAGAGACAAATTACCGTACGAGGAGTATGACACTTATATCGAGAACATTTTCAAGGAAAGCGGATTTCTAACTGGGAGGCAGTGAAATTATCTTCCACTGCTGGCAGGTTTCCTGCACTGTTGTAAAGAAAAACACATGACCCATGCAGCTCCCTGGCCTCCTTCGCTGCTCATTTCGTAGTAATGTGAAACATTTGCTAATGCAGTGGGCCCATCACTCCACTTGATTGATGGGGTTGATGAATCTCTCACATGACAGCTGCAGGTTAGCAGGCAGGCCTCAGGTACCTCCCACGTGGGCCAGTTTGCTCCCTCGAGATGCATCCGTGTTGTGTGGAGAGAACAGACCCCCGAGCTGTCCCACTATTATGTCATCTCCTAAACTGCTCGTCCTGCGGCTCTTGTTCTCATTCTCCTCAGGAGTTTGCATCTACCACTGGCAGCTCATTGAGAGCTTATTGATTTTTAGCTGAGGAAGTTTCTCTGTGAGCATGCAGATGGCTGGCCCTTATTAGCTGTGTAAGGATTTAATATATTTCCTCCTGCAGCCATTGCAGAACCCATTTGTTCCTTTAATGGAGTGTAAATCCATAGTGGAAAATGAATAACATATTATATGTCCACTGCCTGCAGCCTGACAGCAGCATACGTTTGTGTATGACATGTATTCACTGTAGGCGTTGTTAAGGTCCTAAAAGGCTTATTTACATGTCTGGATTCAGCGCGGAGACACCGCACCAGTGTTTTTCTATGTGATCTATTGCATGTGACCAACTGGCAAAGATCAGATCGATGCAGGAGAATGTGGTGTAGCTCACACTCGGCTGTTGGAGACGTCTGGCTGTACATTTCGTGGATGAATGATGGATGCCAGTCGTCACAGTGAACAGATGAGTTGGCAGAACACACGCTGGCATGTTTGCCTGCTCAACGAGCTCTTAATTTGTGCTAACGACTTGACATCAGCAAATGATGGTGTCCCTGGAAACCACACTTGTGTGGAGAAACTTGAATGCTCTGAGCTACAGACAAATGTACTAGAGCTGCAGGATTGTGGACAATAGTGCATTTTGTGATCATCACAAAGAACTAGTACTGTGGAAATACTTGCTTTGTTATCAAAGATTATTGATAGTTTTGCTAAGTGTACTTCTCAATAAAAAATACAAACAGGTGGTTGCTCTCGTCTAGGGAGCAGATCATTTCTGAAAGCCAAACAGCACATCATGGAATTATTGTGGACATGTCAGATCAGATTAGTTCTGCAGTACTGTCATTTTTTTAGTTTAAAAAGGCATAAACAGTGTTTCTGGACTAAGTCTTAATTGCATAGATAAGAAGCATAAATAATTGCAGCTACATGTGCATCAATACAATACGATACAGGAAAGACTGCAATGCTCCTGGAATCTCAGTAATAAGTAGAAAGAAAATGAAAACGTGCTAACAAATGTTCATTGAAATAGCAAATTAATTAGTTAGTACAATTATGTTTTTTCGCTGTTGAGTCAGTGAGATGTGTATTTATTTATTTAACACACATAATTATCCCTCATTCTCAGTTTGGCTGTGGTTGCATGTTGTTTTTTTTTCCCACAATAATTGGCTGTTGTTTTCATGAGCACTTTGTATTTTACACTAAATTGCAAACTTGGCTCTCACCCAGTGCAATTACATTTCCCATCAGAGAGCTGTGATTAAGCTAGGCTGGGTCTGCGCAACCTGCTTAACTCCTGTTGCAGTTCTTCAAAAATCAATGGTTTGTACGTGTTGAGTAAAAATGTAAATGATTGTGCAGGAAAGCACTGCGAGATTTAGATTTATTCAGACAGTCGTGCTATATGTGGCCAGGGGCTAATAGTTTTGCAGTGCACTGTCTGAGTATGTGTACTGTAGGAGAGGACTCCTCCAACGCTGTGCCATAATCACATAATCATCATTATGAATGATCTCATGGACGTGGTTTTCTTCAGGAAACAGAATCTGCTGTCCAGTAAATGATTGATTGGAATTTTATTCTTAGCCATCAGTCCTTTGTTTTGTTTTGTTTTCACAGTGTTACATTTCCAGTTTAACCACTTCACCTCCATTCAGATATATTGAATCATTATGATCAGGGGAGTAAAAGGAGGATGGACCATGGACTTGCACATTCACAATACAGGATTTTTCAATGAACCCTGCAGATAATATTTCAATAACAATATTGGCCCTGGTACATCTTGTTAAATGTGACTTCTCTTTTTACATTTATATAGCAGACGCATCATACTGTGTGTTTTTCTCATCTAAACAGTTGCATCCTCGCAGTACATTTGGGATGTATTCATTAATAAAACAGACTATTCTCCCCCAAGCTTTAATTATTTGCAGATTTGTCCGACTTAGGAGGCTTTTTGTGTAACTGTCAGAGAGTCAGCTGCTGCAGCAGTACACGCCTGCAGTCTAAACCAGATTAAGGCTTAAACCTTTTAGTACCCGGTTGAGAGTTTAGGGTCATACATTACTTGCAAAAGATTTACAAGATGCAAGCGTGTGATGTACTTTAGCTGTAGGGGTTAAGAGTCAGACTGGGATGTAGAAGGTCACAGGTTCGAAACCCTGACTGACTAGTTCATCCCCTACCAGGTGTGTCCCTGAGCCAGACACCCAGCTCCCTGTAAGTCGCTTTGGATAAAAGCATCTGCCAAGCAAAGTAAAGTAAAACAAAACTTAGGGAAAGGTGCGAGTTCAAAGTGCATCACAGCTTGTCAAATCAATTTTTTCAAAGAATCATCATTTTGGAGTGACATAACATAAAGTCCAATTCTTCTCTGTGACCTCGGCGCCTTAAAATGTTTGCGCTTTCTGACAGCTCTAGACCACGAAATGAAATGATTTGCATATTGATCAACCTTGATGCTGTTTCGCTGCAGATGCACTGCTCCAAACATTCTCACACTCCTGTGGTTGTCGCATTATTGAGTGCACAGTAACAATCACAGTACTGTGTCATTACTGAGTTCCCAGTATAAGCTCACACTGTTCATCTGATGCTACACCCATCAGAACCCTGAATGTAGCCTGACTTGTCCATGACGTAAAATGTGAAGTCAATCCAATCAGGCTTATATGATGCAAGTTTAGCTCTGTGTGGTGCAACGCTTCGCTGATCTGTCTCCCTCCAGCTTCGTGCAGTAGCCGACATTAGTTTTACCGGCAAACCTGCCTCAGCTTATCATGAGATTTGATAAATACTTAATATGTTTAGCTGCTTCCTTCATTTTATAGATTGAAACTTCTTATGCCCTTCTTAGCAAAAATATATCAACCGTACTGTTCCTATTAGCAGAGAGAATGTTTTCACCGCAGAAATTCATGGGATCACATCTGATGCTTTATGAAGTTTAGTAATAAAAGAAATTCAGGTAAGGGATGCATAGTTATATAACAGTATAATTTATATAGGTCTACACATTCTGACAACATTATTTACGTCATTTCAGAGTGTGTGTGTGTGTGTGCGTGCGTGTGTGTTATTAGCTCAGTTGGTGATGTGTTTATAGCTGTGGGGGCTGTGTTTATTTGAGCAGGATTTAAGGATGTTTATTTGGAAACTGCTTCGCCAGGATACAGTAGGGCCAGTGAGATAATTTTGAGATTTATGAGTGTGATAAAACACTAGTGTTGAGCAGTGTTTACCTCAAGGGTTTTTGGTGTAGTTAAATCATCTGCTGTCTACTGGACAAGCATTGAAGTATTGCGCCAGGCTCAAAATAAACAGGAGGTACCTGCTAATTTTCTCTGAATGTGCTCTGATTTTGAGCGAGTGCAAGTATGACTGACACTGACTTGCACAGGGTAGTTATCGCTTTTCTTTTCTCTCCAGTTTTAACCATAAAGAAAAAGCACAATGTGCGATGCTGTGCAATGTTCAGGAGCAATCAAAGCATTCGAGATAATTTGTTTGTTAGTTTTGTATAAATTCATATTCATAAGTGTAATCAGCACATATTTTTTAAACACCTTATTGGTTTATTAAATAATAGGGCTGTTGTTATTCTGTGTTTCTCCCAACATTCTGATGTTCAACAGACCAATGCTCATCATCATTTATCATTACTATGTGTAAATAATAAAAAACAAATTCACACAAAGGGCATTCTATTTTAAAAATCTATTTTCACTAAACCACTGGGTACTGTAGTTTTAACATGTTGCTGAGATATGACCATGACTATTGTCATTAGTGAATTGCTGTACATTTGCCAAATATTTACTCCAGCAAGATTATGTCTTTGTTAAAAACAATCTGCACTGCTCCAAGTCATGGTAGCGAAGGACTGAGTGTGAAATGTGGCTCACTGGTGCTTTTTTTGAATTCTTTTTGGACAACAGTGATATGTTATGGCATAGAAAAAACAAGCAGCAAAATGGCTTGGGATATGGCTAAAACTAAAAAAAGACATAGTTTACTGTAACGACCTCATGCACCCTGCCTTGATTTGAAGTGTCGTTTTCTGCACATCATCAGACATTTTCAGAAAAAGATTAGACTCCACAGTTCCCAATATAGTTCCCTTTTTAAAAATGTTAGACAGGGTTAGAGTTTATTTGTTGTTGTTATTTTTGTTTTGTCTGTTAGGACAGGTGGAGCTTCAGGGGTTGCCACTGTCTGACTCAAACACACACTGGCTTTAAAATCAAGGGCCGGTGATGGCCTCTAATAGAGCTAACCAGCAATTATCCGCATGAGTCTGGTAATTGATTTGTTAAAGTAGCTCCACTGGCTTGTTGAAATGAGATGACAAGAACGGGATTGAGGCGGCTGAGAGGAGCGAGGGAGGGATGAGAGAAAAACTGGGTCCATGACCCACAGAGAGATCAATACTATATGTGACCAGCCTGTGGAAATGGTGCTTCAGCTCTTTGTTCTCATTCAGGTCTTTATGTGTCAGCCAAGCACATTGCCACACTACACTTGATGCGATGTTATTAGGAATAACATATCTCACTGACACAGGCAATTAGTTTTTACTGGCCATATGTTTGACCATGTGGTTTTCCACACTACAAGCTGAATATACTTCTTTTTAACTGCCCATCATTGTAAGTGATATCAAGGGCATAAAATGCAATGTGAATCCCAAACAAATGGTTTTAATACACCGCGACATGCAGACATCACACACTTATGCTGGGTTGTGTGCAGTTCAAAGTCCTGCATTAGAAGTTGTTAAAAAGATTAATAACCACAATTCTGCTCTATCGGATATGCATGAGCTCATGTCTTTGGCACGTAGGATTGATTGCAGTATACAATACCTGATGTGTTTAGGGAAAAATGGCGTCCATTAATTCCTCCAAGAATGAATACCGAATAATTTGTAGGTATAACATGAATAATATAAGACAGGGCCACTAACTGTGTTGCCTACTGTATTTGTCCTGAGCTCTGGCTCAGATTTTGAAACCAGTGTTTTATTCATTTGTGCATGTACGCTATACAATCTGATCACACAGTGCAGATTTTGGCAACATCAACGTCCAACTCAGGTTTTTTGAGCCAAAAAAGGGGATAGGTCAATTGCAACTACACTTTTCAAGTCAAAAACATACACAGAAGTATTTTTCTTTGGGGTTTAGGGAGAATTCCTCATCCTCCTGAAAGGTAGCCGAAGGGTTGGTGGGAATAATAGCTCACTTTGCACCTCATAAAAACCTGCAAGTACACTTCGGCTGCTGAAGGCCTCTCACTGAAGGTCCCTCACTTGCAGCTCCTTAAGCAGTCCCTGATAGTTGTAGAAGTGAAGAGGAGGGCAGTGCAAAAGTTGATATGTGCATTCACGCTACTGAATTGTATGCTCAGTCTTCATCCCGTTGTTCTTTCAACATAAAATATGTTTTGAGCAACATAAATAAATGATTGCATTGCATTGTGAATACCTTTTACCCATCGTTTCGTGGGTAACGGTCTTTTTCTGCTGGCTACTCTGCAGGCCACAGCTGTCAGTGTACACCCTGAAGTGGTAGTAAGTGTGTATTCTTTTAACACCAATGCATTAGTCTGGCCCATGGTTATTTAACCAAAGACCGTGTGGTGATTTAACCCAGTTTGCATGACTTGCTTGAATTTTTCACATCAGCTAAGCACCAGGAATATACTGCGCTGCACTGGAATTACAGGCACATACAAGGAGGAGGGTTTCCATTGCATTTGCTGCAAAGTGTTTTCTTTATTCTGTAGCTGATCTATCTGTAGCAAATTCCATGGCTGTCCATCCAATAGCTGTCAAAGAATGTCACCCTGAACAACAAATGTCAATCTCATCACGGCACTAGAAAGTCAATAGGCTTCATCCACTGAGTTTCATATATACGATGTCTAAAAGAGGACCAATAAATAATGTTATATTACTAAGATAAATGTGTTGCTCTGCACCTGGGCTGTAAGTCAGGAGTAAGAGGGAGATATGCAGGGGTAGTACATAGCCTAATATATTCAGACTAACCATAATTCTAGATTGTATATGACTCACTAGGTGGGAGGCTCAATTGAATCCTTCCTTCCACTCTTAATTTACTGACTTATTCTGGGTCCAACAGCCCAGTAAGTCTTTCCTCTGAGAAGGCCTGTCCTCCTAGGAACTCAAGGATGTGACATGACGGCAGGTTTATTTAATTAAACCCTAAAGCTCTGTTCACATCTGCGTGCAACTGTGTTTTACATGATCCCTCTCTATCACTTAAACCTGTTCTGCCCTCCACCGTGTACCTGCTTTCATCATCAAGCACCAGTCCGTTTTTAATTAAGTCCATCAATGAATGAGAAGCTCAGGTGAATAAGGATGAAGGTTTATCTTTTATTCCCACAGTAGTTTGGAATATTTCATAGCTGCTAATCTGCCCCCTGAGTCAAAGGATGACAAACATAATGTTTCTGCTCCTCGCTGTTTCGGTCATTACCATAGCACCAACAGCAAGGTGAGCAAACACCTTCAGTCAACACGGTACTTTTGATATTATGGCTTCCTTGCTCCTTTATAAGGAAATTGGGTTGACACAGTGAATTTCTTTCCGCTTAAGCAGCCTTAATACTTAATGCTGTTTTGTCTGCCCCTGGGGCCCACTGAGTGTGCTTTGCACTTTTCGGGCTGCCACAGATTCCCTTTACCCCTGGAAAAACTTCCGTGTTCATGTAAAACGATGTAACCTTATCCTGAGACTAGAAATAGTTTCAGGATGCTGCTCCCCAAGAAGAAACGCATAAATAGATAATAACCTAGCTGATGAACTAACTAGCATGGTCCTGTTTAACACCTATAAATATCCATCATATGTTCATTTTAGTATGAAGAACTGTGGGTAGGAGAGGAGCACAGGGACTTGCACAGTGATGCAATTCAAGCTCATTTTATTTAGCTTTCCAAAATTGTAGTTTCAGTATATTGAGTTAGATTTTGCAGATGATTTAAGGAGGTAAAAACTGGAATCTTGAAATGTTTGAAAAACATAAAAGTGGAACTGATAGATGTAAATTTGGGAAAGCTTCTATGTACATTGATTCAACGGGGAAAACATTGTTTGACTGTAGTATGTAGTTTATCTGAGGGGAGGACAAAGTCTTACAGTTTATACAGCTTCATCAGAAGAATGGGACTACAAATGTTTACAACACATCATCTACTGTGCACTGAAACTACACAACTAATTCTTATTCCCAAAATAATCTCCCCAGCAACTTGTAACGCTGGAGCAAGCCGAACACCAAATCAAATCCCCACCCCCTGGGTCTTTGGAGGCATTTAGGACTGGTGATAGCTGTAGCCTCCGCATCCGTTGAAAAGCGGCTCTAATACTGTTTGTTTGAGCATATTGGGGCTTTGTGTATGTGTGCGTGTGTGGGTGGGTGGGAGAGAGAGAGCCGGTGTGAGTAAACGCGTGTGCTTTTTACGAGCTCATCTGAGTGATTTCCCAGGGAGAGGTTTTTTTTTACAACAGGATTCCTCCAGGATGAGTCTGACTATTTGATGGAACAGCCCCTTGGCGGTCTCCCCGTCTCCACCCTAATGAGCATCATGTCTAACAGGTGGTCCATCAGAGCGCTGGGAACAGGAGGAATTAGGCTGTTTGTATGTAAGTTGCTTACTTGCTGCCGAGTGTGGAAAAGACTTTTTTATTCTTCCTCCAGTGAGGAAATTGAATCATAAACACAATATTTCTTGGATCGGCATTCGACAGCCTGCAACACTCTGTGGGTCGTACTGGGAATGATCAAACGATTTCACAAAACCTGGAAGGTGGTTGCAGTTTATTGAGTGATTTAAGTTTGTGAAGATTACATAAACTGTCTGGATTCAGCTGTGAACAAGCTGCTTTGTTCTCTGTTGTGAAGAACTTGAAAAAGCAGGGGCACAGTTTACATAGCTGTAATAAAAAGAGCTGTAAAAATGTTCATTGTTCCCATTGTCATTTCTAGATTATGTATTTAGTTAAAAGTAATGTGCATGATAGCTGCTGAGCAGGTTTTTGCCACCATCCATTGTGCTTCCATTTTAATAGACTTTATATGTAGATGTGTGTGTGTAAAAATCTATTTTGTCAGAGGCCAGAATACCAGCATAACCGTTCCACAAACCAAAACTCACTCCGCTATCACCACTCAAATTACATTTCATTACAATCAAGATTAACACAATAATATTTATATTTCAGTTTCTTTTATTTTCTGCTTGTTTGTCTGTGCAGTATGTCGGCAACAAAGCAGCCGTGTTTAGCAGGAACAGTGCATGTCTTTTGTTTTACAGTGGGCTCATTAAATGACGCTGTTGCTAGACTCTAAGTCCTGGGTGGGGTACTCGCCGCCGTCCCCTGCTGCTGCTGCTGCTGCTGCTTCTGCTGCTGCTGCTGCTGCTGCTGCTGCCTTTTAACAGAATGTGATTTGAAAGCTTGTGGATAATTCTCATGGGGTTGCAGTTTGTAGGTCATTGTGCCATTATGGCTTGTTCCTGGTCTGTCGGAGGGAAGATATATGCATGTGTGTGAATGCATGTCTGGGTGTGTGTGTTTGTGGGGGAGGGGGAGCAGGAGCACAGCACAGAGGCTTCGTCTGCTCGTCTGGCCGATGCATCCCTTGCCCTACTGCTGTAGGTGGACTCGCAGTGAACTCACCCACCCCTTCAGGTTTGACCCACAAATCCTTTCCTCTAGGCAACAAAGGGATTATGGAAGAAACAGACTAATCTACTTTTGTGAATTTACTTATGCAAAGTGTTTGCCACACAAGCCCTGGCATCCGCTTAATCTTAGAGAGAAAAGAGATATTTTAGATACACAGATTTTCCATTATCCACGGCTGCACCTTCCTTAGTTTGTACGAGGAAAGAAGGAAAACGCTTTTTTCCTTTGTTTTAGGATACTTGAGAAGGAACACTGGGCTTCTAAGGGGCCACCTGCAATAACAAATTACTCCCCAGTGTGTAGGAAGAATCCAAAAGCAGCATTTCGGATGATTTTTGTCTTGATTTATTAATATTCAGCATATGCCTGAGGGTTGTGCGTGAAATAGAGCTGGATGTGCTGCTGAAAGATGAAAAATACACCTTTTGTGAAAGGCTTCCCGACCAATTATTTTCAGTAGCACATACCAGAAATGACAGTTTGTTACTTGGACAAGTACGCGGAGAGCATGACTTGCTCCTCAGAACGGTATTTCTGGCTCGCTCATCTCAAACATCTTTGATCTCGCCTTTCAGTTTATATCTGGATGTTGTGTCTTTATCTGCTGGTGGGGCGAGAGCGGAGTGGTGATGAGTGAAGGAGGCGGGAGTGAGGATGAACTTATCACCTTGGCTTTCGCCAGACAAATTGGGTTTACAGTGTTTCACCATAGCTGGCTCCGCTTCCCGTCCTGATGATGGGATCTGGCGTGTCCTAGGCTCGTTCAAACAATCCACAGAGAAATAAGCTGAGGGATTTGCTCCAGTAAAGGTTAACACGGTGGAGTGGCTGGAAACAGATACAGTAAAAGCTTCTTGGCAGTAATCACATTGTTGTTCCTCCTCTGTCTTCTCCAGACGTTTGGAAATTACCCTACAGATTGTTTACTGTACTGTAAAATGATTATTTCCCCTCCGCATTTGTCCCGATGTTGAAAGATTGTGTGAAATCCTTGTTGGGCGATATTTATTTTAGCGGGAAGAGCTTTGATTCTGCGCCACAGGGAGAACATGTGGGTAGCTTTTGTGTTGTAGAACTGAATAGTGATCCGGAGCAGATCCCAGATGCGGGACCTGGGTGGTCACACCCATAGCGATGTCTGTTTACTGCCTCTTGTTTGCTAACTAAATATTGTTTCTATGTTTGCCTCGTTCTAGAAAAATCAACCATACACAGCAGGGATGTTTAAGTGGTTGACCACACAATTTACCAGACAAAGCCACTGAGCTATCATAGTGATGTTTCCTTCACTCCAGATGTTCTAATGATGTTCTCACCACCTCTTTTTCCATATTGTGTTCCTAACGTGCATCAGATGTGTTTTCCTCCTCTGAGGGTGGAAAAACATCATGCAGCAATATGAACGTGGAGATTTACCATATTCCCAAACTGGCTCCAGTTTACATGACGGCTTTTTGTTAATAGGAAAGATTATCCCACCACTTCTCTTGGTAAGCTTTTCTTGAGAGAAGAAAATGGTCCTCAAGGATTCACTTTGCACAAGACACTCCAAAATATGTTAGCTCATTCTGGTTTCACCAAGGACTTTTAGACTTGTACGGCAGCAGTTTCTCAGTTATTTGAGCAGTTATAATAATCCAATTTCAGTGGTTCAATTCTCGTTTCCTCCTTGCTTCATCTCGATGTTCCCCTCTAAACCTCGCCAACATGTACCAACTGGCAGCTGTCCAACAATAATTTACCCAAGGGGATGAATAAAGTATGTTTATTATTATTAGTATTATTAAAACAGACTTAAATCCAGATAGATTAACAACATTAAGGCAACAAAAAAGAAAACACCTGCTGTTGTTAAATTCCCCCAGCATTGGGAAAATTATTGCCATGTATGTTCTTTTTATGCATGCAATAACATATTTTTTATTAAATATAAAATAATAAAAAAGATAAACATTGGTCAAACATCAGAAAAAAAATAAAGAAGAAAATACACATTCATACCAAAGAAGATATTTTTACATGTCAGTGCCAACAGGAAGCACCTTACAGGTAAAAACGGCTTGAATGATTTATTATTAAGCAATAAACAATGTGCAAATGTCTTAGGTCACCAGTAGATTTGTTGTTTGGCGATGCTTAAAGGCCATTTGTGTTAAGGTAACATTAATTATTATAGGTAATAGAAAACTCTATCCCAATCTTAATGAGGTAAACCGAATGATTATGAAATTTACATTTGAATAAATAGATAATCATTTATGCATACAAGGATTTTCACAGTGCTCTTAACTTTTTAAGAAATTGTTGACCCACTATAGTGACTTGATAATCTTGTTACTCAGTGTGAGTGCCTGATTTCACTGCATTGTTCATTATATCACTTGCTGCAAGTGCTACAAAGAGAGAAATCTAGATGTAAAACACTACATAGTTTCCACAGCTGGGAAACATTAGCTATCATATATTACAACATGGAGACAAACTAACCTGTCCAACAGCAAAAAGCATTCTCTGTGTTCCCGTTTATTTAACCTTATCTGAGCTCATTATAAACACAGCCTGACGCATGAAAACTTGGTTCCTGCTAAGCCTCTCGCTCACATCCAGGCTGCTCTGAGGCATCCATCACAGACTGTAACAAGCTGCTGAGTGCGGTTTGAGGCGTCCGTGTTTATGTGCTAGACATGATCAATGCTGACGGATACCTAGTGACAGTTGTGAAATATGGCCTGGTGGACATCCAGGACAGTAACTGTACTGTCTGATGAGTGCCGTCATCGGCCCGCTGCTGTGAACACCATGTTCGTCCGCTGTTAGCAGCGGATAATGCAGCTCTAAAGCCTCTTGTGTAAGAGACCAGGTCACTGAAGGCGAGACAGGACAGGCAATGACGTCAGCGTCCTTTTATTCTTCCTTCCATCCTCCCCTTGATCTCTGATCTTAGGCACATGGAAGGTCAGCTGGTCTTCCATGACCCCGATTCCTTAAGGTAAGGTTTCCTGAGAGGAGTCACTGCCTGCTCTTCGCCACCTTTTGGTTCCCTAGAAACAGCACAGGGAGCATCTGACGCAGACAAAGATACTAAAGGGTCAGAACTGTCTCCCTGTTCTGTTCTTTGTTCTGATGAAGGACACAGCTCCATCTGTTTCCTGCTCTGAAGGGCTGCTGCACATTTGACAGTCAAATCAGATGAAGACAAACGAAGAAGCAGAAGGATGAGTCACGACTTTATGCTTGTGTTATGACAAGTGCCTCTGCCTAAGCCTATAAGGCTAGAAATATTGACATGTGAATGACTTTAACGCTGGCTGCGTGTCGGGCATCATTATAAGCTAAAAAACACTAGACGTCTGAGACTGTTAGCCAATTCTGCATCACCGTGTTCACTTAGCAGGGATCCATTGTTTGCTCCGTCAATAAACAAGCCAATTGAAAATGTAGGACACAAATACTTGCTGTGCTCCCCTCAGGAAGCCCTCTGCTTCTTAGGAATGTCTCTCCTTTCTTCCACCTTCACGCCTTAACCCATCCGTCTCCTTTTTCTAGCTCTGTCCTCTTGTCTGTCTTGCTCCAGCACCTGTCAGCTCCATTGTCCTCCCCAGAAGAAGGGTAAACCCATGCAGGCATGCTCCTGCGACCTTTTCAATAGCCACCTCCCATCAGTGCGGGTGCTTTTGTTTCTTGAGCCTTTCTTACCAGGTTTTGGGGCAATCAGCAAGAGGGCATCCGTCTTCCAGTTGTGGGAGGCGTGATGCTCGCTGCTTGCTGGGTCTGATAATGGACCACACATGGTTGTGCTCCACCGGCTCACCAAGATTTGGGGCCTCTGTGGAGTGAGTTCTGCCTCCTCTTCTTTCACTAAAGTGCTCTTCTTCTTAGCCTTTTGTCTGGGCTTTTTTGCTTTAGCTTGAGCTCTACCAGGCCCCTTTGTCTCCCCGTCTCGGGGCCCAGTGCCTCTGTGTCCACTCCCTCATCTTTGTTCACTCCACCTACATTATGCCACCAACAAGTATTCCAGAAATGCAATGAATGCAAGTCTTTCTGTCGATGTGAACGTGCCTAAGTAAAGAAAAGAAGGCGTTTTTGAGTTCATGTTGTTCACGACTATTGAGCTAACATTGAGTTTATTGAGCTAAACAGATGTGGATACGTTTATTTGGATACAGGTAGTAAAATAAATCCCATCTTTACTTCTGGAGCAGCCCCCATGGCTTTGTACCGTGTCACAGACCACACGAATCCCAGAAATGATCAAACATATTTATCATAGAGGACCCAACAAAACAGGCATCAGAAGTCTGGATACTATTTTGAAAACTGAATATGTGTTCCTTTGTGTGCATATGTACTGGCATGTCTGACTTTGGATCCATAAATCTTAATAAGATTTATTTCTTTTTATCTGTTGAATAGAGCTTATTAATTTTTTACACATATGTCAGGGGGGTGTCTTTAGTTTTTTTACATTATATCAGAGGCGTTGCATTTGTAACACCCTGACAATTTAAAATTAGCCATATAGGATGGTAATGATGTCAGTTAAATACATGTTTTATCCTTCCTCCTAACTATGTCTTTATAATGTATTTAATTTGTGATATTATGTAATAAAAAAAATTCTTTGTTTAATAATATACATTTTTCTAATTAGTTTAAGTTGCCTACACAGACCTGCAAGAATAAAATGTAAAAAGCAGTTGCTAATAACCGTTCACACCAGAACACATGGCGCTTTACTGTTTCGCCGCTAACCCGTGCTGCAGTGCGGGAAGACATCAAAGGGAAGTGGCTACCTTTTGAGCAGCTTTAGCAAAGGTCTGGAGAAAACTTTTGTTCTTGTCTAACTCATTCAGGTCACTGCAGTGCCTGTAGTATTAAGACTTGAAATCTCTCTCTCTCTCTATCTAATTATCTATCTATCTGATCAGCTGTTCATGGGGCAACACTGAAATAGAGTAAGTCTGCCTGTGGAGCCTCTCTAATCACACACACCAGCCAGTTAGGAACAAGATAACAAAAGCTGCCTGTTTAACCACCTTGCCTCCACTCAGGGCTAAGATAAGACTGCGGATGTGTGATACCTGCTCACACTCAGACAAACACATTGATTACTGCTCATTTCGTCCTATCGATTCCTCCCAGTTCATTCCACAGTAATTCAAAGCTCATGTCATTGGCACCATACAGTGAATTAGTAATTTTATTTTATTTGTTGTGTATGTTGTAGAATGTGGCCGTTCGTAGGCCGACCAATGCCTCCGTTGAACAAATGGTGTTAGAAAATCCAATAGTGCTGACTGTTGTATCTTAGTTTGGAATTTCATTTAACCTAACAATGGGAACTGAAGTAAATTGCCTCTGAATGTTATTGACTCAGGGAAAGAAAAAACTGATTAGCTGGGGAAAGACTTTGGTAGTGCAGTCACAGGAGTGACAATACAGTACAAAGAAAACATGCCGACTTTTCCTCTTCTGGCCTTTTTAAGGCACAAAGACGTATCATCAGATGCACGTTGATTGAATATGTAACAGTACAACGTCCAGACTTTACACTTACCTGGGGCTATCTGAACTCTGAATATACAGCTGCACTTTTTTGTTTGACTGAAATGCAGGACAAAGATGTTGTAACAAGAAACTGTACGCGACAATAGAAATCCCTTTAAAAGCAATGTATGTCTGCCTAATGTGTTTTACTCAATGTGTGTTTACGTAGTTGGTTTATGTAATTGAGAGAATCTGCTCTTTCCAAATGGAAAAATAAATGAGAAAATTCAAAGTCCATAAAAAGCACAGGCACTGGTTACGGAGGTGGTGTGGTTCGTGTGATTTGGTGGCCGTAAAGTTTAAAACGCGTAAATGAGCTTCTTTGCAAAAATGCTAATTGACACCATGTGGAAGACAAAGCATGTAAAACACGTAAGAGGCTATTTGGGTTTACAAGGTAGTGTAGTCTCACGCAACAGCAGTTGACACTTCATATTTTTGAAGTTCCTTTAGGCTTAAGATGCCTCAGTTCACTTAGGTGGGCTTGATATAAAGTTTTCACTCCTTATTGTCTCTTTCTTTCATATTTTAAGCAGATTCCACCTCCTTTAGTAACATGTCAGCCTCCTTAAGTCCAGTTTTTACTTTCGTTAAGTTGAAGAAAACACCAGATTGTGCCTAGACATGATGTGTACCATTTCACACTGGATAATATGAGAGCAAGCAAAAGTTAATGAGGCAACAACATCAGCTATCAGGCCTGCATTAGGCCAGTCTGTTACAGAAGAACTTGTCCTGAGGCCTGAAAGAATACTAAAGACTTCCCGTCACATCAACATTGACAGCCTCCACGCACTCACATGACTGTCAATGGGGGCTCTCCATCTTTGTGTGAGTCAGCTACATGTGCCTTCAATTAGGAGCTGGAACTGGAGCCCCTACTGGGAGACCTTAGTAAAGGCTGGGTTGAGAGCAGTGTGAGAACACTGGCCTGTTGTGATAGTGTCTAATGAGATCACTCAGAGCTGTATCATCCTTGAACGCTGCCATTCATTAATGTAATGATTCTTTGTGTGTGAGCATGTGGGTGTCCCAATTCATCGAATAAGCTTTCATCGTGTCTTCTGGTTGCTGGCTTGTTGCGCGCGGGGAGAAGCTGCAGAAAGTCAGCGTTAGAGGTTTAGAGGAGGCTAATGGCAGATTGCATCTGAGCAAAGAACAGGGAAATTAGTAAGTCGCGCTCTTTTAGTTTCCATTTTGCCTTTCTTTGTCTTGTTCTGTTAGGGAGCTTTAGCAGAATGATTATCTATCATATGTGGTTGTATTTGATTGATTTCACTGGGCCTCTCAAAAAAAAATAGCCACTAATCACAGCATCTTCATATTTCAACAGAAGAGCCATGTATATGAGGAGAACTGGGACAGGACACAGCTGTTTCAAATGTTTGAAGATATAAGATGGTCAGGGCACTAAAAATGTCTTCTCTTTTCTGCTCCACTGGCATTCCTAAAGACTCTTCCTGCACTTAAGCCCCATGCAATAAACATCAGTGAGCAGAGACTTCTGTTGCATGCGCCATGATTCAAGCTCATCCTGCAGGTTTGCTGTGCCTCATAAAGCTCCTCCATGCAAAAAGCTTCGGAATAAGGATGAGAAAAAACGCTGGGCAGATTATCCATTCACTCATGTGTTGCTTTTCTGTATTGGCGTCTGAGCTCTGGCTCGCAAAGAATCTTTCCATCCCACTGTACTGGTCCCATCCATCTGGTGCATGTCTCGCTGAACCCCTTCAGGGGTCAATATCCTCCAAGCCCAAACCCTAAACCAGAATGCTTAAATGGCCCGGTGGAGGGCCATACTGCATGCGCCTTGCACGCAACACAGCCACAAGCTCAAGAGAAGTAGCCGATCCCCACGATGATCTCCCTCCGTTTAAAAGAGGAGCACTCTGAACATGAGAGGAGGGACAACGCACACACATTTGTATGTCACATGGCTGAAAAGGTCACAGTGTGACAAAAGCCCTCCTGTTGTGAGAAAGAGTGCTTTCGAGTGCCCCCTTCCAAACAGAGTCAGGGGAACGACTGCAGCATTAGACCGGGGTCAGACTTTGTTCTTGATTTCTTGTTGGCCTGTGATGTTTTCGACCACTTGCATCTGCAGCCATATGGATTGCCATCTACACTTTTTGTACACTCAGGGTCTTCAAATGCTGTGTTTTAATAACACCTACACTTTGTCTTTTTTTCAGACTACTGTAGCATTAGTACTGAGATCTTTAAGGGGTTATATTTGAATTTCACCCTCAAGGAGTGAACTAACGCTTATGAAACCCCCAGTCATTGAAACATATGACTGCCACTAAGGTGGCCAGTTAAAGGTAGCGGTAGTGACCTCTGTTTACACAGGAGGAAAGAAAAAATGACTTAGTACTCAAGAAAGAAAAGAGTGTGTGTGTGTGAGAGATAGAAAAAAGAAAGCGAGAGGCCTACTGGGGTGGCCCAGCTCTTTCCTCTCTTGCCACAACCCCACACTTGCTGACAGATTTATTGCATACAATAATCATTGTACTATATCAACCTGCTCTGCTCTGCAAGGGAACCTCCTGTAATTGGCTGTTACACATGGACTTCGCTATAAACATCACAAGTGTACACTTTTATCTGGAAATTTCCTTTTTAATAGAAATGCACTGAGTGCAGTTTCCTTATAGTGTGACCTGCCCATTCTGTTTTCCTTTCTCTATAAAAACAATAGTTAGGAGCATACAAAAACATTTTAGTAACACGAATTGTAATAACTGATCAACTAATAACTGGACAAACTGCAGATATGTGCAGTATTTGTACTTTTCAGATGTAAGCAGGTATAACAGGTAATAGTATTTGCATTACTTTACTTTGATTTACTTTGTGGCTTTGAGTGGGGGAGTGAAGCAAGCGAACTGTTTTGATGCCATGTTTTGATGTTTAGTCGAAACAAAATAAAAGTAGAATCGTGAAATATTGATAGACTTAAAGAAAGCTTTATCCACCAAGGCAGTGGCCACTTCTGGGCAGCAGAGAATTAGGCAGGACTCATATGTGGTCTTGGCAACTTGACATTATGAGATCCAGCCCTGCCTGCCAGGATTCCTGCTCTGTCAGCTTGGTTGACTGGATAGAAGTGTAGCTCTCTGATTGGTTGGTCAGCAGGCTGGTTAAATTCTGGTTATCAGTATTCAGCCTACGTCTTACTGTGCCCATCCCCACAACACAAAGGGCTGATCGGGGATGCTTAGCAGCAGGCATGGGTATTCACTGACCTAAAACACTCTGGGCGAGCTTACCCTGCTCCAGACTCAGTGCCCCAGTGTTTGCTTGTCTACTGTGCCATGAAATGGACTGAGGTTGCAGGATTGTGCCAGTGGAGAAATGCAAATACTTTTCCTGAGGGGAAAACCTTCCACTTAGTTAGGAAGAGCAGTTGGGTGAATTGGACACAGTGTTGCATGTTGCACTTTAAAGAACGCTTTGATCCCTTTTAGTGAACCATAGTTAGAAAAACACTTTCAGAAAAAAGATTGGGGCTGCAGATCCTCAATTTGTGCAGCCATTTCATCGTTAAGAAGTCTTTCTTGTTCAAATGGGATGAGTTGCTGTGATGAGAAACCATCATAATAAATGAGAGCAAATGAATTTATTTAGACTCACTTTGCACTAGTGTTACATTATTATTATTATTATTATTATTATTATTATTATTATTATTATTATTATTATTATTATTATTCTATGAACAGAAATGGCATAAGGGAAGACAGAGGAAGAGGATAACCAAGAGATGAATAAACCAAAATGTACAGTCGCCATTGCAGCACATACCATATAATGAGATAATGACACAAACTGATACAGAGCGCTGAAATACTCAGGACCGCACTGTTGAGAGTAGAGAGCAGATTTAGGCCTTAGTGCCAAAGTCCTGGACGGTTATCCCCTGCTTTTCCTTAGATACAGTGACGGAGCAAGGCATCAGCTCTCAGCAGTCAGCTGTGATAGTGGAACACCCTGTTACCCCTCTATACCAGTCACAAGAAGAGAACTCGCAGTACCAAACAATTCAAATATATTAAAAATGGTTTATTTAGATGGAAAAATGCAATGAAGATGAAAAACAATGATGTACAAAATGTATAGTAAAATCCTATGTACAAAAGAACATTTTTCTTGAGGTAGTTTTCTTTTATTGGGGTCTTTTAGACTTACTAATCGCATATGTCACATGGTAGAAAGCAGCCATTCATTCTTGACAATAGGGATTTTACGGGAGCCTGCATTGTGGTGTGGTACCCCGCAACTGCTCTGTCTGTTTGTTCGATGCAGCCTCTCCGTTCATTCACTCTCCTGCCCTCTTGGTTAAGACAAAATGTTGAAACATTCTGTCACTTGTGATACATTTTAGCCCGCACGTACAGACTGGACAGGTCTCCATGTAACATTTAGGCTGGATCAGAAAAGAAAAGGGACTGTTACTTTTTATCCTGTTCGGAATGCACTGCATC
This sequence comes from Microctenopoma steveboyesi, assembly GCA_032359275.1. Taxonomy (NCBI): domain Eukaryota; kingdom Metazoa; phylum Chordata; class Actinopteri; order Anabantiformes; family Anabantidae; genus Microctenopoma; species Microctenopoma steveboyesi. The sequence goes on along the minus strand of JAUMHF010000023.1, from coordinate 5,297,895 downwards.
GATAAGTGGCACCTATTATAAGACTTTTAGCTTTCTCCTCTTTTTTGTGCTTTTAGAACTAAATTGTTGCATTAATTATTAATACAATAATATTCAACATACTTTATTGAGAGACTGCTTTTCTAAGGCACAACATTCAGAGTACCATAAAGCCAAACTAATCATTTGGTAATTAGTCTCTGAATAATCTGTTGTAATTCTACAGTTTACTAAGTAATATATCTTTTTAATTACAGTAAAATCCATTTTTTTTCTGAAGTGCAGTGAAGGTACTGTCATTAATGACCTGCTAGCAGGCCCATGGGAAGAAACATTGGACAAAAGAGTTTGCCGGAAACACCACTCGGACTACCCCTGTGTCTCTGTGGGGACTCTAAAAATACCACTGGTTCTTTCAGATATTGAAGCTGGGTGATGACATCTACTTGGCAGGCCTTCGATCACTTTCCTCAATCTCCTACCAGAGTTGATGGTCTTTTCACATGCTGTCACAAACATAAGTCTTTAAAGGCCTTGTATCGTAGAAGGACTTTCTCTTCAGTGTTGTGGTATCCAAACCGTGTGCTGTTCCTACGTGTTCCTCCTTCGATGTGGAATAAATGTGGATATTAATAATTACTCTCATCTGTGCAGAATTGCAGACCCACTTTTAGGTGACCAGGTTCAGCCGCGAGAATACACAGGGAGTGACTACTGTGTACTAGTGGAAGAAAAAAGGTCACTTATTTTGATTTGATTTGATTAAAGTTAAAGTTTATTAAACTTTGGGTCAGTTTGCTGACATATTTTCAGTCATGCAAAGCAACTACAATTTCGAGGATTTAAAAAGAAAGATTTTGTTAAATCAAACTGATGCATTTCACTCACTGCCTCATCTTAAATTCATTGAGTGGAAGCAAAGGAAAAACCCTCATACGTCCTTGGTTTTCAATCTCCTTTCTAATAACCAGCCTCATCTCCTTCAGTATGTGCAACACCGCTGCGTATATACTGTGCACCGCAAAGCCAATCAATCCTTCATTTTAGATAGTCTTCTGGATCTTACAGTCTTATAGTGAATGGGCCCAGCTTGGCATATTACAGCAGAGCTGTTCCAGGGGTGAAGAGGTTGCCTCGCACATGATTATTTCTCAGCTAAGGAGATAAGCAGACAGCAGGAGCGTTTTTCATTCAGATGCTTTTGAACTCAGCAAAAGCAAAAAGGGTTCTGTATATGCTAATGTGGGTATTATGGTTCATTTATGCAAATGGTAGATTTTGAAGATTCTTGTAAGGACACTTACACACTTGACAGGCTTTTGACAAACTAGGAACAGCCACAGAAGAATTTGGACTATCTGTGCTTTCTGTAGTGGCGTTCGAGTGAAAGTGATCTCTCTCGTAAAGCTGTGAGAGGATTGAGTCAGGTGCCTTATAAAATCACCTCTTCACCTTGGTAAGATGGAGTCAGCTAAGGAACATGTATTTAATGCTGTTGTGTACAGTATAAAACGTACAGTCTACACACAAGCTTTTCATAAGAGCCTTATCCTTCATACTTTATTTCTGTAAGCAAACTAGTCCTTACGTAAATACTCAAAGGCTTTGCTATTATTAAAAAAGTATGAATAGGGCTTTCTGACTTTGCCCTCTGTTTCTTTTCCTATTGTGACATGCAAGGAGTTTGTGACAGATTGAGGCACGTGAGTAAAATTCAAACGAGCTGTGCAGGAACTGAGGATGGCTGTATGAAATAGATGAATGAGAAAGTAATGAGAGGTAGAAAGTTTTTTCAGAGGCTTCTTTTGTCATCACCACTCGATCCCCGCGTTCCTTCAGGAGGCTGGCAGTCGGGGAGGAATGTGCTCCCGGCTTAAAAAAATAAAAAGGGTTTCAGTGCAAAGAGAGGAGCAGAAACTCAATATTCCACTTGAGCTGGCCTCTTAGATGGTTGAATGCGGGGTCTGATGACGGTGATGATGACGACGACCTTCGGTGAAGTATGTCATTGAAGAATGAAGCACGCTTAGCTGCTTGTGACTAGTTGTACTCTATCTGCTCAGCTGCGTTCTCGTACGGTGGTTTAAAAGGTTGCACTTCCTTTTTTCTGTGCCTGGCTCTGTGGCATATAGGAAAGGGGAACCTCATGCACAGCAACTCAGAAACCCAAGGCCATAAACGCAGTGGACTTTTGACTGACTGGCAGTGGGTTTGGTCTGCGCTTTGCTGCCAGCAAAAAATCTGGTGTGGTTTTGAGGCAATATCTAGTGTATTTGGCTTTGCTGGCTCCTTTGCACTGTGCAGTGGAAAAAGTGTGCACTTGTCTACAAAATGGCTTTGAGATGTAATTTAACCATAATGCCTCTTATGCGAGCGTGTTGTGGTGGAATGGCGATCTCAGTTGACAAATGAGCCAGAGAAAATAAACGGGCATATCTGAGTCATGAAGTAGACCTGCTGCTGCTGCTGGAGGAGAGCTGGAGCCTCAGTCAGCCTGACTAAAGAAGGTAGAGAAACACAATCAGTTGTGCACTGAGCACTGAGGTATTTCCATAATATCCCAGCTGATTATTTCTGTGCCCCTTCCAACACCCTGAGGCCAGCTGCTATCTATTTCCCTTAGAACCACATTTTGTGATTTTGATGAATGCCACAATCCCTAACGCACTAAACTCCCCGTGAGCTTTCTGGTATTGAGAGGTGGCACTTGTTCAGCAGGCGTGTGCCAAGGTAAAGTGTTATGCTTAGGAACCTCAAAACAGCTGTGGAAGCAATTCATTAGTCTAGAGTCAGCTGGTTTTCTTCTTCTGATATATTAATGTTTCTCACATGTATGTTTATTTCATTCAAAGAAAACAAAGAGTAATTTACTCTTTGTCCTGTGCCCGTTTTAGATGATGGTCTTTTTTCCACTTGCCTCTCCTCACACTAATTGAGTGTGCTAATTGTGACTGCTGTGAGGACACATTACAACCTGGTGCACTTGGCTTGTTATCACGTGTCGCGTCCCATCTATCACACTTTTAATTACCACACCTCTGTCTCGCTGTAACCAACCCCATTCTCTGTTGCTTTCAAGCAACCGGAGCATAAGCAGAGGTCCGTCACTCGGTGAGACACTTTTTATTGCCGAAGAGACGGGAAAAGCATTCATCGTTAGGAAGGTGGAAACGTGCCTTTCTCTCCCCCCTACTTAACCCCTGCTGGTCGCCCCCACTCTCAGCCTCTGACAAACACAGCTTGTGGCTGATGTAGCAGCATTAGGTTAGGTCACACAGGTTCATCCCTGACAGAGGGGGAGACACTATATCCTCTGACTTAGAAGCAATGCTTGCAGAGAGAAGCTGCTTAAAGCACACATTTAGTGTTTAAAATGTCCTTAAGCATGGACGTAACATGACTGTTGCCACAGGTCGTCGTGGCTTTCTCAGATGCATTTCGCCAACATGGCGTTCCCCTCCTGCGTGCCTGTATCTGTTTGTGGCTAAGGGTGTGGTCCTGTTTCTTAATCCCAAGTCCACAGATGTAAGAGCTGTGGCTGTGGTGGCAAAACCGCCCAGAGCTTCGTGGATTCATCCTTTGATTTTATGTTTGTGAATGCCACATGACCGCACTCTTGGGGTAAAGCTGTAAAAAGATGCAGTTTCATTTCACAGCAGCCTGTTATAAAGCATTTTCTGCTTAGCTTGCACTGGTAAAGAATAGCTATACATCGTCCTCAGAGAATCTGTAGTGCGTGTGGCAGGGAGAGAAAGTGGTCAGGCAGTGAAGCAGCATGACATTAACTGAATGTCAACATTCGGTGCTGCATCAAATGGTAATTTGATCTGCCCATGCATTGCTTTTTGTTTTACCCAGAAGTAATTTTCAAACCGTTTTTCTTTTGTCTTTACAGTCGTGCAATAAAGACCAATCAGGACCTGCTTCCAGAGACTCCCTGGACAAACATCTTCTATGATGACTTCTGGGGTACTCTACTCACACACAGCGGCAGCCATAAGTCTTACCGACCCCTCTGCACTCTTTCCTTCCGCTTCAACTATGCTGCGGGTGGGCTGGAGCCCTGGGGTTACCACCTGGTGAACGTGGTCTTCCATGGAGTTGTGACAGGCCTATTTACCTCACTGGCTCGCCTGCTGCTCGGAGAAGGCCTTTGGAGCTTGCTGGCCGGCCTGCTTTTCGCCTCTCACCCCATTCACACTGAGGCGGTGGCGGGCGTTGTGGGGCGAGCGGATGAAGGCGCCGCCCTGTTCTTCTTGCTGTCCCTACTGTGCTACATACGCCACTGCAAGCTACGGGGCCACGCTGCTCCCTGGCGACTCGTGGCGTGGTTCCTCGGCAGCCTGGGCTGCGCCGCTTGTAGCATGCTGTGGAAGGAGCTGGGAGTGACGGTCCTGGCTATATGTGCGCTGTATGACGTTTGCATTTTTCACAGCGTCAAACCGCGACAGATCATCACGCTCCTCTACAAGGTAAATTTAGCAAATATTAACACACACACACAGGTGGACTGCTGTGTCTTCTAATAAATGCAAGGAGACGCATATTGGAAAGTGATACAAATGTTTTATGTCTGTGCACAAGAGACATTCAGAAATGTATGAACTACTGTTTCACATTTAACATCTCACTGCAGTTTAATTCCAGATCTCTTTCATGTGGCTGCACCTTCAACAGTAAAGTTATTTTATTCTCCCTGTTAGACATTCAAATTAATAACCTGTTTAGTCAGTAAGAAGACAATTAAACAAAGCTTAGCGTGAGAATGGAGCTAATTACTCATCAGCCCATTATTTTGTGATCAGTAACGTCCTGAGAAAAGATAATGATGAAAAGGGTGCTATTTGCCACATGTTGGGCATTAGCTGTGGAACAACTAATTTTGTGCACATGTCTCAGGATTTCCTCCTTGTGTGTACAGTATATGTGTTTTGTGTGTGTTTGCCTGTAAGTAATGTTTTTCCTCAGCAGCTCCTGTCACCATATGTGCCATATTCACAGATTGACGTATATAGTCAGACATCCATGACTTTCTAGCCTCTAATAAGAAATTCAGGAAGACATGTTTACAGCTGTTACCGAAGCTGCTGCCACAGTAAAGAACAGAAAGAAAATGGTGTGGTATGCAATGAGCGCTAGAGGCCAAGAGTATAGAGATGGTAACGAAGAGAGAACGTGATTTGTTTCAATAGTAAATCTAGCTCATATCTTTTAGTGCTCAGCATAGTGTAAAAATGAAGAGTGAGGGCCTCCACTGTCATCTTCTCTACGCTGTACTCTCATGATTTAAGCCTTATCTGGCTCTGTGTCCTCTGGAGTGTGGCCCATCCATTGGCGCAGTGAGACAGGACTTCTAATAGGTTGTCAGGCATGACTAGACTAGAGAGGAAACCGGGCCACAAGGGCCGAAGGAGATGATGCCTCATAGCTGACAGATTTTCAGCTTTTTGACTGAAAATCTGCAAACCCTGCTGGTCTAAAGAAAAAAAGAACACATGCTGGCAAATAGTTGCATGTCTGGCCTGGGGCAAGGCCTATAGAAGTCTTTCATGGTTTGCCATCATGATTAACTAACTTGGCAACCATCTCCAGAGGCAGATGTATTCACAGTGCGTCCTGTGAAAATGATACACTGTGATGCCTGTCTAATGTTAAAAGTGACTTTTTGGTCATAATATTAATAATAAAAAATCAAATACAACCTTCGTTGTATGAAACTTTGACATATAAGTTCAGTGAAACTGAGTAGAGAGTGAAATGTTTCAGTAAACTAAGTGATGCAACATGATACTATATAAAAGCAGGACTCGGTATAAGTATTGATGTTTCTTAAAATGTATTAATAATAAATAATTAAACTTTTCAGAACGTTGTAAGCTAGTTCCATCAGAGATTTATTTTTTTGAGTAACCTGAAGTCTAATATTTACAGTTTCCTAGGATATTCAATTTCAAAAGCAAAAGCGAAGTCTTGCTTGTTTGCAGATAGAAATGTGCAGTCTTGGGAACATAGTCAGTGATACTAATGCACTGATTTAAAAGTTTGTCTTTCTTTAAAGTGAGTAATTTAGTTATATTGCCTAAAGTCTTCTTTAAAACACTAAATTAAAAATTAATTGGTATTGTACATTAGGAATTGTGTATACGCCACAGATATTTGTATATGATAAATTTAACAAACTCACACGCTACAGTTTGAGCTTGAAGAGGAAAATATGGCTTCAGCTCACTCACAGTGGGCGACTTTGCATTGAAGAGACAAATAAGGAACTGTGTGGGTTTTCAGACGCTTTTGAAAAATAGCTTCTTTTTTTTTTTCGTTCTTTTGCGAGACGACTGTAAAACTGCATATTTTTCTGGAAGTTAAGCTTCCATACATGGCCTGATTTTTGTTTGGCACGCAGCTCTGGGCTGACAATTGTCATTATCTTAGCATGCCATTTAGTCACGCCACAGACAACATGAAAGGAAGCAGAGACAGAAAGCTGTCATCATGGCTTCAGTCATGTTGACTGAGGAGGTTTCTGTCCTATAAAACTTGTCTACCTGTAATACGATGCTGCTTTGGGATCACAGATTCATATGTGTGAGTAGTATCTGTGACCCAATCTGTTATCCTCATGGCAGTCGCTAATGTTGCTTGTGCGTTGATCTCTGTAACTGTGGAGGGAGGCAGTCACTTTGAATGATCGTAAGCAAAAGGAGTTATTCCTCAGGGCATGCTGAGCTTTTAACCGCTATTACATTTTGCACAGTTAAAAATGATCACAGTGAAAATAAGTACAGGTCCCTCCCTACCATTCAGGCTGAGATGAAGTAAGTGTTGAAATCTTGGCTGCTAACGTCCTGAACTGAAGTGTGTGAATGGGAAAGCAGCTTCAATTTTGTGTGATAAGAAGGAAACTAGATATAGAAGCATGAAAAAGTAACTGTCTCAGCCCGTTTTTCATAGGAGTACATAAAATCCATTCTTTAGTCAGAGTAGAAAGGCTGGCTTGTTGCGTGACTGACGGGCCACAATGGGCAGGTGCTATCTTGTTATCTCTGAGCTTTTCCACTCAGCGGCAGTCGTTTGACATTTAATGTTGAAATGGTGAAACGGGCCTTCTTATCCGATTGTGGCACACAGTCAATTACATTAAAGTTTTGATATCTGTTGCAAATCTCCCATTTTGTCATCACAGCTTCTGTAATGCAGTTTGGTTTGCAGGTTGCAGCCCTTCGAGACCGGGAGCTTCACTGTAATTCCATGTGCTACTCATTTGATCAAGTATTCAACTGCTCGTAGTACAAATGAGGGCATATTATCTTGATTTACTGGTTAATTGCATGATTTAAATATGCAGAACAGATCTAGAGAATAGTGCATAACAGTTAGCCATGTGTACGTAGAAGTTAACGTTTTAAATTTTTCTTTAAAGTAAAAAAAAATCAAATAGTATATATATATATATATATATATATATAAAAAAAATCAAATAGTATATATATATATATATATATATATATACTATTTGATTTTTTTTTACTTTAAAGAAAAAAAAAAAAATATATATATATATATATATATATACACACATACCAGAACGTAGCAGTCACAAATTGAATAGATTATAATTACTTTGTGTACTGTTCATGTATCTCTTCTCCTGGGTTTTTGTCTGTGTAGTGTCGGTTTGGGGGATTACATGAATCCAGTTCTTCTGTTTATCACATTTTATTCTCCCTAGATAATCTTCAAAGAGATTACACAAGCACACTGCTACTTCTATTCTGAAATAGAATTAAATAAATCTATCTCTTGGTACATTATAAAATGAATTTTACTTAAAAGCTTTAAAGTGTTGGACTGTTTCATTCTGTGTTGATGTTACTAGTAGAATAAATTCTCTGAGGTGAAGAAAGAGAAACAATATGGTGCCCAATTGTAATTGAATAAGCACAGGGGGTCTAAGCTCTATGCCATCCAAACTCCACAGAAAGCTTCTATTAAGAGATCTGGTGCACCCTTTGGATGCTCAATTGACCTTTTTCCATAGATGCTTTGTTCTTTAAATAAATCAAACACACCCATCACAAAGTGTCGACTTTGTAAAAGTGTAAATAAATAAAAAAACTGTCTTACATGGTATGCCTTGAGCAGTCTGGCCTATAATCTCCTGGATACCTTTCAACAAGTATTACATTGCTTAGTCTGTATGTTTTGTATTTGGCTCTTCCACACTTACAGTGTTGATAGGTGGGGCTAGCGTAAGTCTGCAGTTTACAGTGTTTTCTAATTAGTTTTTTCCAAGACGTGCAGTCTTCAAAAGTGGGGAAAAAAAACTGTCATTAAACTGTTTACTCAAACTGCCCTTTACAGTGGTGATATTCTCCAGTTGCCTTTGTGCCTGATTAAAGCATTTATAGCCATGTGTTCGTATGTATTCAGCAACTCCAAGGCAATGAGTTTATAGCGTTGAAATGTAACATAGTTGGCAATGGTGTGTGTGGGGAGCGACCACAGTTTATGTGGAAAAAACATGCCTTTTACGATCCTTTTCTGCACAGAATTAGTTAATAGGCTCATTTTCATTGAGAGATACTGAAACACAATTAAAGCTTGTAATTAAGTTGAGGGAGGAATGCCTTTTTAAGTGATCACACCGTGTGCATTACATAGCATAATGCAATAAATTGTCTGTTCTAAGATGTTCTTTCTTTGTTAGCTGACAAATAAAATGTCTGGACAATTGTAGACAGTGAAAATTAGCTTAAATTAAAGCTGTAGCAATGGGAGACGAGACCAATTTGGTTGTGTAATCCTATGGAAAACAACTTCACTGAAGCTTTATTTCTTTTCTTTTAGCGTGGGACTTCTTTATTTGTCCTTCAACAAGTCCTTCACAATTTTTGGTCTAGCATAAGAAATTGATATTTCACACTGTGAAGGCAATGTTGACGTTAACATACAGGTACACAATGAGTCAAAGCTCCTGAAGGGCTGACAGAAAAGCCCTTTAAAAATACAATACAGAAATCTGATGCTTTGCCAGTGTAAACTAGATTCAAGAGTCATTTTCTCAGTGAAGTCAATGCTGTACATCCAGCGGTGTGTCCTGAGCTCAAACATATCTTTAGACGAACTTTAGATGTTGATCTATTATTGCTTTTGTTCATGTCCAACATCAGACAAAGTAGCCCCTAGAAAGGGATTTTTTATATCTAGGACGAGACCCAGCTGGCCTTCAGCAAATGTCAAGCTTCCTCACCTTATCTTTTCACACCTCCTGTTTACTGCTCACATTTCTGCATTAGTGCAAGGTCACTGCTTGAGGCATCTGTGGGTTATGTGTGGAGTTCACCTGTGCTGAGAACTCAGGTGTCTGGGAGCTTGTGAGGTCCGCAGGGCAGCTGAGGCTTGGCCTCAGGGATGTCAGAGATCAAAGTCAATGCGAAGGGCAGAGGCGAGTTGGGAGGTCTCTCTGAACATACGTATATATGTGTGCAGTACGCGCCAAGGGGTGTGTGTGAGTTATAAACCTCGCATGCAGGGTATGACATCTATACATCCCTCGGTTGTGCATTACATGAGGGACCAGAAAAACCCCACCCCATACCTTCTTACCTGAGGCTCCACAGATGCTCCTCCACGGTCCAACGGTTCCTGTCACTGTGTGATGGATTGGGCCCAGTGGGCTCAGCTAGTGCTCCCTGCCCTCACCCACCTGCCTTTCACGTGAGGAGACGCACCACCACTCCTAGTCTGTGTCGGGAGGTGGTTGTATGCATAATGGAAATACATCCAGAGAAACACAAGTCAGTGAATACGCATCATTGCTTTAGTTGTGGCAACTACACGGAGAGCTTGATACCTTTCACTAGCTATCACTAGCCCGCTGTTAGCTTAGCGCAAAGAGTGAAAAAATGTGGGAACGGGGCAACAACTATTTTGTCAGGGTACAAATATACCATCTATCAATTAGTGTATATCCTGCTGATGGTGATACAGATATGTATCATATCTTTGACATTCAGTCACCTAAAAGCTTTGGAGTAAAATAATGCCAGTGCTGCCAGTGTGATGGAAAGCAGGTTGACCTGGGTTTGCTCCGACCTACTGTTCATCAGGCATAAGTGCCACAGTGCCAGAAGCAACTACCACTGTGACTCTGTGACTTGTATATATGTAATAACTGATGTAAAAGATTTCATGAGGAGTAAAATGTTTCATATTGTTCCTTTTTTCTTGTTTAAAACAGTAGCGTTCCCTGTTCTTTTTTTTAGCTTTTCATAAATTCATAGAGCTTTGACAGGTTTTCAACCTGGATGGCAAATAACAGGTTCGCACTAGTGACATCCCCTTTATTGTATTTAACCATATGGTGCTTTTAGTATTTTTCTCACATCCTTTCTTTGGACAGTCCTTAAGCAAAAATGCTTCTTTTCTTTAAGCACATTTTAAGGTCAATTGTTATTTTAAAAGGAAAGTTTTGCAAACTATAGTTTAGAACTTCAACACAAGTGAAATATAGTTTGGGCCTTTGTTTCACTTGCTGACCATAGCACCTATTCATGGTTCCTCTTTTATGGTTTCAACAAATAAAGTGGCACGTTAAAGCAGTCAGCTAAAACTGCATGATTTTAGACTTCCAGCTGCTATACCAGTAGAAACAGAAACAGCCTCATTTTCTTTCTTTAATTACAATATGAAATCAACATTTTCTCTTCCTTTAAAAAAAGCTGTTTGATACTTTAACTTATAGTCCAAAATGAGGTATATTCACAGCCTTTATTTGTTTGTAAAAGTTTTCTAAGTAGTAGGGTACTGCTTAACACAATTAGAATTTGAATTAGAACTGGCATGACTCAAAGGCTTATGGCAGATTTAGAGTACTCATGGGAATTTGCTCAAGTCAGTTGTTTGTATACTTATTGCAGTAAATCTGACTTTTAGGAATCCTAATCAAAACAATCCTAATCCACTCTCCAGTAAACTATAAACAGCTGTTTATAGTTTAAAACCGTTAAGATGGATAAGAGAAGTATTTAATTCCAATGTAGAGTGGGCAAGATTCCAATTTACACAAACAAAGGAAAGGGAAACAAATTGTGGGCTATCTGAAAATGAGAATGCAATATCCACAAATGTTGCTGGAGGCCGAGTTGTCCAATCTGTTACCTGAATAGGATGGTGTTTTTATAGAGCCCTGAGTACCAGCAGCAATTCCCCGTGTGCATGCTGCTATAAAGGACCACTGCATTTCCCAGCAGAGGTCCTATCATCACCATGGGTGCTCCCAGCACAGAGGGAGGAAGTGAAGGGAAACAGGGCGTGTGAGAAAGAGACGGAGCAAGACTGTGTTGAGGAGAGGAGGGGAGAGACATTAATGGATGGGCCAGCCAAGGGACAGAGACAGGGAGAGAGTGCTGTAGACATTTTTAGAGGGCACTGTCTATGTGAAGTGCTTCTGTCAGATGGCCTGTCACTCCCATGAACCATCAGCCATTTGTTGCCCTATTTTGGGATCAAAAGACAAGGACCAATTCTCTGCTTTACTAATCTCGACTTTCAGTACGCACTGAAAGCGGACTCGCTGTGCACACGTGCAAAACCTACAGTGGCACACGTTGCTCATTTATTCAGTGCAATATGCGGTTAATAAGGCACGTGATTCGCCTGTTGTGTTAAAACACAGATGTGGCTCTGAAAAATACCCAGACGTTTTCAGGACAGTGTGCAGCAATGTTTTAAAGTCAGCAGCTATTTTTAGAGTAGATTGATCGCTTCCTTTGTTTTTTTTAGCAGAGGTGCCAGGTGTTCCCTGGCTCAGTCTTCTCTCCTGTGAGGACTTGCTCATTTTCTGTCTCTGGTGATGTTAAACTGAATAATGCTACAGAAAAGTGGTTGTCTGGTGCCAAAAACAAAGGCAATAAATCGAGATCACAAATTAAGTCATCTGTGTGCACATGGGCGATCTCAATTTACTAATCTGTGCTCTCAATTTAGTCATCCGTGTGCGCAACTTAGTATTTTTCTCCATGGCGCCTCCGAGCGACCTTTTTTAATTATCTAAATTACTCAGTCTCCCCCAGAGTGTCACTTCACGGCGGCTGTTTGATTGTCTTTCAGATTGTTTTACGTTTCACAAGTATGACAAATGCTATCATAGCTTACATTTAACAAAGAGCTCTGTATTTAGTCTCAATAACATTTGTGATTAAGCACTTGCAGACTGTTGGGAATGCAGAGGTAGCTGTGGAAGAATAGCAATCGCTGTTCTCCTCTTGTATATTCTCTACTGCACTGCACTTTTTGTCCTTAAACATTTAGTCGACTATGTGGACTAATTGGGGCCCACACCCAATTCTAATTTCTCTTCTGTGACACATTGGATTGATTATCACAGCTCTAAACCGAATCCACACAGGATTTAGTTCACCGATTGTAAACATGCAAATTGTGGAAAGAATCTTTTTTCTCCACAATAGGGTTTGTCTAAGGAAAGTTCAGTATTATTGAGCCAGCATCATGTTGAATAAATTGCTGTTTTTCTCAAAGCTTAGTTTGTCCGAACCAGCATGTAAACCAAGCACAAAACATTGTCTATATGATATCACAGGCTATTTGTGTATTGTTATTACACATATAAATCCACAGTGAATCTAATTGATTTCATAAACATGTCGTATTTCGAACCTAGAACTAGTCCAGTAGCTTATGTTCCCTGTATTTCAGTCTCACAAGCACTACACCTGCTTTCTGTGCCAGCACATCTGGGAATTCTCTCAATCCCCAGATTCATTGGTAATCTGGGGGCACGCTGCCATATATTATTGAGGTATTGAGTTATCATTTGTTGGTATGAGTTCGAGCCTGCACAGAGACATGGATGGTCAGACCTACAGAAAGATGTTTGGCATGCCCAGCATGCTCCCACAGCCTTAAAGGTTTCTCAGCTTTGTGTTTGATCTCTCAGGTAGTCTCTTTTTCTCCTTTCTTCATTTTCTCTCTCTAGTGCTCCTTATAGTTCTCTCTCTGAGGCCATATCTGATTTTTCATCTTTGCTGAAATCTACAAATTGAAGGAATCATACTGTGCTTCAGTGACTTTTATTATTTTTCTTTTTTTATGTGAGTTTATTACTCTGATCTGTGACTTCTTTTAAATGTTTATCTAGGCATTTTAGTTTTCTATATTAACTTTGTAACTATGTAGTAGCAACTGCTCGTTCCTAACTATCATTAACACATACAACAAACTTAGCTGTAAGTTCAGTGATACATAGGTATTACTTTGTAGATTTGTTTTTGTCGCCGGCTTGTGTGTGTGTATGTGTGTGGGTGTGTGTGCATGGGTGTGTGTGTGGCCTGTAGAGTTGTTGAAGTACGTTGACAAGTTATATTTTTTTAATATTCATGAATTAATTTCCCAAGTTAAAGAATGATATGGTTGGGTTTTATTAATTGCGATTAAAAAATAGGGAAAGAAACATATGAAGCAAGCTTAAAGGTGCATATTTTAAGGTTGAAGCACAGTAGCTTAACCTGCTATTTGAATACAATTTATGTGAAGGTGAAGATTCAAAATTCTGTAACCTATTATTTTTGTGAAATTTATTTGGATTAATCAAATTATTGATTTCTTTATTATTTTTTTTAAAATTACTTTTAGTTTCCATTTGATCAATAATTTTGGTTGTATTTTGGGGATTTAATATTTCTGTAATTTGTGTGTTAAGTCAGTGGTGTGTATAGAGAGGTGAGTAAGTATTTTCTAAAAGACTGCAATTTCCCTTTGTTTTAACTCAGAGGGGTCTGTGTAAATTAATTAGGTAAAGGCAATTTAAGAGCTCAGGTCACTATCCAAGGGTTTAGAGATGAAGAAAGCATTACATATACACAGGAGATTAGAATTAACGAGGGACTGTTTATTTAAGTTCTTGAAGTGGTTATACTTACAGTGAATTACCATTAATTAGTCTTATTGACAGTAATAGAGGGCTCTTAGGGCACCATTGAGACTTGGGCTAGCCCTGCTCTCACTCACCTGCACACTCATGGTAAAATATGCAACATTCCGATTGAATATTTCAGCTGAGAATGACTTTTGACCTTCACCGTTTCATGGTTGGCTCTTGCTTCTCTTGTTTGATTTCACCCCACACCACGAGTCATCTTTGTTGCGCAGCTTAGCTCACGCCTGTTACTATGCCTGTCAGTAAAAACAGCAACAAATGGCATGATGTTGCTAAGATTTGGTTTTCAACAACAACATGACACACTAGAGAGCTGCTTTCAAAAAGAGGCTCCAGGAAGAACTGTGTAATCGGAGCAATATTCTACATGCAGCATCTGACAGTAGATCTGCTTAGCATTGGACTGCAGCTCTGGCTTTTTGCATATTCTGTGTGAGCTTACTGCCTTTGTAAAATCTACAATACAAAGACTCTGATGTAGCAAACACATGGTAATGACTGTAAATCTGTCTGTGGACAGGATTAATCCAGTTTGAATACAACTGGCAGTAAGCCTTAGATTCAGTACATTTATTATTTCCTTTATATCTGTATGTTGTTACCTTTTATCTTTAAAGTCCTTGTGAGACTATGGGCATTGTGGAGCACAAGCTCTTAACCTCAGACCCAAATTTTATCCCTCACCAGAGACTATGAATCAGCAGCTCACAGAAAATGTGCTGAAGCGGTAAAAGTCTAGGAAGCACTTACCATGCAAATAAATATAGGAAACAAACTTGAAATTAGGAACAGTCACTGATTTGCATTACATTATAAAATTACTGTGGTCTCAGTCAATAAATATCTCCTCTGAAATGTCGACCGTGGCTTTCCTTTGTTAGTATGTTCCTAATGTTTGTTCTGCCCGACCCCTTTTTCCTTTTCGAGTACTAATAAAGCTGAACGTATTGTTATTTTCATGACTTTTCATATAACAAACTGTGAGGTGCTACCTCAATGTTGCTGTGTGACCTGGCGCGGTCAGTTTTTAAAACATCAGACGAGCTAAATGTGATGGACTTTTTTTTTTCTTTCTCCTTTGTTGCTGCATGAAACAGTGAGAGTTTATGTTAACAGACATGTTATCTTTTTAAAGTTTGAATAAACACAAATTTTTTATTAGTTAGCTGATTTTGCTCATTTGCTCAGGTCTTTCCCTCGGCCTTATTACTGCATGACTCACTCTAATTTCAGCCCCTCCAGAGGCTTCCTGTGGTTGAACAGAATAAGATGTGTCTTCCCTATACTATTACTCATTTGTGGATATCTGATCGACACTGATAAAAGAAAGAAATCTTGGAAAAAGGGGCGTCCTTTATGAGCCCTTAATAAGAGTCATTGGCTTCAGTGTGAACTGAAGACATTTTTAGTATGAGTAGGACGCCTGAAGTAAGCGTTTGTAAAGAGGCTGAATGTTAAGCACAGTGAGATGCGCTGGAATGCTGAGTGATGGTTTCGAGAGAAATGGACCCCGTGTTGGTTCAATGATTATGGTTAATAAGAACTGACCATTAGAACATGAGCTTTACAACGTCTTGGTCGGACATTTTCCAGCACAGATTTATTTTCCTTTACCACATATATTAAGTCTTCACATTAGAGCTTAGTGAGAAGAGCAGTCAACTAAGAACCCCAGGGTGAGTGGTTTGACTCCCAGTTCAAGGCTACATGTCGAAGTGTCCTCGAACAAGAGAGGGAATCCCCACAGTAGTGCCATCATTTACTGCAGCTGTCCAAACAACAATTTATTTAAGAGGATCAAGTATGTCATTATTATTAATAACGTAGGAAATGTTTTTTCACAATCAGATTCACTTAGTGTCCTTCCTGGAGCATGTTTTTGATTCTCTTATCTGTGATGTTTCACCACTCAATAAAAGTCTGTTTTCTTAATCGCTAACAAATTCCTGCTCATCACTGGCCTTTTTCCAGGTCTTTGCTTTTTCTGAGCCAGATCTTCTCCCTCCCCAGTCTTTGCAGCTATATCTGTCCGCCAGCCAGACCAGCGGACTCTGTGGGTTTTCTGATGAGTTCACATGGGTTAAAAGCTTTGCTCATGAACAGGGCGAGGCATTTCCACTGTGGGGTTTGACTTCGTGACCTTTCACACTGTGTGACCCACAGCCCATCAGTGTCCACTTGACTTTAGGTAAACTATGAGTTGAAGCTGCACACCATGTGTAGTGATGACAGCATCCACATACATGTACATTTATTTCATTTGACTGGAGATTGTTCTCAGTCAGTCTGAGCTGTGATATCTGTACATACAATAAACTGTAGTATATTTGAGAAGATTGATACGAGTCCCACGTGTGAAGCTGCTGTTAGCTGATTAACCCTCTAAAACTGATCCTGTGGTCACTGAAAGAACAGAACACCTTTATTATGTGTTTAAGTGTCAGACATAAGCTTTACTGCATTATGAAAACATGAGCCAGCTGCTGGGAGTGAATCGAGGGGACCTTATCTTGTCCTGTCTGGTAACAATCAGATTTTACACCAAAGGTCCTTTACTGTCTCAGAGGAGGTGATCACAACAGCTGCTGCTGATAAAAGTGACAAACGATAGATGGGGAATTTGTGGTTCATCAACCTCAAGCGTAGTAGTAGAGTAGTTGATCCAACAGTCGAGGGCACAAGCCAAGTATATCTATCCGTCAAGGCTTCAGAAAGATTTATGTAGACTTTCTAAGGTGATTTTATTCCAAATTTGAGCTTTGTGTATGTGTCTGAAGGCTTCGAAGGTGTCTAGACTATCTGATTGGTACCCCAAGTTCATTTTCACTTCCATTACAAGTCCATCAATGTGAAGCAGGACCTTGATGAAAGGCCCTTGGCCAACAATTTATCTCAGTAATGATGAAAAGGAGGGGACACTCCTTCCACAGGATATTCTTGGAGGTGCTTGCTGGAGTGTGAGCCAGTCACAGCGCTGCAGTTTGATGGGCTAGTTAAATGTGTCGCAGGATGGGCCGTTCTTAAATTGGTCTTAAAAAAGGGTGTAGTGTGCATCAGCCAATTATGCAAAAAAAGCCCGTGTGTACCTAGAGAATTTTGTACTTTATCCAAACTAATTAATTAAATTTCTCTCTCAGCTCGTTCCACTTTATTTTGCGACAAAAACGTCTTTCACAGCAATCCTTGCAGGAAAAAAACAATCTTTGTAGATTGAGTTTTCTTTCTCAATCAATTCTGCATAATCAAACTGTAGAAGAAAAAAGACAGACATCGGCACAAATTGGTCTGTTTTGCATTTCATCTAAAAGGATATTTCATTCGCATTCCTCCTTATAAAAGCTAAATTGTTTCAAATCTGAACTGATTGTGCCTGGAACACAAAAGAGAATAAAAAAAACACTACTCTCATGCCCTTACGGGGTTGTGCTAAACCATTTATTTCAAAGTAAACTAGATTACAGACCAAAGATACAAAGCTTGGAATGCCTTGGTTTTTCTGTTAATGGATTTAAAACACCCAGGGAGCTGTTGCCTGGGTCAGTAATTGAACCTATTCTGTTTAATGGTGGATGTTTTAGGTCTGTTATACCACGGATCGTATTATGTGTGTGTGTGTTTATCTTAGAGATAATGTATGTGGGAATAATTTACCCCAGTAATATGTCCTCCTGAACATACTTTACCCTTATTTTGCAGTCAAATAATTGCTCTTTCATTGCCCATAGAGTGTCCTGCACAGAAAAAGGGAAATTCTCGATGTGCAAGTGCAGCACATGAATGGAAATGATATACTGCCCCGCTCCTCAGTACTGACATATGGATGTGGTTAAGGTGTTGGTGTCTCAGTGTCTGGGAAGAGTCAGGATGACATATCTGTTTGTCACTGTGCCAGCTATGACTTAGTATGTGTGGGGTCAGTGCCAGGTTGTCGTTAGCAACAGGGCCACTTGAAGGCCTTCACAAGTGTATGCGCGCACACAGAGACATACACCACTCATGCCAAGTCTTTGCCCTATTATTGCTTTGCAAAATAAAAAAATGTTGCCACAATCACCCATAAACAGTACAGGAATTACTGGGTGTTGTCTGGTTGTGACTCTGGCACCGTGTCCATATAACACGCAGACTGGTCTGAGTTAGCACTGAGGAGTTGTCTTGTAGGCCTCGTGTTTGGGCCAGAACGTCATTTTGAGAGCATGTATAAGAGCCTCGTAAATCCAAGCCCGGTCTCCCTGAAGAACAGATTGAGATGTATTAACACTGTTCAAGCCTCTCTGGCAAAACAGTAGAAAGTACAGCCCTGGGCCTGACGGACCACTCCAGTCCACTTCATCTCTTTGTAGAGTGTCTGCCCACCTTCCTACTGTAGACTGAACAGCATCCACGGGACCTCTGTTTCTCCACTCCAGTGATTTCAGAAATAGAATAGCAGTGGACGTTGAAACCTGGTGTGTGAGATTTGGAGAGGATGAAATCCAGATGACAGATTTCAGAGACTTGAAATGTGTACTGTAACTGCCCACTCATTGTAAATTTTTCAGTGTCACCTCATCCTGTTTACAGTTACACGGTAACAACATCTGTGTAGCAATAGGTGTAGGTTTACTTCTAAAGCTCACTGACATAATATCGCACTCTTCCTTTAACCTTTATCTTGTGTAGTTTATTTTAGTTTTGCAGCATGCCTCGGTGGGTAATGGTGTTCTCACAATCAGCAGCAACATAGACGCTGCATTCCCAGGTGTCACTGAGGGCCAATTAAAATGATACATAGACATGGTATTAACCTCTGTTCAACAGGAAATAGGGCTTGTTTATTCCCTTTTTTACTAGACCACTAAAGCACTAGTTTTTGCTTCATGGCCCATGTGTTTCTGTTTTTGGCCTATAATTTAAACTAGTACAATTTCAGTCACTGAAACTGAATTTCCACATAAAGAAAGAGGAAGTTTGGTCTAATTTTTTAAACCTGCTTGATCTACGCTAACAAAGCACTGGAATTAGAAACACAAGTGAAAGTAAAAATGTTGTTTTGGCCCTTTAACCAAGAAAAAAATAAGTGTCCTTAAATATGTAAATAGTTTTTTTAAAGAGTTATTCATCAACCCCATCATGCTTGTATCAATCCAACACCAACATTGACATTGATACAATCAATATTTAGATTGATCAACCCTTAGTTAATATTCAATTTATGTATTTTTTTTTTTCTCATTATTTGCATGTTATATTCTAAAGAAACGGATTTCAAAATTAGAACATAATTTCCAAGAGGAGCTGATGGGAACTTTAGGCATTCACTGAACTTAATGGGAACCTGTGATGTAAATTGACTGACTGTGATGACCTTTAGGTGCTAAGTGACTGAAAAGCTTCTTCAGCTGTGGTAATACTGAAGGTTTTCAGAGCTGACCTTATACAAGTTGTTATGTTTTTTATGCTTGTTAGCTTTTTCAAAAAAATGTGCGCAGACTCTACCAGTGTTTAACTCCTTAGTGTACTTGAACCACACACGTGCTGTCGTTACCTAAGAAGCATATATTTCTTCAAATAATGCTATTTTCTTCTGTGTAATATTCTGACCTATGAGAAATATGTCTACAACAGAATCAAAAACATTGTGGCTTGGAACTTGGATTTATTGCAAAAATGTTGTATTGGGTTGTACTATATTGTCTAGTTCACCATTAAACAGATCTAGTTTGCAGTTTCGTGGCACTGGTGCCCAAGTGTTAGCCTGCAGTGCTTTGCTACTAATGATCACTATCAATGATCATTAGCAGACAACAAAGCTTTTCCCCTCCAGTCAGATGTCCCCAAGGATTTCTGAAGTTTCACTCCACAAATACATTTTGTAAATGACAATGGACAGGCGAGGAAATCAATAGTACACCCCGAAAGCAGTGGCATGATGTTTATGATCACTGATGAGACATTGTTGTGCCCTTTGGAACACAGAGATGGAGAAAGATCACATTCTCTGGAATAAAGGTAATGAGAGGCTAGTCTGTTGCCTTGGGTTTAGGTTTAAATAAAGAAAAGAATTCCATCTGAGAAAACATCTATGATGCCCTGGAGATTTAGATTCAGACTGCAGAATCTAATAAAACAAATGAATGCTCCATAGTTGCATGTTTTGATAATCTTTATATTTTTGCACTCTATGGCACTGATGTGTTTCCCATCTTTATGTATTTCTCTGGCACAGTATTGTCAGTATTGCAGTACACAAGTGGAAAATTGCCGGGTGCCAAAAATGTTGATGATTTTAGGAAAAGAAATCTCCATTTTTCATGACACGAAAAGAAAGGTCAGTTGATCCCAACATTGGAAATGAGTCGGAGAAAAATATATCCAGTCAATTTTCAGAGCTCTGCCAGCAACGCATTAAAAAACCAAACACACTATAAATAATTCATAGGCGTCTCCACACAGCATTTGGTAAAGTGTTTAATATCAAGTCCGTAATATGATGAATGGTGTTCATATAGTTCTGTTTGTTTTGATATGTCTATGGAGGCCATGCAGGAAAAGAAGTGTGCATGAATAGAAAGTTGTGATGTAAGGTCACATTCATTTATAAACAATCAGTGAACTGAGTCAGTGTGAAAGTTCTGGCTTTAATAAAAGACACTAGTGTGCCATTTTTTCTTCTTTGCTGGCTTTCTGCGCCACAGTTTTAAAAGGGGTCACAGCAGCCAAAACTTAACATTTAAATAGGAATCATCAAAATTACTCTTTTATGGATTAGTGAATGTATAATACACTATAGAATACTCTTTATTCTTTAAATGTAGTAATAAAAGTTGTATTAAATGAGTTTTTCTGTGTCTTCTTTGTCTTTCAGAGAAAGAACATCCACCTGCTGCTAAATGTGTTTCTGTTGGCAGCCTGGGGAGCCATTCTGTTGGCATGCCGCTTCTACTGGATGGGCAACAAGCCCCCTAACTTCTCCAACTCTGACAACCCAGCGGCTGACTCCCCCTCACTCCTTATCAGGGCGTTAACCTTCTCCTACCTGCCTCCTTTTAACTTTTGGCTTCTCCTCTGCCCAGACACACTCAGCTTTGATTGGTCAATGGACGCACTGCCTTTAATCAGGAGCCTGGCTGATTGGAGGAACTATCATACCGTGGTCTTCTACCTTGGCTTGCTGTTGTTGGCTTGGTTTGGCTTGCTAAAAAATCACCACATGGCTAAGAGCAAGGACAGCAATGGCAAAGCTTATCATTATACCAATGGCAGGAATGGAAACAGTAATGGACACAGTTACCAGTATAATGGTCATGAACATACGAACAATTCTCACACAGACACTTATAGTAATAGTGCACAAAATGGAACCAAAAACCACTATGAGAGCAGGACTCTGCTGCCCACCACTGAAAATGTGGTAGTTTTCTCTCTAGGCCTGCTGGCCATCCCTTTCCTACCCGCCACAAATGTGTTTTTCTATGTGGGCTTTGTGATAGCAGAGAGAGTTCTGTACATTCCCAGTATGGGCTTTTGCCTGCTGGTAGCGGTGGGGATGAGGTCCCTGTACATCCGGCTGCGACGCAGGTCATTCAAGACAATGTTGGTGTACTGCAGCGCAGCCCTAATTCTCCTTTTTAGCGTGAAGACTGTCTTGCGGAACCGGGACTGGCAGAATGAAGAGATGCTCTACAAGTCAGGGATTTATGTCAATCCTGCTAAAGGTAAGGCCTGATTCAGAGGCATGCTAATAATCGGTTATCTGGATTCCATGGGCAAGCTTTTAGGCTTTGAATTGAGAATGTGTACTGTCACCCTCAGTCTGCTGCTACCCTGAAAATCTGCCTCAGAAAGTCTTCACCTCAACACTCAGTCTTACCATAACACACAGTTTCTTACGTGTAACTCTGGGCCCTAGAAACAACCTGAGACTTATAATGGTTTTAGCAATACACTTGCTGATACCCAGCAATCCCAAGGTACCATCACCCGTCTCTGGCTCTCATCTTCAACAAGAAAAAAAAAAATCAGCAGCTTTCATAATCAAGGTCGTCAGACACAGATTTTGTATCCGAAGCAAGGTTTTCAGAGCTGCCGGAAAAAAGAAGCAGGGCAGGGGCTCGCAAGGCAACAGGAGGACACGTTGTGTTAGCTAATTTCCCCTTTAGATTCTGCAGCGGAGCTGAGGCATGACATCTGTTTGTTTTGGCAGGACATCAGCCGAGTAGAGCAACAACAATGTCCCCAACTCACATTCGATATAGCTAACCAAACCACAGACATAAGACACACTCAGTGGATTGTTTGAACGGTGAAATTTTGGGATAACAAAACAACCGTTCGCCACAATAACACAACAGAATGGAAGAGTTATATTTTTAGGGAATATTCTTCTGGTGTTTTGAACAGTTGGACGTCAAGAGCAGCAGATTTCATATTTTATTTTCTTGTTTTTATCTATATAACATGTAAAATGAAACCTGAAACAAACTCTATTTCTCTTTGAAGGTTTTACTCTGCACATTAGTGTTACTCATTATTCACATTCATTTTGCCATTCAGCCTGTTGAATATGAATTATTGTCACTTTTGTTTAGACTATAACAAAATCAATTACTAATAACACAGGGGCAGATTAATTTTACTTTCTCGATTAATGAACGGATAATGTTTTTCTTTGGCATTTTATTAATATTAATATTATATATACAGGATTTTTCTATCGCCACCTTACATCTGGCGAATTCCTTTTGTTCTGTCACTCCTCTGCATTTGTTGTCACACTCCACAGCGTCTGCACAACATGTATAAAAGCTCCTAGCAGCCCTATTTCACCTGTCAGTTACTTCACTGTGCCATTCAACTCCAACGCCATTAGCTGTGCAATAGCACTGTGGTGGTCTTCCATTCATGCACACCCTCATAGGAACAAAGCTCCCCCGGCGTGTCGTCCCTCTTTCCTCTAATGTCTCGGTAGACCAGCTGCCTCAGAACAGAACAGAACATCCTCTTTAGAGGTTAAAGAACACTGATCCCATGTCAGCGTGAGGCTGTGAATAACAAAGGAAAATGATTACGTGCCACACAAATATCCGCTCCCTCTGCTTTAATGGAAGTGCTGTTTGAGAAAAAAGTTGCATTCAAGATGGCTGCCACAGATTCTCTTTTTCTTCTGTTTGATTAACCTCCTGCTTTGTGACTTGTCAGCATGGGGCAACCTCGGAAATGTCCTGAAGAGCCAGGGGAAGATGGAGGAGGCTGAACAGGCGTACAGAAATGCGCTGTATTACCGCAGCAACATGGCTGACATGCTGTATAACCTGTGAGTTTGCATTTTTGTTATGTCTTCTTTGTCCACATCGCTTGAAGTCCTTTACCTCTGATTGATTCTGATATCCGTTCATGTCAAAGTGTGCCTGCAGGGCTTCTAAATGTCTTTTGTGCTCGTATGTGTGTCTCCATTCACGGCTGTTTCAATGACTTTAAAGTATGTGCGACTGTATGGACGAGTTCTCTTTTTAGATGCGTGCATCCGTTGATCAGGGCTGTTCTCTCAGAGAAAGTGCCGCCTTGTCTTGTACTCCCCAGAGCGCTGTTCTATCTGACAGCGTTATTAATGGTGCTGTTTTAGCCTAAGGGGAAAACACAAAACATCCACAGCCAATACTCACAGCGTGCTCAAATATCTGTGGTTTGCTCAGATCAAAATTTTCCGCATCGGTTTTATCAACTGTTCGTGTCCTCGTCTTATCCTAACGGAGGCTCTGAACTTCAGAAATCTCCTCGTTTCAGTTTTCTAAGCGCTAAACTGCACATTACCGTCATTCCTTTTGTCTGTTCCAGTGGTTTGCTGCTACAGGAGAGCAACAAGTTCTCAGAGGCACTCCACTACTATAAGCTGGCCATTGGGAGCCGGCCAACTCTGGCTTGTAAGTACAGCTCTTCTTTTTTTATTGACAATCTCCAGCTCTTGCGGTTGTGGCTGTGCTGTGTCCAGGCAACGGGGAACACAGGCTGTGGTTATGTGGAGGGAGAGAAATAGGTGGCAAAGGGCAGCGAGTATACGGCTGAATTAAACATTCACCACAGCTGTGTGACTGACGAGCAAAGCCAAGAAATGTCAACAGATCAAGCAACTGCATGATGTCATTTATTATGAATTCAGGCCGTGATAGTCTCATTTCTTTTTATTCCCTGTCTTTTTTCTCTTCGTTTTTTGGCATGTCCTCCCTCTTCTTTGCTTCCAGTTCTTCCCCTGAGAACTCACCACAGTCTGCTTTCCTTGGAATTATATTTTCCGTACAATGCCATCTTCAGCAGGTCCCCTTCATGATGAGTACAAATTGCTGACGAACTTGTCCGATCATGCCATAAATGAGCTCCCCATTGTTCCAGACATCAGTCAGTGACAGATAAACAGAGAATCTTAAACGTCTCAGATTAATTATAGACCTAATCAAGATCACGGTTAGACTAGAAAATTTTCATTTAGCGCGCAATTATCCAATCTGTTCGAGCCGATAACAAGGTTAATGAATTACCCTAAGCAGCAGACACGTTTTTTTTTTTCAAGGTTACCATTACTCACTGCATAATTAGGAGCCAAAGTTAGTTTGATTCAACAAATTGAGCTTATTACATGTTTTGTAATAAGGTCTTTTTTCTAATTTTTCTAATTTAGAAAAATAACTTGCTTTTGTCTGCTGGTGTTTTTCTTATCTGTTGCCCTTTCAATGCAGAGTCGTGAAATAGAATTGGTCCAGATATTGATAAGTTAAAACAATACCAACACAGATCAGATAAGTCTGTGGGGTGTAAGGCTGTGGAATAAAGTATTGTACGCTTTTGAGATAGCAAATTGCAGGGAAGGGACAGGGAAGAGATAACTTCTTTGTTAGGGAGAAAAGGCTGTCTGATTCTCAACCACCCCAGTTAAATTTGATTACATGTCAACAGCCTATTGGAGAGCTTGAACACTAATCTGCTGTTGCAGCCGGTCTAGATACGGAGCTGTTTAGAGGGGCAGGTCCACAGAGACTAATTACACTCCAGCCGCATATTGATCACTAGATGTAGTGTTTGACCACACAAGAAACGGTTTAATGAGCATTCAGAGAAACCCACAGGATATATGCAAATATAGAAAGCAGAAAGAAAATGAACCGTACTTTATTGTCCTGCAGCAAAAGATTATTTAATGCATAGGTGGTTATTATTATCTGTGACCATTTATGTTCCTATTTTGTTACTTCTTTTCTCTATGAGGGAGCTTCAAGAACTAAGCCTACCTTAACAAAGAATACCAACAACTATATAGAAGATGTTTGTGTGAGGGGGTAAGACCCTGATCAGTTAGTGTACAGCTTTGCAATTTCACTGCCTGGATTCATGCTGGTCTTTATGTTTTCTTTTTCCAACAGCGGCATACTTGAACACAGGCATCATCCTGATGAATCAGGGTCGACTAGATGAAGCAAAGCGCACCTTCCTCACCTGTGCTGATATCCCAGATGAGAACCTGAAGGACCCCCACGCCCACAAGAGCTCAGTCACTAGTTGCTTATACAACCTGGGAAAGCTGCTCCATGAGCAGGGACACCAGGAGGTAACCCGCACAGCAGACACAGCATCATTCGAGACACACGAGCTGAGTTACACAAATTCACACAAGTGTGAATAATTGTTCTTTCCTCATTGTTAAATAGTTGGAATAGCTTGTGTATTTCTTTTGAATAAAGTAAGTAAATGTGACGAGACACAAAGTTAAAGTTTGTGTGTTGACACAAAATAGGAGAAACACTACAAATGTTATTTCAGTTCCCCAAGGACACTTTGGGCACACTGAGAAAATGTCACTACGTGTTCCAAAATTGCCTGTGTCATGGGAGATGCAGTGCTTTGTACGGAGTGTTCCTTTTTTTAAGCCCCAAACGACTTACAGTCACTTATAGCTTTTCCAATGCTGAATATTTATATCGTACGCAATCACTGATGCTGCTGATTCAATCGAGAGTGAAGCAGTAGATCTGTAAGTTCTCTAAAGGCTTTCGTGACTAACATTTGCTTCAGCAGTAAAATAGTTCCAGCTCCTTCCACCATGTAAACTCCCACATTCTATACGTACTAGAATTAATATGTGACACCACACTACTCATTTTAATGGCCATGACATTGAGGATAGACCTTTTCTGCTTAGCTCTGTATTAACCAGCCTCCTTGTAACCCTCAATTCCACGCTGTGTATTCACAGTGTCAGGGCCCCAGCTGCAGGGGAGGAATGACTAGTTACCCAAACGCTAGTTCCTCTGGCGGGGTCTCTCCGCTCTGTAATGCAAACATCCCCCACATTCTCTTTTCTTATTTGTTTCTTTCACAGGAGGCCCTCACCGTGTTTAAAGAAGCAATACAGAAAATGCCAAGACAATTTGCACCACAGAGCCTGTACAACATGATGGGTAAGAGCTGCTTTTGTTCTAGCACAAGCATAAATGTTGCCGAGGAAGTGCAAGTTGGAAGCAGACCAAATGTTTTTTTGTGTGTGTTTTGCTTTAAATGTTAAGAATTATTATTTCAAGCATTTTGGAATAAAATAAAATATAGAGAACATAGAGCGAATACAAAGCGGGAGGTCTGTTATATGCTATAATTTATTTGCCATTACAGGTGGTTAACCATCAATATCACAATTCATCAGTGAAATTCATGTTATTTGAGTTCAAATGGTGTTTTTACCAAGCAGACGATTTACAACATCATGTTAAACACACCTAATTTGCTTTTCGCTACATGAACAGACCAGCTTGGATTACAGCTGTAGAACAGCTGCTGCAGGCTCATTATAGCTGCACTTGCTTTTTTTCTCTCTCTCTCTCTCTCTGCCTATTTCAAACACATACATTGAAATGTGGGATTTCCGCAATCCATGCTTGGTAGAGAAGCTCGCTACAAGTTTCTCATATGATGGCAAAATGCAATTTGACAGAGGTACTGAGATTATGTCAAAATATTGATGAAAGCTGCAGTCACTGCGTCTGTGTTCGGGGCACTCAGCCAGAGATCTGGGATTTCTGCAGCTTAGTGTTGTTTCTCGCTGAACTGATTTGCACATTTGGCACACCTGCTCGTATCCTCATATTCCTTCCAGTTTCGCACACTGTGCTGCTCACATGCTGTTGTCAGACGCCAGAAAGCAGAGGTTTTCATCAGAGGCAGACCAGGGTGGCACTGTAATCTGCACCCCGCTGGTCTCGCTCCAACACCTTCTGGTGGGCTGAGGAATGTTCGGTCGACACTGAATCAGAGTCGGTGTCACTTCTAATTGAATGTTGATGTTTGTGCTAATCTCATGCAAAGTTCTGCTGCCAGGAAGGCGCAACAAGTATATTTGGCTGCTTTTATACCAAATCAACAAGTGGAGAAACGTTGAAACAAACCCCTGAATGTTTTTTAAAGTCAATACTTTGATTTCAGTGCAGATCTTCACAATAAATCAAACCCTGTCTACCCCATAAAGCAGACGGGAGATTTGTTAAATCAATATGCATTATTCGTTAGAAAGAGTGCTTTCAAGCATTTTAAATAAAAAAACAAATCTCCATTGAGACTATTTAGATTTTAGTAATTGGTGTTACTCTATGTGGTATTATTGCTCCTTGGTGTTTTCAGATCATTGAAAAGGCTGCAATTTGTAATTAGGTCACCTGGTGTTTATCGCTGTTTCCAATCATGGACGGTGCTTAGCGCTAATCCCCACTGAAGTAGATTTTAAGTCCACTCTAGTCTAAACAACTTGTGCAGTTAATTTGCAGTTCATACGCTGCAGTAGAAATTTAAACTTACACCACATTACAAAGTTCTAGTAGAACTTTAACACCTGCTATATATCAGTGGCCTCACCAAAATATGTATCATTGTTGATTTTAAAAGTGTTTTGTTCAATTCCTATTTGACGTTGTTGAATTCCTGCAATAACACACGTGTTGTTGGATGGCCATGAAAGAGAGGTCACTGTTATTTCAGTTGTGAGCAGTTGAAGGGTCAGATGTGTTAGTGGGGGGAGGTATCAGATGATGTCTGACAGACCAGGCAGCATAGGGGTGTGTGTTATGTCCTCACGTCTGTCCTTTCAAATATGCACTGAACTCAGCTTGTTTATATTTTAGGAAGTCAGTTATTTGGATATTTAAGAAATCAAACATGTTCATTACTGAATGGTCTTAAAGGGTTTGTTTCTCCTGTTAGTTGATGGTGGTTTTATCACTATCAACTAATAAACCCACAGGAGTTTTATGTCAGGCCTTACTATTGCTCTGTAATCCAAATCCTCAGCAGAACAATGGGAAGATGTGTGACGTCTTAACCTCTGACAGCTTGACCCCTCATTCGACTTTTGTCTCGCAGGAGAGGCCTACATGAGACTGAACAAGCTGACTGAAGCTGAACACTGGTATAGAGAGTCCCTGCGAGCCAAACCTGACCACATTCCCGCACACCTCACCTATGGCAAACTACTGGCTATGACGGTAAGGCCAAAGTAGCAAGACTGAACTGTTTTCGAAAAAAGAATAAAACTAAAATTATTTAAACGCAGAAAGCACTTTTGCACTTGCTGTTTCAACAAATTGTCGGAAATTTGTTTTCCGACAATTTGTTTTTCCTGGTAGTCCAGGGAGAGTTTCTGACAGAGAGTTGTCCACGCGCTGATGGACAAGCTCTTTCTTCTCATGAATCCAAAAAAAAAAACAATATTCATTTGATTGACTGATTTGGCTTTCAGCCAGATTTGCATGGTGGACACACCTCGCCCACCTGCTCTCTGAGTGTTAACCAAGTCCTCAAGAACACTTTCGAGTTAAAGCCTTTTTAGTTTTTTGGCATTGAATGAGTTCCTCCCACTGCCGTCTCCAGCGTCAAACCGTGAATTCATTCACGCCAAGCTGACGGGCAGCAGCTCTATTTCCTTCCTTTACTGCCAGATCGATGGCCTTCAACTTAAATGCGGCATCATATGAACTTCTTCCATACCCCCTTGTGTGAGGGATGTATGGGTTCAAAAAAAATTCTTTCTTTTCTTCTTTTGATTTCTTCTTCTACTTTGACTTCCCACCTGTTTCACTTTCTGCTAAAGCGCCCCCTGGTGACTTTGACTGTCTGACTTTACCTCATTTAACTTTCTGGTGCCCTGATCTACTTCTCATTCTGTAGCTGTCCTTAAACCTACTCACTCTTTCCCCTTTTCTTCTTACACCTACACACTCATTCGCCTCACCAGGCTTTTCATCAGTTCCCTCTAGCTTCTTCCTGTCAGTCATAATGTTCTCCTGAAGTTCTAAGAGTTTGAGCAGTAGAGAGTTTGGAAAGGTGTGTGGTCACTTTCTCAGGATGCTCCTATCTGCCATGTCTTAGAAAGAAAACGCCTGAAAGATAAATAAGATTAAGATAAATAAACATAAATAAATAACCTCAAGTAAAAAGCTGCACATCAAACTGGTATGTTTGCAGCGTCGCCCTAAAAATAGAGAGAAATGTAGTCTTGATGAAGAGAAACAAATATACATCTGCCATGAATTTTCTGGGTCCGCAGGGATATTATCCTTTTAGGGTCACGCAGCTGACCTGTGTTTCAGTAAAAAGGGCGACAGGGTCTCAGGGCAGGAGCAGTTTACGAGGAGGTGGTCATGTGGCTGGTTCACACAGGCCTTCTTTACCGATCACAAAGAGATATGCTTATTTGGAACAGAGCTGAAAGAGAAGAGCGGTTTGAGCAGAAATAAATAAATTAGAGAAAGAGTTGTACAGAAGGTCAAAAGAAGGGTGGAGGGCTTCTCTTTGGCTGGCTCCCCTTTCTCCCACAGACTAAGCCTTAATAAAAAGGATGTAAATGTGTTCAGAAGCCTGGAGCAGTGGTATGTGGATTTCCACAGATGGACTAGACTCTTCCTGGCTCTATCCCTTCTACTTTCCCTTAGTGGAAACAGATTTTCAAGTTCTTTTCAATGAATTTTGTATTCATGAATGAATACAAAATACGAATTAAATTCATTTTGTATGAATTTACGTGTATCAGAATTGATATGTTTGGAGAAATTGAACTGGCACTTCTTTTGCCTAAATATAGTGGTTCAAAGTACGACACTTATGTACAAGTTTCCCTTTTTATTAATAAATATACCATTAAAGAATTGTGAAATAGTTTAACTTTGCACAAAAACTGGCAGCAGCTTGGCTCAGTCCATAAAAAAACAACCTAACTGCAACTCTAAAGGTAGCGGTATTTCTCATAATATATGACAAACAATATTGTATTATTCATGTTTCTTTCTCAATAATATCATTTATTTGTGGGTCTATAATAACATAACATATGTGTCCTTGTTGGACAACTTGTGTAAATTAAGTTGAGTTCCAGCACCTTACCAGATTGATTGTGCTGTCTGTGGTTAGACTGATGGTCAGCCTTTAGAAAAGTTCCACTGACTCACTAGATAAAAGTCGCTTGTTAAGCTGAGAGATAAATTCCTCTTTGAACAAAAGCCACTGGACGCTTTCAGTGAGGACAGTCTAGGAGAACAAGACATCTCCTTAGAGAAGAGTGTTAAGACTTGGTGAAAGATTCAGTCAGCTGTGAAGAGGAAAGCATTTTATTTAGGAAAGTGTTATTGATTTTAGAGGAGAGCAGAGTTCAAAAGTGCAGGGATGAATCTCTGCAAAGTAGATCTCTGACCATGATGAACGGCAGATTCTCTGATCCATAGAGTGCAAATAATGCTGAACTTAGTTGTCTGGACATGTGCAGAGCTTCATTATCCGTGAGGGAGGAGATGGGATGATTTGTAAACTGAAATGTGATGGAAAATTCTCTCTGCTGAATATGTGCTGCATGTGCTCTTTTGCTTACAACAGCATTTAAGTGTGATCAAAACCAGACAGTTAACCTGTCCACCAGCCCCCACCTCTGTTATGCCCACGCACTCGGATTTCCTCTGGCTTAGCTGTGAGTGATGAAGACTCTTCAGATGCTGTGAGGTTTGTTTTTTTTTAAGTTTGAATCCCTGCAGGTAAGATGGCGAGGCGAGATGATGAGCTGGTAGCTGAGGCGCAGCGAGGATAGACTCTGATTCGTGGATAAGGGGAGGACGAAATAGGATAGTAGACATAGTCACACAAGTCAATATGCCCCCCTAACTCCCCGGTGGAGCTGACCCCTCCACGCCTCCTTTAACGCTATGGGGTAGCAGGCTGCTTTTCAGGCTCTGTGTACACACAGCAGGTCAGAGATGGACACGGCTGATGCGATACTTGCACGATTGTGTTCAGTCATCCACTTGTCATTTCCTCAGCTAATAGGATGCAGCCTTCATTCATAATCACCTCGGCGCCCCACAAACCCAGGGCTACATCTGCAGTTTATCTGATGTCAGGAGGTTTGAGGCGTGAGGCACGCACCAGTGAGCTCAGCATGTGTGTGACAAAGGGGAAATTATTGTATCTGCTCAATGTGAGGACTACAATGGGAAGTTTAAGGGAGGCGTTGGAATTATTTGGTGACTTCCTATATCGTTTTGTGCTTTATAGCCCTTCAGCTCAACAAAGAGGAAGAAAGAAACTGGGACTTTAAGCTGCAAAATCGGTGATGGCCATTGTCAAGTTTAACGCCTTACGCTTGTCCTCAGTGTAGTTTACATCATTTAATGTTTTCATTACAGTCTTTCTTTTACTACTGTTCTGCTTGCTAGGGACACATTGGTTTCTTTCCCTCTTCCCTCTGTGCACCTTCTTGAAACAAATTACGTACTTCCTAGCAAAGAAAGAAATCTATGCAGCAAAATTTGGATAGAAAAGGTTTAGTTATTACTTTCCCTGAACAAAAATTTTAACAAATAAAAACCATAACTGTGTGAATATCAAGATTAAACCTTCTTGCTGTTTGGGTTAGTGGTTATTCACACGAGTAAGCCAAAAGTATAGTCCAAATTTTTAAACATCAAAGACGATGAAGTCTCCATTTTAAGGGGGTTCAGAGTAAAGTAATTTGAGCACTGAGAATTGCAGTAACAAGTATTTAGAAATGAGCAACTGCTGTATCAAGAGTCCAACTTCTCACCTTATAACTTACTCTGGACACGATTGTCATGAATATACAAGCATATGTGCCATATTCCAAGTCTTACGTCCATTCACAACTGCAACACATTTCATGTGTGAAAGCTTAATTCTCGTGTTTAACAAACAGACATAGGCCTCTGGTATTATAAAACCAGCTGGCCCTCAAACATATATACATTCCTCCATCTGTGAATTAGAGTATATAAATACAAAAAGATGATGTTTTTCAAACTGGCACTGTGATTGCTACTTGGAAGCCCTCAGCTCTAATAAAACATACACTTACACACAGGCTTGATTTTCCTCAACATCAAGGGGAAACCACACTCAAATGTTTACATTAGAAAATTCTATATTTATTAAGTCTACAGCTCACTGATAATGTATATGTTGACTCATCAGCGCTGCACAGTGCTGATTGGCTTTGGGCCCATTCTGCAATGTGTCTAAGCCAAAGTGATTTGATGTATTTCACACTGAGTTCAGATATATTATTACTGGTATATTCAGTTTTTATTGATTTTTCTTTCCTCTTGAAAATGTTTTGTTCAACATTTATGGACCTTCAACTCTAGTTCACATGTGTTATTTATGCAAAGGCGTTATCTTTATCTTTATCTAAACACTCTACGCACACCAACGGTTGTGTTGTTAATGCAAAACCATCAGCTTTCATAGATGAGTGCAGATTGTTAATTGTTGATCAGATGTGTCAGAGTCCCAGCTGGCACTTCCCTTGTCCAGCTGCTTTGTTCTGCTTTAGCTCTGATTGGTTATGTGTGTCAGTCACAAGGACCTGAGGGGCCTCTTGAGGACCACGGGGATTCAGTCTCGCTTTTATTGTTCATCCTCATCAGGCTATGCTCACCATCCCAGTGCGTGTGCATGTGTGTGTGCGTGCTGGCACATTGCAGGTGCCCCATAGGCGCATAAGTCTTTCTGTCTCTCTCCCCTTCTCTCTCTTTTCCACCTTCCTGCTTCATTTCCATCCGCTGCTCTCCGTCTTGAGTCCTAGTGGTCAGGCCACACACACCTGGAATCTGTGGTTATGCTCTGAGAGTGTTATTTGCACAGATAAAGTGTACAATAAATGAGCCTTTGCCCTGTCTGACCCACCATGCCAAGTATGACAACGTGTACGTGAACAGGGCGACGCATGAGCTTGAAAGAATAACATTTACTTTACTTTGCTTGGCAGACGCTTTTATCCAAAGCCACTTACAAGGAGCTAGCGCTGTGTGTCTGGCTCAGGGACACACCTGGTAGGGGACAATCTAGGAGTCAGACGGTGTTCAAACCTGCGACCTACTCGTCTACTAGTTTGACGCTTAACCCATCGAGCCACCAGGCTGCTTATATTTAACAATGGTGGTTTGTGTGGGTCTTGTCGGTGCATTTAGATTTATTGTTAATGTGGGTGCGTGGTTTGGAGGGGGACGCTAGGTATGTGCAAAGGTATTTGGGTTTCCAGTTGAATTTGGTTTTCTATAAAGAGCAGTTGAAACAATAATGACATTGTGCTCAACCATGTCTCCCAGGGGCAAAAAACAGAAGCAGAGAAGTACTTCCTGAAGGCCATCCAGCTGGATCCCACAAAAGGAAATTGTTACATGCATTATGGTAAGCATACATTTGTTTATCTTCTCCTTTTCGTCTTTGAATTTGTCATATCCTTTCATATATATCCGTACAGATGTTTAATTTGGCAGTTTAACACACAGCGTACAAAGGCAGGAACTCTCCCACACCTTGACCGGTTGTTCAGACAACAGTCTTGCCTGAACTCTTTGGCACCTCTTCCCTAAATCCGCCTTACCGTCGAGCTGTACGTGATCAGCTGGGTCTCGCAAAAAAGACAGGATGATTTCCTACGATTGTTCTGATACAGTATGATGAAAGTGTGGAACGTGTTCATTGCAGCGTCTCTCTCGTCTGCGTGATTCAGAGAACACTCTCAGATTTAGTTACTGTTCTGGTAGGCTTGAGTTTAAATAATCTGATTATTAGTAATCATTATAATCTCATGATGTAGTCGTGTGTCAGCTCGCAGTCATTGCACCACCTATCAAAGAGATCAGTACACAGGGTTAATCAAGCATTTTTATTGTCACATCATAAATCGTAAGCAATAATGATCCGATGAATTGTATTGATCCGCTCAAAAAATGAGTGCCACTGATGTTCATCCATCTTATGTGTTTCTTTTGAATCCGATTAAAACATTCACCTAAAGCAAGACCACGCTGTCACATGATGAGCAGCACAGTTTTTGTATACGCTCTGTGGAAATGGTGAATTTTTTAAACAGGGCTCTGACATTTATTGATGAAAGGACTGTATTTCCCTTCCTGCTTGTATATTTGCTTTAATATCAGGTCTCCCTATCTGCAGAGGTACTGTTTAGTAATCGTCTGAAGTCAGTAAGTCTCTCTCTCTCTCTCACCTAAAGTCTGCACCAAAGCTTCAGTTTCATCCTCATTTATTAAGGAAAATGTGCTTAGGTTCACTTGGTGGTTTAACATTCTAGTACAGTAGTAGGGGCTAACCAAAGTCAACACCGTATTCATTCCTCTCTAAATCTTGCCTTGACCAGGGGTCCACCCTCAGTTCATGGCCTTGTCAGGCTCCTGTAATCACCTCTCATTAGGCTCAGGTTCAAACTGAGCCATACCCCTTTGTGAGACGCAAACCTCCAGCAAAAAACACTTTGATCCTAAAGAAAAGAATACATTCATGTTGGCTAATGTGAACAAATGCGTCTGAGAGATGGCCAAAGAGTGATGGTATGTTTCACTCATATCTAGAATTTCAGCGAATTATTTCAGGGGTAGACCAGGCTGGCCCTCCACTAGAGCCAAAGGCAACACTTCCAGACCGTGTATCCCTCAGTGCCTCTGTGGGGATCCATCAGTGTTTTAACAGTAGTGCTGTTCTATCCTGCCCTGCCAGGTCAGTTTTTGTTGGAAGACTCGCGGCTGCTGGAAGCGGCGGAGATGGCAGAGAAAGCTGCGCGTCTCGACAGCAGGGAGTTCGATGTGGTCTTCAGCGCGGCCCATATGCTCAGGTGAGCGTTTGTTTGGTGTGATGCTTTAACGTCTGATGCTTTCCATAACCCAAGCACATGTACTTTATTTTCTGTAGATGAGAAGATGGGAGCACAGTTTCTTAAGGCTGGATAGAAGAGTGGTCGTATCTTAGAGAGAGAGGTCCACTGTCTGCACAGTTTATCCAGGGGCTTACACTTCTCCTCAGCTAGTGTGATACACTTGGCTGTACTTTGTAATCCTCTTCTGTTGCTGCAGTGCCAGCTCATGAGCTGCTGGG
Source organism: Microctenopoma steveboyesi (assembly GCA_032359275.1). Classification (NCBI taxonomy): domain Eukaryota; kingdom Metazoa; phylum Chordata; class Actinopteri; order Anabantiformes; family Anabantidae; genus Microctenopoma; species Microctenopoma steveboyesi. The sequence continues at coordinate 5,262,557 of JAUMHF010000023.1, read as the reverse complement.
TTTTCATAGCGTGCTGTGCAGCTATGTATCTTAATATGCTCTCTCTCTCTCTCTTTTTCTCTATGCCTTTCTCCCACTCAGTTTTACTCCTCCTCTTCTACCGCTAACTCCAACTTGAGAGTATCTTTCTAAACGAGTGCAGGGTTCAGCTGATGAACTTAAGCGGCACAGCTTGAGCCACCCACAAGCTGTTATCTCAAAAAGGTTTTATCCAAAGCAACTGGACTTGTTTGGTTTCTTGACGACGTTTCACCCTTCCGTTCCAGAGGGCTTTCTCAAGTGAAAGCCAGAGGGGAGAACAACCCACAGGTGAGCACCAATCACCAACCTGAGGACTCCACAGGGTTTATAAACCTGCTGCTCACACCAGTCAGTCAGACTAGAGGAAGCCCTCTGGAATGGAAGGAAACGTTGTCAAGAAACCAAACAAGTTCAATTACTTTGGATAAAACCTTTTTGAGACAATCATGACCTGGACGACTGAGAACTTTGTTTTTGAACACAAGTTATGAATAGAGATATATGAATACAGCCATGTGCCGACATAGAGTATGCTGCCCCACTGACTGTATAAACCTACTACCCTACCCAAGGTAGAGATTTACATGTTTAAACTCATCATGAGTTGCTCAGGGACTTCACATTATAATTACAGCCGACTGCGTGACTGGACGGGGAGAGCCGGTTCCTTCTTACAAACGTGAAACAAAAATGCCTTGATTCATTAATCATGTGTAGACATATTCATTCCCATTTATTCAAGTGATTTTTCTAAGATGTATTAATTATAAAGCAGTATTAACATTATTACTGTGTTTTTTTTTACCTAACCATCTATGACTCCTGTACAGTAAACAATCTCAGACCTGGACTTAGAATAAATAAAACATAATCTAAACCCTTCCTGTACAGCCTGCTGCATTGAAATAGTTCTCTTCAAGAGCATTAATCCATATACTGCAGATGCACGCACTAATGCAGATACTCCTCCTCCATCATTGATGACGCAGAACCTTCAACAACCAAAACTTTTACTATTGAGAACCTCTTCAAGAGTCCAGACCCCTGGCAGCTAAACAGAGCTCAGGCTGAACTTTTCCCCACATGCTTGGCATGGGGTCCCGCTCCTCCTCAGCTCATGTTCTTTATGTGTTTGCCTTGGACATAGACATGGAAAGACCCTTGGTTGGTTCGGACAAAAGTTAATCTACACCGGGGAAGGGATGAGATTAATAGGAGGGGCAGAAGCTCTGAGACATGCAAATGTTTTTACTGCTCTCTTGTTTCTTTGGTTTTTGACCATTTTGCTTCCCAACTAATAATTTCCCACTGTGTCTTTTGAACCTGTTTTTTTTAACTATCTCCGGTTTATAATATGAATGTGCGGCAATGGGATGTGCTTCCCATTCAAAATGTTAAGTCTCAATCAGAATCATACCACATAGTAAAATAAAGTCTGTACACGTTTACAGACAATAAGGCCCCAGAGAAATCAAAATACTAGAAACATACTAAAGCTGGCTAATGTGTAGTCACAGTTTACTCATTCTCATTCTCCTACACCATAATATAATACACTGTATCTCTATTGTATATTACAAGCACGTCATATTAGCTATGCCAATTTGTACATATTTGCTCTTCAGTGATGTGCTCATAGTATCTTTAGACAACAGGATTTCCGAGTAGAAAGATCAGATGTTTAAGGTGCTGATTTGTAACATGCTCATAAATCCTCCCCCCTTCAGAGCTCTCATTCCTCAACTCTATTTCCCATAACTCTCTTTCTTTTTCCCGTGCTCTTCTGGACTCTCACACTAACTCTTCCTCGGGTTTAAACCCAGGCAGTGCTTTACATACTTGGCCTCCATTGTCTTCTTCACTGTCACAACCCACAGCCAGTCAGACAGCTCGAGGAGGTTCCGCTGCTCCCTTGGTCATGGTGTGGCAGCTCTCCAGTGCTCCGTCTCTGATAATGTGTTTATAAATGTGATAATGATATTATGGAATTTGATTTATGAATTTTTCTTTCCTCACAACATTGTGCTTTCTAAATATTATGCTGGCCAACAAACATGGTTGTGTTTGGATATGAAACCCACATTTCTCAGGACAAATACAGTAACTTTATATCTTAGGGAATTTAAAATGCTTCTTTTGAACCAAGCTGGAAAAATTCCAGTTGGGCAAAAAAAAACAGTGGCGTGTATGCAAGTGTGTAAGTGAATAATATGTAGGAGAAGCATGATTCTTTGGATGAGCAATATATAGACTGTATATTTCACTCCGATGATAGACTGAAATATTCCAGCGTCAAATTATCTTGACATTTTGTACAAACATTTGTGGTTCCCAGCAAATAGATACTAAAACATTGATGATCCACTGAAATTTCCTTTAGCAATGCAGTGAGGTGAAGTGAAATGTCTAAAAAACTACTTGGTGGATTGCTATAAAATGACAGACACACATTTTTGTCCCCACCCAGAAAGAATTGTGAGAACTTTTGTCCAGTCACAATGGCGGTTACGTTTCGTTCAGCTTCATCTTTTCATTACTGCTATTTAAAAAATGTCAGCAGGCTAACCTGCTAAACTACATTGGTTCCTTGATCAGTGAGGGATCAAGTGTTTAGTCTACATAGGACGGGGTCCTAATTAATACTACATCTGTACTGGCAGTCCCAAAGTAAAATTGTTGCCTTTTATCTAGAACCATATGAACCATTGTCACTTGATAGGTTGTGACAGCCTACATGAAACTGTGGCTCCAACAGCTTTACTTCCTTTGATCTGTCTTACTTTTAGGGGTCCACAGCCAGCCGCCAGGGACTCTGTCCTTGACTTTACCAAAGTTGACTTGTTTCCAATAAAACAAGTATTACCATTAGTGAGACGCATGTATGTATGTGGATTCTGTTTTAGTATTAATAGCTGAAGGGTCGTGTGGCGGGGGAGTCAGCATTTAGTTTAACAGCAGTAGCAAGGTATAATATAGGACATTCCAGTCCTGACTGCAGGCTTTATGTCATCAGAAACTATTTGCTTTTGGTTCCAGGAAGTCATGTCGACAATCCATCTGCCCAAAAATCCTTTTTGTTGCAGTGTGCCATATTCAGCATGTTTTTTTGCATCTGTGCCATCCACTCTGCTGTCTTCTTTGTTATGATAGAATTAATCAGTGTTCCTGAGTCTTCATACTTTGTTCACCTCAGTTAAAATACACAGTTATTGCTCCTTAATAAAAGTAATCTAGCGAAAGATACTATGAATTGAGAAATCTATAGGCAACTGCATCGGCTTCTCTCATCCCTCATATTGTTCCCTCCTGGTAGTTTTCTGTGGCCCCGGAAAGCTATTAAACTCGCAGGGTTCAAGGCTTCATCTGGAGCTAGGACCAACAAAGATGAGTAATAATGGCTACTTTCTCTGTCTTCTCTTTGCAGACAAGCCAGCCTAAATGAGGCAGCCGAGAAATATTATGGACAAGCGGCGACCCTCAGACCTAATGTGAGTAAATGACAAGCTAATTATCTCTGTTAGTATTTACCCTGACAGGCAAGTTGCGATCACAGACTGGGTGGCAGTATTACTACTGCCCCGTCTGCCTTTTGACAACAGCCTTTATTGTTAGTGAATCTCAGAAAATGAGGTCTAGGTTTAGACTACGCTGAGGTTTGTTGATGTGCCATCCATCACCTTCTTCAAAGGAGAGGCCCCGGTAAGTAGATTGGAAAGAATAATGATAACCACACTCAGTCAGGGGACTTTGACATCTTGGATATGAATGGGGTCCAGTCTCTGAGAGCTCTGAGAGAAGGGGTCCTGTTGTTTAAGTGGCTGCAGAGGGAATGAAATATGTTCGGCATGATGTCAGCCCGTTAGGCTGTTTGTTCCTGTGTCTTGACTAAAAAAAAAACACGCCAGGATTAATCATGAAAATATGTCTGGACAATGTTGTACAGACAATACAGTTTGGTTCTGCAAGAACACAAACCCTGGCATAATATATACAAACAGTGCCAAACAAAAAGACAAAGTAAACCAAGGGATAAAATTTAAGATTTCCACAGAAACCATGAAATTGAGCTCCTGTCCCCTTTGTTGTTCACAGTATGAATTGTTTTGTTTTACCCATGCATTTGGCTTTTTTGCATGTGATCTTATCATGTAAACTTACTCTCATGGTCTTTAGCTTCCCAACTCTATATGGCATCTTTCCTGCGTTAGAGCACTATGGCGTTTATGGCGTTTACTGTACATCATGCAACATGTCAAATCATACAATTGCATGTAAACAACATAGAGTCAGAACTATAGTATTACAAGAACCTAGTTACAACGAACTCATGTGTGAACATAGCCCAAGACTGAATTTAGACATACTTAAATACCCATGATGATGATGATTTATTTATTTTGCCACTGTGATAACATGGGTCACTGCTACCTGATATGTCATGGCCCCACCAAAGCTGTTTCTGTGCAGCTTACTATTTGGCCAAATACAGCACTGCAACAAAAAATCCCACGAGGCCATAAACAGGTTTTTCAAACATGTCCCATTCATGACATAATGTATGTAAACGGCAGGAGGAAACCATTGGGACATAATTATTTGTAACAGTTTGTTAAATTGCGATATTACCAAATGTCAGTTCAATTAATACACACAACCTTGCATTCCTATTACATCCAAGATGCAGACAATTTAAAGTTGGAAAGACACTGTGAAAAGACAGTTTCAACCGCAGACAAGTTGTCAGGTTTATCCACCTAAAACACTTATTAATGCACAAAGAAGAGAGAGAGACAAAGATGAGTTTTCTTGTACAAGGAGGACGGGCAGAGACTGCTTCGCTGAACAGTCCCTACAACGCTCTGAGCTCTGCCCGATTCCTTGCACCTTTTTATTGCAAAACATAGATAGGCATAGATTGGTTACAAAAATAGCTGAATCACATATTCTGTTCATTAGGAAAAGGCAGCTGTGTAAGGGAGGGAACAGGGTGTTTTCTCAGACAAAGTTCCGTTGTCTGATAAATGTTGCAAGTGGTGGGATCGTCCTTCACTTCTGCTGGAGTGGGTGCTTAAATCACTTGCTGCTGCGTGTGTGCTACACTTTTTAATCAACACCTAGACTAAGCAAAGATCAACAAAATAAGTACATGAGATAAAATAGTTTTAAATTGAACCCAACACAAGTCCACTGTGTTGCCATTTAGTTAGGGACATGTACATTTATAACACATGCCGAAGATGTTTGTTTCCCCCACAGCTCTATTTCAGGACCAGATCAGTGTCATTTTCACATGATTGCTTCTTGGCATCTGTAATTGTACTCATTTGATGTCCTCGTTCAAACACAGAAACACTCTTTTGCCTCAACATGGTCAATTTTCCTTGAATTCCTTGTGCTATTTCTATTACTTGCAGCTGAGGCAAAGTTAGAATTTAGCGTCTTCATCCATCTTCTTTACCCTTTATCCTTTGTTCCTAGCAATGTGATTTGACTTAAGCCGTGTACCCTGTCCATCTTCATTTGTCATTTTATGCTTTGCCTTAGTGCAGCTTAACTCTTTGCTCTCCAAAGACAGTGGTGTTTTATGTTATGCGCAGATGTCTAGTTGCTCTGAGTAAGGGGACAGCTCCCAGCACTCAAGGGATTTAGTTGGATGCTTGTGTACTTTGGTGTCACTCTATAACATCTCTCACGTGAAACTTCCTATTCTGTGTACACGCATCTGCTGTTTATAATATGTCTATCTGAAGTAATTGTGGTTACCGTCCACCGTCCAACCTCTCAGTTCCTATAGCATATGTTGCTTTACGGTCCAGGCTGATATGCTTCCCATCTGGCTATGCCTCTGCTGCTGCATGCCAGTTATAGAAAGGGTAGGGAGCCAGGGAGGTCATATAGCAACAGGAAATTAGGAAAAAATGAAAGCTTTTGACAGGGGAACATTTCGCAGTGTTGCAAGTGTTGCACGGGCAAGGAAGAATGCAGGGGTAAGGGCGTAAATCACCAAATCTTAACAATATGAAGTAGGGGCAGAAAGCTTGAGTGAGGAAAGGTGGGAGCCTACGGGGGAGACCTAAGGAAGGAGACTGAACTCTGGAATTGATAAGTTCTGCATGGGTAAAGAGAACAGTCTTTTGAACCTCAGCTGCATTTAGGGAAAAACCAGGAGTTAGTTGATTTTCTACCCTGGAGCCTTTGTTTGGTCTTTCATTTTTTACATCACACATCTATTTTGGAGCATTACACATTCATTTGTGTTGTAACTGTTTAGGTCAGCTTTGCGTGCACTTTGATTTGCTCCTGAAACGATTTGACACAGTTGTTCTAATCTCTGTCTTCAAAAGCTGTGTCGAAAATATCTTTATGCATTTGTCAGATTTCTAAAGCCTACTCTGACTTTAGCTGAAATCCTAGTAAGAGCCTGTTTCCCTGTTCATTGTCTCTAAAGAGCTTTCAATCTGTTGTTCCCTGTTAGGAAGCCCTGATAAGAATAATTGGAGAACCTTGCTTAAAATGCTGCTAAAACATTTGCCAGAAACCAAATCCACAGACGCAAGGACATGTAGCCTCAAGCAACCAAAGCTGGGTATTATTTGACCATTATCATTCTCTCACTTTGACTCCCAAGACTCCATTTAGTCTGAGCCAAGTTACATTATGAACTTGCTGCCCTCTTAGAAACACACTGAGGCTAAGGGGTAATTGCTCCACACTTAACGTAGAATCCTCAACAAATCTACAACATGGCATTAACTCTACATTTCTAACATACAGTAAACCTCCACATTGCACATATCATTTTAATGTGTGGTCCCCGTGTGTCGTCACTTTCTATTATGTCTGTGCGTCTACCATTTCTCTGACTTGTAGGTTCCTAACTTGCAAATTGATCCTTCACTGTTATTTTGTGGTTTGACCCTTGAATTGTGGGGTCAAACAGAAGGCAATTTGTGGCACGACCAGCTTCAAAATTACCCTGACCATTAAAGTCAAGATCTTTGGCTGCTCCTGTGAATAATAATTGAAACACAGCTTTTTTTTCACCAGGGTTTTTTTTTTTACCCATGAGGGACTAATGCAATTGCGCAATTTCCAGTGAGTATCTAGTAGTTTAATGTAGCACATTTGGACGTGATGATCACGGAAACCTTAAGTTTGGCCAGGGCTTTTCTGTAGCATGTTTCATATGCGTTGAGAGAAGAGGTCGTTCCCCTCAAAGGGACAAAAGGATTGTTCCAGACTTTCTTTAATTTATTAATCCATTTAATTCTCCTTAGGAGAAATGCAGTGCTATTAGATACAGTAGATAGACAGACAGACCAACAGACACTTTATTGATCCCCATGGGGAAATTTCAGTGTTTCAGTAGCCGCTAAAAATAATATTACACAACAGTATAGAAATAATATTCACTTAAGTTGCAGGAATTGAGGATCAGATGCGTGGTAACTGGGAATAGATTGAACTACAAACAGAGCATTAGACAGTTGGAGCAGAGCTCTCTGTCATGATGAAGTTATTGTACAGGGTAATGGCTGTTGGCAGGAAGCACTAAAGCTGCTTCGCTGTTTGACCAGACGGCTGTGGAGAGGATGAGCGCTGTTCTCCATGATGTTCAGCAGTTTGATTAGCAGCCTCCACTTTTTCACCTGCTTCGAACTTTCCAGTGAAGTCATCCTGAGTCTCTGGCTCCGATGCTGCTGACACCATGTTGCACCATTGCGCATCACTCCTCTAACCTTGATGTTGGAAAAAGAGAGAGAGGCTGTGATTAGGGTGGGACAGTCATGCAACCTGCAGTGCAGCAATACAGTCTGTGATGAAGTGTTCAGGTTCAGTCATCTGAAATTATTTGCAGTTTAGGCCAATAAGTGGATCAAATTATTTTCTATTCTGAAGTTCCACAAAGTTGCTTTTATATGCTTTTACAGGCTTTTTTTATAAGCTCATACATTACAAACAAGCTCACTGTTTTCTGTAGCAGTGCTCTTGTATGCAATGGTTTTCTCATGCAAAGAGTGTCACTTTAAGGATTGCTCTAGATTAGTGAATAGTCCACGAGAAACCAATTAAAGTTGGTGGTACAGCACATCAGTAGATTACATGATTATGTGACAATGATGAACAGTTTGGAGTGATAATTATAGGAAAAAGTCACAAACACAGCAGTGAAGTGACACAAGTGGCCATTTTTACAAAAAATGTTGTATTTGTATTTGAGCTTATTTCCTAGGAGGTTGCAGCACAGTTAGTGTAGTGGTTACCCACAGGTCTTTGTGGAGTTTGCATGTTCTCCCCGTGTCTCCAGATACTCTTCCTCCCAACATTCAAAGACATGCATGTTAGGTTTACTGGTGACTCTAAATTGTGCATAGATGTGAATGTGTGTCTGTCTCTGTATGTGAGCCCTGTGACAGACTGGCAACCTGTCCAGGGTGTACTCTGCCTCTCACTCAATGACAGCTGGGTTTAAGAAGACCTTAAGAGGACAAGTGGGTAGAATGGTGGATAAATGAATGAATGTTTCCTAGGAATCGAAATTACAGAAATTACAATAGTCTCAAACTGTACAGCATTAGCTTCTTGACAGAATTAAACAGCTTTTCCACACTTTTTTTAGTTCCAAACTTAAATGGGGATCAGATGTAGCCCCTGCCTTGGTCTGAATTGTTCATGGCGAGTGCATCCCAGACACTTTGTACTTTGTCTCACCCAGCCGTAGCATTGATGATGATTTGGCACCAGCAGAAATATACAGTATATCCATCTAGACCCACTTCAAAGTGGTGGTTACACCCTCGGACATGTGTGGCCACATACAAGAGACAGGAACACGCAAACATCATAGTTACCAAGCTCTAACACTGCACCACAATCCTGGTGATCTGACAAACAGGAACCAGTTGCGTGTCAGGGTTGAGCCATGTGGGCTCAAATAATGAGACTATAAAGCGGGCCCCTGGCAAAATAAAAAATGTCTTCTATAATCTATGTATATACTCTCTCCGGTGTTTCTGAGAGGGGAGTAGGTTAAGATGAAATTTTTATTTCTGTATATAAAGTGTTATTTTGATTATTCAGATTATCTACATGGTCTCTGATGTCAAATTTTAATTCAAAGTTACTTCTTTAATCTGACTAGTCCATTAACTGTTATTAAGATCAATCCCTACGTTGGCACCTATTGTGCTGTACTACTTCATGACAGGGTGACTCCTGTGTCACTTTTATTGAACAGGGAATGTACAGGAACTGATCTAGTGTGACTAAGACTTTTTTTGCTTTCAGTATCCTGCAGCTTTGATGAACCTGGGGGCAATCCTCCACCTCAACGGAAAACTGCAAGAAGCTGAAGCCAATTACCTTCGAGCACTGCAACTGAAGCCGGATGACACCATCACCCAGTCCAACTTGCGCAAGCTGTGGAACATCATGGAAAAACAGGGCCTGAGGACCACAAGCCCCTGAGCTTACCCTGTCTGCCTACCTGCCATATGAATGCCAGGCCTGGGTAGCAGACTGCCCACATGCTCCTAATTCACTCTTCTCATCTGGGAGAGATGGAAGAGACACGGGGAGAAGCCTGTGCCACACAGTTCTCCCAATGACTCCTGTGCTTTGCATACAACTCAGGCCAGCAGCTTTCCTCAGAAGCCTTGCTCACAGTTTGGCCACCATTAAATGGTATTTGGACTTTTCTGTCAAAATTAGTGCTCTCACAAGAACACCGTTTTTGTTTTTTTTGTTTTTTTCTTTTATATCTAAAGCACCTGAACTTGATGCAAGACCATAGACCACCCTTTAACATTTGTGATGAGTTAGTAGTTGGTTTTTTTGTTTTGTTTTTTCAATAAGCAGATCTAGATCCAAATGGTTAATGTCCCCAAGCAGCCTGAGATCAAATAGAAAAGAGAAATGAATTTCAGAGCAGTGCAGTGAGGGTATTTTCTGTCCCTACTTTAATAACGTTTTTGGTTTAATCAGATGTTCCATCTTGATAATGAAGACGAAATAATAAAAAAAGTAACTTGAAACAATGAAAATCCATTTGATATCACTAAAATCTGTAGCATGTGCATTTCCTTTGACATCCTCAATCATATTGTTTCACTCATGAGATTACACAAACCTCATAATCAAGATTTGATTGAGTGTCATTATTACAAACCGTTTGTAGCAGATGTCCTGGCATTTGGTAGGTAATTAAATTTGCCCGCCATTGCAGCTCAACAACAGCTTGTAAGAGCTCTACAAAGGGTGAATAAAGCAAAAAATCCCAAAAGCAAAGGGTGTTAATCTCTTTTAGCAGTCTACAGTTGTGTGCAGGTGCCATCACCACCTCTGCTTTTTTTGGTTTCCACTTGTGAAGAAGCAAAATCACCATGGTAACTTGACGACAAGTGTAAAAAAAGCTATAAGCGGAAAGCTACCTTCCCATGGAAGTCACCAACTCTAAATGCTGGTACAGTAGTTTTTGGTACATTTTCACTCCACACGCCTGAAACTATTGAAAAGAAGCATGCGTGGATCTGAAACAAATGGAGAACCACTAACCAAATACAAAAAGCTATGCTGATGCACACCTTTTCATCACATGAAAGAGATGCGGAAATGTTTCTATGTTGGGATGAAACAAATTTCATTACCTTTGTATAAATGAATCCTAATATATACCTACAGTGTTTATAATATAGTTACAGATAATGATCCAGCAGAAAATAGCAAGACTTAAAGTGGAAGTTCAGATCCTGGGCAAGTTTGGTTCATTATATGAAGTATTTCCCATAATGTCAACAGTCTTAAGATCTCATTTTGTATATATTCTGTGTTGTTAACATCGATTTGTTTGTTTATATTTGTCAGCATAAGATATGTCACATGGCGCCTTCCCAGAAGTAAGAATATGTACAGTGTTTGTGTCACAAATCCTCCGAACGATCTCTTTCCTTAGTTTATTACATTCTAAGTTATTGCTTTGTGTTTCCGTAGCAAAAGAACCAGCTGGCACTGTGTTTTTATACGTAAAATGAAGGAAGTTGACAGATGTTTGTAGTCATTAGCAAAGAAAATGTGCAGTTGAGTGGTGCATTATAGGCAAATACAGGACAACACCCGAAATTGAAGATAAAATATTAAACATACAGTCTATGTCACTTGTTGTCAATCACAGTTCATATTCCTTCCTGCCAAACATCTCACAAACGCCGCGTGCTAATTTCTCTCGTGTATATATAACGTGTGGACAAACACTGCTAATTGTTGTTGCTTGAGTGAAGATGTAAAAAACAGAAAAAGAACAAAAAGAAAACAAGTGTTTCACTCTGTGTCTGTCCTCAGGGATCTCAAGCAGTGTGTTGTTGCAGAAACGTGTTCACAGAGCATTTACTAAATTAAAGGTTTATTTTTGAAAGTTGTTGTATTTGTATAAATTATCAAGATTTGTAGCCTTTTTCTCCTTTTTGTAATATAAAGATGAACAATGTGCCAGAATAGATCTTTTTTTTTCCCAGTGTTGCTTTTTTCCACAATAAATTTATGGTGTTCTGCTTTTGTTTTGCTTCCTGTGCAGCATTTTTTGATGTAGCGTTTAGATTATTTAATTGTTTTCATATGACTTCTGAACATTCACCACCATAAAGACACATTCCCTTTACTCTCTGTAGCAACAGCCACAAAGCTAAGTCTGATTTCCCTTACTTTCATGAGGGGCGTTGGACTTAATGGGGTGGCCTTGCATGCTGTGGAACAGGTTTCACTGGACATTTAAAGTCCACCCCCTGCCAATTTGGTAAAACGTGTCATAAAATGAACCCAAATGGATCTCCTGCACTTTGATCTTTGAACAACAAAGAGGATGTGTAAATATTCCCATATGGGAGGGGTAACACAGTGTGTACATATGGCTGGTGTGTTTTTTATTCCACCAACCCCCACAACTCAGGCCCCCGCTGACAAGCAAAACGCCCTTCCCTTAAAACAAAGCAGTCTAGCCTTGTGATTTTTTTTACATGTCTACATGAGAGGTCTGCTCTGCATACCGCCTATCTTTTCTTATTGGACTGGAATGCACACGCTCAGCTTTCACTGTCCACTTGAGTTTGAATCTGCTACTCAAAACACAGGTGCATTTCATGTACACTACCAGTCACGTTTGGACATTACTGTGCTTTTGAAATAGACTGAGATTTTTTAACATCAAATTCCAATCTGAAATGCAGTGTAGACATTGTCATTATCAAACATTACTAATAAAAATGTATTATAAAGGAATATGTACATAAACAATGAGCGGCCTATATTCATCATAAATGAGTATTGTGCTCCAATAGCACATTATGTTTGCAGCAGCATTGCAGTTTGCAACTCAGTAATAACCTTTTTATTTTTATGTTTCATGTTAAGTTGTAAAATTGTTTCAATTTTTCTATGGCAATTTTCACAAAATTTGCCTTTACAGAAGCACTAGTGACAGGGCATTTTTTCCAGTGAAGCTTGAGGTAGACTCCACCACAGCCTCTAGAATTATTGATTACCTGACAGACAGACCACAGTTTGTATGACTGGGAGGATGTGTGTCTGTGCAGGTGATTAGTAACACAGAAGCACCACAGGAGCACCACAAGGGACTGTCCTCTCACCTTTCCTCCTCACACTGTACACTTCTGTCTTTCAGTAAAATGCTGAGTCCTGTCATCTGCAGAAGACCTGGTTGACCAGTTTGTGGAATTTTGTGGGAACAACCACCTGACCTTAAATGTAACTAAGTGGTGAACAAACTGATCCAAAAACTAGCTCTCCACTGGGGACTTCACTGGGACCTTTAGAGCAGGTGGTGGAGACGAAGCTGCTTATTAAATGGCTTAATATCATGGAGAACAGCTCACATCCCCTTCACAGCCTGCTAGTTAAACAGCAGAGCAGCTTTAGTCCCAGATTTCCTCAGCTCTGTTGTAATAAAGATACAAGAAGCCCTTCCTGCCAACAGCCATCACCATGTACAATGAGTTCACCATGACAGAGAGCTCTGCTCCAACTGTCTCTGTGTTTTATAGAAAATGCCTTTTGTATATATGTATATATTTTGTATTTTTGCTACTAACATGATTAAACATTTTGAAATAACTCTTAACTTTATTGTGTTTTCGTAAATTTGCAACAGAAAAGCAGAGTAAGAAGAGATCCTGATACAGTAAACAGAAGAAAAACCCAACTCACCCTCCAAAATAATCCCTAACCTCTACAACGATTATAAGCATCTCTTCCTCTTGGGTTACACAAATAGGCACTAGCTGTTGGTTCTGGTAGTCCTCTGGAGTAGCACCTTGGGATGGGGATGAGCTAGACTCTTCATGGGTACCTGGGAAGCTGCGGTTTTCTGCTGCCGGATTCCTCTGGAGTTAGTTGTCTTCGGCAACTTGAAGTGATATTATTATATTTCTCACAAACCTGTGTTGAGAACTCAAGAAAATCAAGAACATCTGTCTTCAACTTTAATGACCTACTATATTTCTCAGCTTTATATGACTGCTTGCATTCAGAAACGTTCAGTTTGGGAGATTTTTCTGGCGAATCTGCCCACTGTTATCAAGCAAATATCTTGTGGTATGGGCTGATGATGAACTATCATCACATTGATCTGAAGTGCCTCAGCGAGGCGCTCACAGCAACCAGACAGATTCTTTAGAAAGGATAGCTTTGCGTGATGCTGTGAAGCCCTTCACTCTGGACCCAATAGCCTTTGTTATTACTTGATATAAGAAGCATTAAGGTGAAGCCCCTGCATGAGATGTAAACTCTGCTTCATATTACTGAAGTGTTTTGATGTACCGAAAGGAAATTGTCTTTCTTTGGTGTTATGCTACTACAGTATGCAACAGAGGCTGCCACAGCACAACATACAGTATCCAAAGCTATTTCTGAAGCACAGTGTGCTTCAACTGTGAACAACTTCATATTCTTCAGTATGCTCTAGGTAAAACGGTTACATTTTATTTGTAAGCCACATATATTTTAGGATGGATGTTTAGAAATGTGGACCACCCTCTAACAATGCTATCAACTTCTCTAATGGAATCCTCTCTCTCCAAGTTTTCTGTTTGCCTCCAGGTAATCGGCAGGGGGTTAGAGCAGGGATAGCTAAAAAAACAAGTAGAACTGTGGCTCTCAAGGACCAGGGTTGGCTACTGCTGCCAAAAGCACTGGTGTAACACACGAAATATGTAATCTACTTCCATAATTTGGCAAACAAATGTTTGCTGGTAGTCTTTGCATATCTTCTAATTAGCCTTAAAGGGTCATAATAAAAGCTTAAAGTAGTTCAGACCCTCTCCTCTGTATGTGTTCTGAGTACATTAAGTTTAGCTCAGTAAAAGGATAACACTTTAAAATGACAAAGTCAAATCCTTTACGCTCAGGACTATATGTAGTGCAGAAATGATTTTGCTGACATTTTGAATTGAATGAAGGAAAGTGGGAGGGAACGTTTCACAGGACCTCTACTTAATTACTATAAAAAAGTGAAAGTACTTAGTTATTTGACACCTCTGGGCCTCTTGAACACACCATATGATGTGCTTTATCTAGCAACTTGACCTTTCCTCACATCTCAGGAAACTATAATTTTTTATGTCTACACTGACAGAATGTACTTTGTCTTCCTTCTGCACTAACTGGTATGGAGAAGAAGAACTACAGTGTACTGTAGTGTGCGTGTGTAGAATTCTGTGCATGTCTAGGTGTGCATACGCCTCATGTGTACTGTATGTGGTCAGAGAGGAAGCAGGTGTGGCCAGTGCGTATAACAACATGATTTATTAGTTCCAGAGACAGAGTCAAGATGTGAAGATCCTGCAGAGTACTGTCCAAACAACAGGCTCTTCTCCAGACAGATGGATTTCCGTTCAGACCATCACACAGGCCGCATGCATGCTTAGGGTGAGTGAACACTGGGAAAATATTTATTGGTAAGTTGTGTGCAATCCAACATGGCCTCAGAACTCCTTCAGACAGTACTCGCTGCCGCCAGAAGATCAGAGTCATAGAATGCTAGAGAGAAATTACTCATTGGATCTACACAGAGAGGGATACCTCAGAGAGAGGTCTTCAGTTATTTGAGCAACAATGTGGAAGAACAGACTGCATATAAATTTACTATGTGGTATTATCAAGAGATATCTTGCTAACTTGACTCTGTCCATCTGGATATTGGTTTCTAATCCCCAGATCATATCTATGATTGAATTTACATCTCATAATATTTTTTTGCTGCAGTGAAAAACTGAAAAGAGATGAATTATACACAAACTTAGACAGATGGAATCTTGCCCCTGCAAAGGCGCCTTGAAGGTTCACCTAGACAGGTAGGGCTTGAGCCACTTGAGAGCCAACACCACTGGTTACAGCCAACACGGAGAGTGCAGCGACTGAGCTCTAAAGCTATTAGAACCTCTCGCCTGAAAAACGTTTCAAATTTCAGAACAGCACAATGCAGAATATTGCTGATGGTAATTCCCACCAGCATTTCAATTTCTGTGGTTCAACCCTTATTTAAGAAGCCACACACTGAGTCTTTTAATGAGCTGTTCTTCTTTTCTTAAGTACTGGAAAAAGTTTAGTTTAGTTGGACTTTCTCATCTCTTAAATTGCCTAAATAGACTATTATAGATCAGTTGGAAAGAGAATTTTTGTCCAGCCAGGCACTCCTGCAGTGTCTTATGACATACCCTAAGGCTACGTTCTTAGTCCTCTGCTTTTCCATCTACATATTTTACCTCAATATCAAATTATACTCATAGAATTATTTTCCATTGATATAATGATGGTACTGAGCTTTATGCATGAAAGTAATGCCTTGCTTGCCTTGTGTGTAAAAAGCTAGATGCTACACAATGTCCGCTAAGTTGTAATATCACCGTCACCTGTAGTCCCCTGGTCTTTTCTTGTGACCTGCAGGTGTTGCTGTGACTTAATCCAGTTTGAGGTATTATATAATTATAATATACAATCATTGCTGGTCAGAAGACGATGATACAACTACAAAGATTTAACTGTACATGTGTGTAGGGTTTCTAACTGGACTGTACCTTCATTTCTTTTGAAATCCGGTATCCCTTCAGCCCTGGTGGATTACTGAACCAACCTTACAGTACAAAATAAGGCTAGTGTCTGAATGCCAGAGGACCTCAGCTTTAATCAAGACAGTCTAAAGTGATGGAAAAATGTTTTCCACAGGGTCGGCAGTTCAGTCCCGGTTTTTCCACATAGCGTCAAAGCGTCCTTGTCCTAAGTTATGCCTCATGCACAGATTAAATGCTAGCTCTTGAAATCTCTTGCTTGAGGAGCAGGCAAATGTCAGTCTTAAAGCAGAGCAGCAAATGAAACAGAAAATTGCTATCCCACAAACTACTTCAATTCACAATCATTTGGGTTTTCAATGTGATTGCAGTTTATGGTTCATCTATAGCTTCTGCAATTTTTTGAGCTTGAGTTTGACTTTGTTTGTTTGATGGTCCAATTCTTCATGTTTCAGAAGACTATCTTCTTCAGACTAACGTTGTCTGTCTGTTACAACTCTCCAGTGTTAATTGGGTTTTAAAATACAGCACTGTGTTGCTGTTTGGATGTGGCATAAACACATTGCTGATATTACTCACTGCAGTTCATTGATGTAGACGCAGCTCATACCCACACAAGCTGGTAGAGGCTGGCTACTCTGTTTACATCATTTGCTGCTTCCAACCATCTGTTAAAGAATTATGTCTAAGCTCTCCATTAATACATTCCTGACAGCTGTGTCTTTTTGTTTCAAGTCACCTCAACGATTCTCTTGTTCCTTATCATCTTAATGTACTTCCCTCACACCGTAAGAGCATGTATATCAGAAACTTGGACATGTTTAGGGAGGCGTCCAGCTGTTTTAAATGCTACATTTTAATGTGTTAAGTTGATATTTATAGTAAAAGCTCTTGCCCGTCTAATTCTTTGTACCCAGGCCAGTTTCCACTGGAGATAAATACACTGTAGCTGTAGAGCTGTACAATAAATACAGCTCTGGAAAAAATTAAGAGACCACAGCAAAATGACCAGTGTCTCTAATTTTGCTATTTAAAGGTACATGTTTAAGTAACATTATTCATTTTTATTCAACTACTAACAACATCACTCACAAATGGTCATTTAGACCATTTATTTGCAGAAAATTAAAAATTGTTAAAATACCGGAAAAAATGTTTAAGGGTTTTCAGACAAACAAAACTATTTCCTTTACTTCACTTTACTTTACTTGGATGACTCTTTTATCCAAAGGAGAACACACAAGCTATTACCATCCGGTTTCTGCAAGTGAAAATAAAGTTCCTATTCACTTTACACAACACATCAGAAGTGTTCAGAAATCAATATTTAATGGAATATCCCTGATTTGCAATCACAGCTTTCATGCAGTGGTCTCTTAATGTCTTCCAGAGCTGTTGGTGGTTTGAACTGAACAGGCACCATTCCCTGCTCTTCACCACAACTGGAAATAAAGATGCATTTTAAGTGTTCTCTCTGATTCCTCACCTTCACTTTTGATTTAGCTCATTATCTTGCTAAAGCAAGTTGTTGCTGTTTTTTCAAGAATATCATCACTCATTTTTTTTTGGCTGGACCCCCTAGAGTTGTCCAGATTGTTATTTATCCACAGCGCAGTGGGAATGGCTGATTAAGTTCCTCAGAGATCCATTAGAGCAGGCAACCTGTTCTGTTCAGCCACTGCTACCATCCATCATACAAATCTAGAACACGGATACCTCTGCCTTATTATACCATCATGTCAAAATCCAGTAAAAAGTCTGCTGTTAACAACTCTAGACACTTCCTTAAAAAACTCCCATAACAGCAGAAATGGGACACCAGTGAGTAAGCTTGGAAGGAGCATATCAGTAGGGTTTGCATAGCCAGGTTTGACACCCCACTTGGTTCTGCCCCATATCTCTTCTCCCTGCGGCAGCTGACCCAAGTAGCTGGGTCTGGGAAACACGACAGGCTGCTGCTGTGTGTGTTATTCTACCGTCCAGTCTGGTGAAGGCGGTAATTTGCAAATAGGCTTCAGGACACTAAGCACCAAGGTTCCAGCCTAGAGGCAACTTGACAGGTTTGATATGAATTCTAATGGAAAATCTCTCAAAGTTGTGGTTTGGACATCAACCAGTAGGCCAACGGAGCTCCAGAAGTATCCTGTGGCCTGCTTATTCTCACACCAACAGTATACTTTCCTGTTTCAATACCTTTTTAAATGTGAAATTCATTTGTGCTGATAACTATGTCTATTCTTACCACAGAAATGTCTTGCAAAATCTTTTTAGCATTTCTCTTTCTTTGACTCTTGATAAGGGCTTAGGGCCCTCCTGGGGTGTGAGCGTGTACAAACCATTTAACTTTTATAAATTTAGCTGAAGAAGTAAAATAGCTGCCCGAGCTTCAATTTGTTGCAGTGATGAAGTGTTTATTTGGCTGAAATATGGTCTCCGAAGTTAAAACAATTAACAGACACAACCACATTGCAAGTTGTTTGCCAAGACGTGTCTGTGTGTTTCATCTGTTTAAGCATATTAAATACAGCCTCACTCACATGTGTGGAGTCTGTCAACTCACATGCAAATGTTTTCTGTCAGAAGTTTCCTTTTTCTTCTTTCTCCAAAGGCTCATTTGCAAATTGGCACTTTTTCAAACCATGCCGATAGCCCCATTATGTGCGTGATTGTAATTGATGCCTTTGATCGTGTCAAGCTTTGCCATCCACAGTCCTGCATGTAGCTCGAGGCCACAAACCTTTTGTCATGAGAAGACAAATCCCCAGAACAGCACGCAATGCTTCTTCTGTTGTGTATCAAACCAGGCAGAGCGGAAAATGACCAAAGTCTCAGTTGATACCAAAATGCTGATGTTGTTGATCTCTAGAATTAGTTGTAAGACTGATGGAAAAAAGCCTTGTAAACATCCTCCCAGTGTTGTTGTAAATGCATAGACTGAACAAGACAGACCAAATTAGATGATTCTCCATAAATACATTTAATTTGAATTTATTCTTAATCCAAGCGCTGACAGATTGACAACGCAAAATTAGATTTACCGTTTTATGCGATTACATTCATTTCTTTAGTGTCACTGCTGTTGTTGGACACCAGGTGAGTTTATTTCCTTTTGGAAATTCTTTCATGAACCCAGAATTAGCAAACAGTGACTGTTTATCGTTTATCATATTGGTCATCAAATGAGTGGATTTAGTGTGTTATTCCATTCTGGTGGGAAAATCATAAAAGGAATCTGGAAGTCATCAGAAGATGTTTATGTATTTGGCAAAAAAATATTGATATTAAATAGAGCTGGTGGTTAACTGCTGACTATCGCTGCCATTAGGCTGTCGCTTTGGAAACAGTCGTATTTCTTCATTAACTTGAGCCACAGAGTTTTACTGAGCTTTGAGGGCTTTTGATGATGTGAGTGGAAGTCATGGTGAGTGACTGACTAAAGCGTCATGACAAGCCTCTACCAGTCCGTAACTAACTGTTGTTGTGCGTCCGTTTTGGTTTGATGTGTTCATTATGTTGAGTCTTTTGTGCAGTTTCGAATCTTTTTCAAGCTGAACTGTCTACTGTGATCTTGATTACAGTTCCATGGAGCGTTGATTGTCTAATGCCAATGCTGAGCCTTAGTGTAGCACAGTAATTAGCTTTATAATAATAGCTAAAACAAAGGAAGTCTTCTCTTAACTTTTTCCAGCTATCTAACACAAATTATTTCTCATCGCACAAAAGTATTTTTAGACAGCATTGATTGATTAACATACTGCATATGGTCGTGGATCAAAGAAAATTGACTTTTTCAGATGTGTCTGTTGTGAAACTGCTTTTCTTTTTTAGCAATTGGAAACAGCGGCACACAATATAGTAATAATTACCAAACTGCGTTTTGTTTATTTCCTATAGCAACTCTCTAACACACCCTATGGTGTTTTTCTTCACTCAAAGAAGGGACATGCATCAGATGATGCTGTATAATGTTTTCCATCACTTTTGACAAAGCAATGTGTTTTCTGTTATTACTTAGCAGCCAACATTATTATGGAATGTTTTGGTCACAGCTCGTTGACGATAATACGAGTTCTGACAGCGAAGGATGATGACTCTGAAAGCAATGTAATAATTGGAAGCATTTATTTAGAGTGAGTGCAACACAGGAACCACAGTTTAATTTAAAATAAAACTAAGTAAAATAAACATATTCCCCTTGAAACCACTGATCATTCAAATGTTAAGGAAAATTAATTAAGGTCCTGATATTCAGATTCAGATTCAGATTTTATTTGTCACGTGCACAATCATACACAGTACAATATGCAGTGAAATGCTTGTACG
>JAUMHF010000023.1:5231224-5242076 GCA_032359275.1 Microctenopoma steveboyesi | reverse complement strand
CAAGATGTCTATTTGCCAAATTAACAGTATGTGTCTAAGTGGAATGCAACAATATGTAGTAAAGTGACTTAGTGGAAAACAGTAAAGTGACTTGGTGGGTGTAGTGTAGTGACGTAGTGCAGTCGATTGTCAGTGTCTAGGGGGGTGGGGGGGGTGCTTCGGGTGAGAGCACTGAGAGCAGCTGTGGTCCTGTACAGTTCGTTTCAGGCGACTGAGGTTCGCAAGGGTCCTTCGCGGATTCCTCCTGTCCTCCGTCCGCTGAGGTCCTTTGAGGTCTGTCTTTGATATACTGATAAAGCCAAACAGATATTTTTTTTTTATTATGTGCACTTTCTGTTTTAAAGCACTCAGCATGATGTTAAACTTGCCTTCACGTAATCTTAACTGAAAATTAGTTTTTGACATTTTGACAGCTTGGCATAAATTGAAGGCCTTTCGTATGATTTTGTTTTAAATCTTAATTATGGTGCTATAAGTTTTCATTTTATTCAGCACATATTTATTTAACCCAACATATAATTAGAATCCCAGCAGCATCAAAACAACTTGTACATCGACCAGTCGATGTACTGTTATGCCTGTACATCGACCAGGCATAACAGTGTTGCTGTTATGCATTGTGGATGTATTCTCAATGGCGCTTTTGTTTTTTTCAGGAAACCATGTTTGGCTGCTGGATTTACAAGCAGAAAGTTTTAGAGTGATCCTTTTTTATTTACTTGAACCTTTTAATGTCCTAAAACATCCAACACCTGTACAGAAACTTCCATTGTGAGTGCTGCTTTTTAAAGACCCTAGGTATGGTTCAGCTCACAGAGCAGCTCTTAGTGTGATGGACACCTGGAGGAAATACAGAAAGAGAATGGCGGTGCTGGAGCAGCAGGGTTGGTTCTGTGGTTCAAAGACTCAAATCCTGAGACTTCTCTTTTTTGCTTTACTTTTTATGTGCTTCATGCGACTGCTTTGACTGGACATTACAGGGTAGTGTGTTACCATCACCAATATTAATTAGGAAAACCACAGCGTTGGCATCCAGCAACTCTTTCTGATGTTAATGGCACTCAGGTTGCCAGACCTTTGACCAGACAATAGTGTCCAGTGAACTGCAAGGAGCAATAACATGTTCACCACAATTTCCTGGAATTCCCAGGAGATAATAAATCAAACTTGGGTCAGTCAACTAAAACACTTGTGTTAATGCAACATTTACAGCAAATGACCCTTCAAATGAACATCTGTTCGCCATATTGGATACACTTCCCAATTAGCTCTAAGTGCAGGAGACCACATGCGGAAGGTGCATTGTGATTCACAGCTAAATAAAAGTGAAGGTAAAGGTGAGATGAAAAAAAACAGCGGGTTTTATATTATGTCAGAGTGAGAGCAGGCCACCCTGGTTTGTTCATTTTGTGCTTTGATGACAGAAGACTGAATTTCCTCCAGCCTCTACCTTGTTGGTTGATGTTGTGAACTAAAGGTCGCTGTGTTAACCTCACAGCTGTAGCTACTATGACAGTTCAACCAGCTAGTTCACCTGGAGAGATTTATTATGAAGCTCCTCACGGGGGGGACTGGGGATCGACAGTAATGGCTTCGAGGCGCAACTTAGAAAATTCTACATGAACACAAGCAGCAATTCACAGCATGGCTTTGGCCGTCACCCTGGTAGGAAAATAGTTCACTGGGCTGTGAGGTGATTCAGCCTAGAGGAAATAAATCTACAGGTATACAGGTGTCTAGATTGAACAATGCCACATGTTCTGATTTATAGCCGATGTTAATATGAAGTACTAATGCAGACAGGATTGTGCTCCTAGTTTTAAGTTCACTGCAACTGCAATTGTGATGGACAGCTTAACAGATGAGATCAGACTGGAGTCTTCGTGGACTGTAATGTTTGCGACGACTGTGTTATCTGCAGTGAGAGTACGGAGCAGAAGAGAGCCTGAAGAGGTGGAGGTGTGCTCTGGAGAGGAAGGGAATGAAAGTCAGTAGATAGGAGACAGAATACATGTGTGTGAATGAGAGGGAGAAAAGCGGTAAGAAGAGCAAGGGGAATAAATAGTGATGAGTTTAAACTCTTGGGATCAACCATAAGTAACAGACAGGGCGAGAGGTAAGAGAGGTAAAAGAGAGCGCGCAGAGAGGGTATAGTGGGTGAAGATGAGTGTCAGGGGTGATGTGTGACAGATGAAGAGTAAAAGAAAAGATTTACAAAGTGGTAGTGAGACCAGCTGTGATGGACGGTTTGGAGATGATTTGCTGGAGATGATGTGATTTAAATGTTGTGCCATGGTCCATGGCACAACATTTAATTTTTTTTTTTTAAATCAGTTTATGGAAAAGCTTTAAAAAGCAATTTATGTTTAAAGTCTAATAAGTCACCTAAAGTAATGTCAGTCGAGTCTGTGTCACTGGGGTTGTAGAGTACACGTTTTAATTAAAATAAATATAGGGCTAATAATCTCTGAAGCCTGCTATTTATTCCTGCTTGATGATAATGTCTCATGGATTCTTCAGTTGCTACCAGCACTACAAATCCAAATCAGTGATTGGACTGTGAGCAGACCAGTGGCACTATGTAGGCACATATAGACAATAGATTTATTCTAAGAGTAAAGTGCTAAATGAAAGATTATGCATTGCTTAATCACCAACCAACAAGAAAAAGACTCAAGGAATCTAAACTTAAACTTAAGCACAATGACAAGTGTCAAAATTAAAAACACATTGTCAATAGATGTATTCTGGGTTTCAGCAGAAGCCTGATAGCCGTGTCTAGTAATAAGGACGATTGACTTATGTGACAATAGCGGGAAAAACTAAAATAAACAAGTTGAACGCGTGGCAGCATGAAGGATTCGTTTCATAAACGCCGACAGTGGACGTGAGTGGTATGTGAATATACTGTTTGCTTTTATGGAAACACAACATTTGCAATCAGTAAAACACGGTCTAAACCATTTTCTACTCAAACAGTTCAAATTTTGTAGCAAAGATTGGAGTGTAAATATGAGAAGTAAACACAAACATTCAGTAGTGCCTGTGTCCTCAGTGTTTGCCATATGTGACCACAGGAATTTCTCAGGAAGAATAAGTCACGTAGCAAATGAGGAGAAGAAGGAAGATGGAGGCTTTCATAACAATTTCTAGAAATGATAATAATAATAAAAATATTTGCTACTTTATTGATCCCCTTGGGAAAACTGTTGTTTGGACAGCTGCCAGACATTAGTACATTAGTACAGTACGTAAAACACTCACACTCATGTTTGAAGATGAGTGCTTTTCCCACTCAGCTATCAAACTGCCCCTTCATTATTTATGCCGAAGCGTAAAGGAAATTGTTTTGTTCTCAAATCTCAAGCTATACTTAGATTAATATAGATTCAAAATACCTTTACACTTAGGTTACTGTCAGACTGACTATAGTCATTTACATTAATCATTTAAGTTCTCAAACACACTTAGATGCACTATGCTAAATGACATCACCAGGAATCAGATGCTCCACCATCTGTGTTTTATCATAAGCATCCTCTCCCTGTGTAGCTCCTTTCACTGCTCATAATTTTTTGATAAACAATCCCAAAGGTCGACAAAGGGAGGGAAAAAAAACAGGAATGCTTAAAAAAGGTCTGGTTTGGTAATCAGCTTTAACAGATGTCCACGGCTTTTTACCAACGAAGACCAGCATTTGGGAAATAAATGTAGCTTATAACGTGAAAGGATCCCTGTGGGCAGGACGCAACATTTGTTATGAAGATGAAAAGTAAAGCTAATTTTAATAGCTGAGAGTCTATCTATCTATCATGCCATGGTATGAAAATATAGCCAATGTCTATACTGTACAAACAGGATACACGGATCTTGGATGGTGCAGACTGTTATTTTTTGTCAGCAGAGTTGTGCATTCATTTTTTATGATCAAAATGAAAAACATTTACATGCAAGCAATAAACAATATTCATGTTTGAAAATTTCTAGTACATATAACTAACAAGGTGGTACATTTAACACACAGATGTAAAACCAACCTGATGGAATGAGACAAGAGACAAACATTATCACATTTATGGAGGTTCTGGATAAAACACTGCACAGTCCATTTTTCCTCTCCCACAGCTCGGTGGCTACATGGCAAAAATCAAAATTCTCTTGTCATTCATCACTGAGTTTACCATCCAACACAAGCACACCGAACCTTTTAGTGCATTTGCTTTTCTCTTGAATCTGAAGCCACATTTCTATGTGAGTATTGTTCATTAGATGTGTGCATTTGAAATGAAACCATAAGCCTTTCTGCTGTCATGTGTTTGATATTTTGCAGAACGCTATTAAACGTCCACCTCATGGAAAAAAGGTCAGGGAATCATTTCCACTGCAGACTAAGAATTGAAAGCTACATTATATTAAAATGCATTCAGTAGGTCTACTGCAGAAATCCTGCAAGCTCTGGTGCAGTTGACCCATCGTGTTATTTGTCGCATTATTTATCATTCATGAATAATGAACTGAACATCACAGCCATCCTGAACATCCCTGTGAGATACACATAAATGTGTAGCCTACAGTTTAATATAGGGTAGCTGGAGAAACCCAATTTCTGAAAAGGCTGAAAATATACCTCTTTACATCTTACAAAACTATTCTAACTTCCACATTTCCAACACAGCAACTGAATCATGTGTCTACTATGCAGGCTGAGGAAATGTAACCAGTAATTGCACTTGAGCGAGACCATTTACGTATCCATGAAAGATCAGTTTTCAAGTTGCATTAGTACTGTTGGCTTGTTTTCATCTGGGGGTCTCCAGACATTTCAGGCTGTGGATTGTTAAGTAGCTTTGCGATAATAATTAGCTGCTACATTTTCCTAATTTCACTGCTCTGTTCATTTAGCCAAGAAAGAAAAATGAGACACTGACAACAGCCCAAAAAATATCAGATAATATTGCGTTACCATTTTCTAGATACAAGACTCAATCATCTTTATTAATCCCAGTGGGAAATTATGCCATGTCACAGCAGCTCTCAGTTCAAGAGGGAAGACAAAGGAATCAAAACCAGAATGTATTAACATCAACACAAATACAAAAATATACAGAGTTTTTTATATGTTGTTTATTTGTATTTTTTAGACATCACTACGATCATTAAAAAATCCATTTTGTTTTGTAATTCTGTAACACTTTGAATCTTGAATCTTAAATCTTGAACCATGCTTAATTAGGTCTGGAGATATTGTTCATGGGAATGGGTCTGAGTTGTGTTTTTATGCTACAGATTGTGTGATATGTGTAAATTTCTATGCTGTTTAAGATGCATATAAATTGAGACTGGAATTGCACGTGTGTGTAAAACAGACACACACATACAGCTGCGATTAGCTGTGATTATCTTAACCAGGTGACAGTCAACAGGACCCAGACCCAGGAACAACAACACAACACTGATCTACTATGTAATAACCACACATGACATGATTTATATTCCAGTTTATTTAGGTCAGTTTCTTTAGTGCATTTATGCAGCTTTTAGAAGGAAGTAGTTTGGTACTTTACAACTCTTTTTTATTACGTTACACAGCCACTGTTCCCTTGTTATTACACCAGATATTACACCACTATTTCCCTATTATTACGCAGATTACAACATGAAGAGGACTTTGTATTTTCTGCTTGTTCCAGATGATAACACATTTTATAATAATACATTATATTATTAACATCTTACACCTCATACCTCTTACCTTTTTGTTTTGTGAATGTATTTGACACTGCCTGTTTTGAATCATGTCCTGCCCCCTCACTAGGGTTCTCTCTGTGTCTAAAGAAAGAGCTGGCTTCCACACATGTCATTCCTTTGCTAATTCAAGATCAGCCCCAACAGTCCTAATTACTCATTCATTCATCCTCTCCTCGCAGTCTTTCTTCAATACTGTTTCATGGCACCAGCAGCCAGGAATGCTGAGAGAACATCCTCATTACAGAAGAGACAACAGTTTGGGAATGGTTCTTCAAACACAAGTTTGGTGGCTGCTTTACTTGAAGAGATACAATCGACCTTGGAGTGTCCCCGTGGGGGAGACACTAAAGCTGAGTTATGCAGCTGAGTGTGGGAAGAAAAGTGTAATAACTTTCACCTGAATGCCTCCACTCTACCAAACACCATGTCATTCAGAGGCGTCAGACCCCCCTGTATTTAGAGAAGGAGGCCTGCAGGGATCTAGCACTAATGAGGCTGCAGGCATTTCTCTGGGTCGTTACAAACCACTGTGTGTGGAGCCTTTCTCTCGACCAGAAGCTGCACCCAGTACCAGCAACTATTTCTCTGAGTGAAAGGGATTCACAATTAATGATGCAATTATGCTAATGGAGTTGCCAAGCTGCTTGTTGGCCTCCCCTCCTACCAAGTATCAATCTCTGTAAAATGGCAAAGTTTCACTGCTCTGAGTCCAAGGGTTTTCTGAGTAACTGCATGCTAAACAGAACCTTTGTTCATTCAGAGAATTTTCTTCCGACCCAAACAAGTTGTGGATTCATCTAATTTTGACAGTATGACATAATTTATGTTGCTGCATTCAACAACAGTACAAGCTTTTCTGAATTTTCCTTTTATCAAACTACCTTTAAATAGCATTTTTCTAGTCTAACTCATCTGACTGAGACCATGGCAGTTTCTTGTCATTCATAGACTCATTTATTGGTCTATGTGATTTTCAGCAATCCACATGGATGTACTTGAATGTCCTCTGGTCATTCAGACAGTTGCTAAAAGTCCTGAAAAGATATAACACATATCATTATGAAGGACATAATGATAGATAGCCATTTGAATACTCTGGGACTTACTCATATTTTAATGGGCACTTCTTCTTTCATCAAATGAAGAGTGGTGTGTTTGGTGTATTTATGTGTACATTTAAAACCACTGTCAACTTAATTCTGTGTTTTAATACCTTACTTTACTTTGCTTACTTACTTGCTTTTATCCAAGGCGACTTATGGGGAGTGTAAGTCTTGGTGTCTGGCTCAAGGATACACCTGGCAGGGAATGGACTAGTCAGACGGTGTTTTGAACCTGCGACCTTCTGAATCCCAGTCTAATTACAAATATTTTTTAGGAGGCAATGCTGGCAATTAGGCGCTGCTCAAAATGTTGTGTGGATCACAACCATTTATTTCACAGGAGGTGTTGTACGCTGTGGTGGGTTTTAATACATAGAATTAAACAGTATATAATTTCTCTGTGAAACATTTCAGCCTTTTTTTGTTTATTTTTATTTGTAACTGTACGCCCTGTTGTTTCATCTACATCTCTGATGTGTGGAATTAGAGCCAAAAAGCTGAACAAAAAAGGCAAACAAAAATAAAATATTGGGGAAACAACTGAAATGAATAGTTTTATTTCTATTTCCTGACTTAATACAGCATAGACTGATGCTAATATACAACTAACGGCAAAAGGAAATAATTATTTAAACAAATTTGCCAGTAAATCACAGAGAGTAAAAACAACACACGCTGCAGCCAACTCTCTTAACCGACATACATGTAAATGGTGATGCTCTCGGGTATGCTCTGTATTGTGGTTTGACTGCAGTAGAGCAGTAATTGGAAAAGCTACACCTGCAAGTCCCTGCATAATTATATTACCTCAGATGGCAAGATCGTTCTCCTCCTCCTTATTTCATCAGAGACAAACTGGGTTTGTGAGTGAGCAGGCATTTGAGTGATTGTTTTGTCCCTCTGTGCTGTGGCTCGCATGGATGAGTTAAGGTTAATTATATAAGCGATGCACAAAGGAGTCCTTTGTGTCAGCTGCAGATAAAATGTTGAATTAAAAGGCTCTTCTTTTCAACTGTATAACACCTTGTAGCACTTGCATTTTTTTCTCAAAAACTCTTGTGGCACTTTATTATTTTATTACAGATTGATACAAAATGTTATTTCATTTCCTTTGCTGCCTTTAACAAGCTTATTGCCGGGCTCCAGTCAGCTTTGCTAACAATAACTGTCACATTATACAACACCTAAAACCACACTACACATTGTGAACAAAGACTATCCAGAGCCTGACAATCACTCAGAAAGAAATGAATGCTAACAAATGGTAGACAATCCTGTCTGTGTTTGCGTGTGTGTGTGTGTGTGTGTGTGTGTGTGTGTGTGTGGGTGGGTGGGGGTCTGTTGAGGGGTTCCCAGGAGATTTCCCTCCCATGGACAATACCATGACTGCCAGTATTTGCTCTTGTCAGTCACCTGCCCAAGACAAACTAGCCAAATGCAGCTGGAGTCAACTCCAGACTGTGTTTTGAGACCAGTATCACAGCAACTGAGCTGCAACCAAGCTCTATGTGAAGACAAAGTAGGTTATGTGAAAGCGTTACAAAAGCACAAACACTTCAACATTCATGTTGTTTCTGTGGATGAGATGTTTTAGCATTACCACACAGACGCAGGGGGATGTTTAACACTTTTCACCATTTGATAGTCATTAGATGCATTTTGCAAATGTGTACATGTTTTAGTCTGTTCTGCTTTCTACAATTTTTCATGTTACACCGTTTTTTCCTGCTGTACGCATTGTTAATGAAATGAAAACAACTGTGCAGAAATCATAATAACCATGATGTTTTGATAAGTGGGCCACAACAGCACAGAGCACATTTCAGGAGGTGTTTTTGACATTCAGAGCTCACACTATGACATGTTGTGTGTGATAGTTTCCACGGGAAAAGAGCAGTACCAGAACGTATTTGTGCAACAATTAATGTCATAATTAAGTATTAAATAACAACTAAAACAAATATATTAAATCTACAGTTATTATTAAAACCAGGATAAGATGTAAATATATAATTCATTTGCTTGCTGCAATAAAAGTTATTAAAAGTCATTAAAAAACTAAAAGAAAAACAAAATATGCCAATAAAAATGAATACAAATTGCACATTCCACATATTACGCATTTTGTTTCAGTATTTTAATCTACTATATAATACAAATTATACATTGTTTACCAAATCCAGGAGAAATCATTTCTGGAGACAATGAAAATCACTGCAATGAATGAAAGTTTATCTAATAGTTGCTACTTTTCAGTCTGGACCAAAGGATGGGATCAACTAACAGTAAACAGACATCACCATCACTTGAGCCATGTCATTACCACATCTAAAACACACAATAAGTAGCTGCTCTCATGCAACAGAGTGTTTGTTCATCCACAACAATCCCATTTCCTCCGACTTAATGTGCCCTTCATTGTTTCGTGTACATGCTAGCCACTGCACAACAACATGTCTGGATAAAAATTGCCCTTGACAGCAGATGAAAGACTTTATTCTACAGCCCTTCAACTCAGTAACGTGTCGTCCAGATCACACAAGGACCTACCACTGGTTAAAACATACATTTCTCTGCTCTCTTTAGCTGACCCTAACAATATGTTAGATTGGGCGCCTTTTCACTTTGTGTTTTTCTTTGTCCCATTTTCATATTTCTATCCTAACAGGCTTTTATTTGACCACCCAATTTTCATTTCAGTGGCAGTTCTAGTGGAAAGACTAACAAGGAGCCTTCAAAGCCTTTGCCCAGAGCTTCTTTTCAGATGTGTTCCACGGTTTGACGGATGAAACACTGGTCCATCCCCAGTTCATTTCCCTTTTCTTTTGTAAGGGAAGGCTGTGGGTTCCTGCAGCTATTGCTGAGTGAGCTCCATGTCTCCAGGTCTTTTTCTAGCGTCACAGTGGACCACTCATTTTTAGAGTAAGTCACCGTGAAAGGATGGTCACTTATGTTTTCATTCATGTTGCCAGTGGGGACACAAATTCTGAACCTGCATAAATGGAAAACGTCCTATTCTTGTCTATGAACGAGGCTTTAAATAAGCAAAGCAGTACTAAAAATGATTAATGCAGACTGCTGTTGTGTGTTCTTTGTTCAAAGTGTTCTTTGTATTATTACTGTAAACTTTGTTGATTGAAGCCATCTCAGGCCAGCAGTAACAGGTGGCTCCATAAACAGGGATAAAGAGCTCCCCTAAGTGGGCTTATCACCATGTGTCCAGAGTAAGAGAGCATCCCCTGCCCATCCGTTCACGTCTTGTCCCCCTCACACTGTGACATTTCTGTCACGTCCTCCATTACAGAATGTCATCCTGGCTGCTGAGCCATCGGTCATTAATCTTCTTAATTGAATAAAATGAAGAGCAACCACTGTGTTGAGAAAGGCCAGAAGAGTATCTGGGTTGTGATTTAATGACCCGAGTGATTTATGACACAGGGAAACACCTCGCTTAAGACCGTGTGGGTGGTGTGTCAGAGGACAGCTCGCAAAAAATGCCCTTTCCAAAGTTCTCCTTCAAGTCCTTGGAGTAAACACCCGTGCTGCACCTTTGCATTAAAATTTGAAGTCTCACAGACCAGTGTGAGAAGCACAGTTGGTCTGGGTCGTAGAACTAGTAAAACTTAAACAGAAAATGAAATAGCTGGGAAAAAGTGAAAACAACAGAAGAGGCAAGAAAAAGACAGGACAAGGAAAGGGAAGGAAAGAAAAGGAAAGCAAAGGAGAAGTAAATAACAAAAAAGGAAAAGAAGGGAAAGGAAAACGCTGTAGGTTGCCAGGTCAGTCCTTGTGGGGCCCTTTCTGCTGAATGCAGCATTAACTTGACAAATTAAAGGCAAACCTTTATGGAATACATTCTATTTCAGGCCTCATTAATGTACAGTCACAATGCCTTTCATTTACTGTATGGTATATAGCTGCTGGCTACACACAGAAAAATAAAGGTGCCAACTGGAACCAAAAATGGTTCTGTAGAGTGATGCCATAGGAGAACCTTTTTT
>JAUMHF010000023.1:5217405-5231124 GCA_032359275.1 Microctenopoma steveboyesi | reverse complement strand
TAACTTGCTGTGGTTCTTTAAGGAACCATAGAAGCGTCTGAAGAACCATTTAAGAACCATTATTTTTCTGTGTGTACTGTAAATATGTAGCATGATTACAACATTGGAAATCAGAAAATGCTGCATTTCTACATTCTGTCTTTGAATGAGTGAATGTGGAATGGCATACTGCCGTACTGTAGTTTGAAAGGTAGCACACATGCACACACCTGTTTCTAAAGAGCCCTCCTCCCATCGCCTTACATATTTCAAAGGGAGGTTAATGACATTCACAGGCACAGTGTGATTACATGGCATGTTAACGCTCCTGAAGGTAAAGTCATGTCTCAGGCCTAGAAGGGAAATTTATTTTGCAGCAGGGGCAGCCTGACGCAGATGTTAAGAGAATCACAGCCATCTGCCTTTAGGTGGCCACTGCTATAAGCCCCCCGCTGCTAGGTCATGCCATGTTGGTGCACAGTCACACTGTGCCATCAGCAGCTGTCATATCAGTCATAACGGAAAGAAGGGTTACGTTTCCACATAGACGCACATGTATGCAGCTTTACGGCTGTATCACGGCACACAGACACAGAGACTGAGGCTCCTTCGCGTAGTTTGTACGCTGACGTCACGCTGCAATCTATCGCGCGAAGCGCCGTGACTGCAGGTTGGTGATTAATGAGCTTCTTAACTTGTCTGAGCCTCCAGGTGCTATCACAGAAAGCGTGCTGGTGTAATATTAGATTCTCAAATACAGCAGAAAGGCTGCCTTATGTGTCTTGCCGGAGTATTTTTATACAAGCCCCTGGCTGGCTGTGTGGGCTTGTTTCAATATCTGTGAATTTGCCTTTAATTCATTTATTACTCTTATTATTCCAGCCTCTGAACATCTGGGAAGCTTTATATAAGAATATGTTGAGACTGAGGAGTGTCCTTTGTCCTCATCGCCCAAGTTTTTCACACAGAAAAAATGTTTTTAAAGTAAATTCAGGCAGCTTGTCCACAGTGATTCAGTGCCAACAGGATCAAGGACCCAGGATGCAGCAAGGGTTTGTGGCGGTGAAGCTGTCAGAGTCCTAAAAACAGAGGAAATCAGCAACAGCTGTGACATTGAGCAGAGAGCAGGGCACTATTCTTGGATGAGATGCACTAAAATATTTTTAAGTTGAAAGTCATGAGGACGGGAAGGGTGAATGAAATAAATGAAGCAAACCACCTGTGTAGTCTTGACTCCGCCATCGTAACCATGACAAAAGAAAAGAAGCTGCTTCCCATTCCCAGAGTTTTTACTGGAACTTGTCTGATGTCTCATCAAACATCTCTAGGCCGTCTCCAGTCAAGACTCTGAAGCGCTCCAGCAGAGTAATTGCACCTCGGTGGTAGCTCTTCCCTGCAGCTGGAAGCTCCTTCTCTGCAAGTTCACGTGTATTTGGTCCCGTTGTTGCCACATATACATAAAAGCAACCACAGAAGGCTAAACTGTGGGGGAGGAGACTGGGAGAGTAAGGCACCCCGAGGATTCACTGAATTTTCTGAAGCATGTTATTGCAGCTCCTAGAAGCATAGGAAGTGTTCTTGTGCCATCTCATATCTCATAAGAATTGAATTATACTAACTCTGAGAGACTGAGATATTCATGTTAGTGAGGTAAAGTGGCGGCTAAAGGCTGCGTGGTCTGCAATTTTAGTGAATAATCGCAGTAACTCTGCAGAGTTTATTGGTTTCTATTGTCCTCTGTCATCTTAGGAACATTGTAGGGACAATGTTGAATTTTAGTACTGTGCAACAGCGACGGTCTGTTTAATCACCCTCCATTTCTTCTTTATAGGGTTGAGTTCCTTTGATTAAGTCAAAAGTAAGAATATTTGTTTGGAGGAAAACATTTTCCAGAGGACCAGGTTTTTGAATGCAGTAGATCCCTGCTTCACCATAAAAAAATTAAACCCTGTGAAACTAGAAAAGAAAGGAACTAGTCCTCAGAAGGTCTTTTCTTTACATTTACTGGCCCTGGGAAACCAGAGCTCTGCAGCCACCACCACAGCCTTCATCTCATCTCATTCATAAAGATTTGTAGCACTGACACATCTTTAGTGACATTCATTCTTTGTTAGTTGAATTTAACCAGAGCTCAATGAATGGGCCACGGGAACTGTTCAATTAATTAAATACCTGTAGTTACCAGTAATGATCTTTGGATCTGAGTGTTTTTGGTCCTTCATCATATCCTCATTGTCTCTCATTCTACTCTACTGTACCCTTTAGTGCCACATTTAGTAGACCTACATTATTTAAGGGAGGGTACAGTAGGATTGATGTTACATCTAACCTTTTTTAAATAGGTGTTATTCTCTAGTGTTGTATTTCAGCACATGGGTAAAATGATGGTAACAATTAAAAACTACAAACATTTTACTGCTGTGTAATAATTAAAAGAGTGCAATTAAACAAATGTAAATATAAAAAGCATAAAATCTGACCTGTATGTGCATCAACTCACATTTTATTACGTGTTAAAACCATGCTTATACAGGCAATAACACAATAACAGCGGAGTGTAAAAAGAAAAGAAAACCAGTGATTAAATAACCTGAGAGAATGACCCAGGACGAGGTAATGATGCAGTACATATTCTGTCTTAAATTATTTTTCTTGCCCCACATTACATACATACAAACTGTATATTCTGTCCCGCTTTTATGACCCAGTAAAAGTCAAATAAATACAAACTGCACTAAGGTGTTTCTTCCTCATCGTGAACACTAGCTTGTGGCCTCCCTCTGTGATTAACAGCAACACGAACAAAACTTTAATGCAAACCGTTCTCTGAGTGTGAGAGCAAGCAGCAGTGTCAGCATATATTTATACACGTGGAGGTTATATGACTGTAGAGCAAACAAACCATCTGTTTGGCAGTAAAGAGAAAGGACAGCGATAATATTCAAGGCACTGACGTGAATCCTGCTGCTTTTCCAGACCTCAGCCAGCTAATGTAGAACTTCTATAATCAAACTGAGTTTTGCATGGGCTGGTTTTAGTCCCACTCCACATTAAGCAGAATCCCTAGTAATGGATGTCTAATGTGGTAAGCTCGTCTGAAGTCTCCGTGACGGCTCATCGCAGGATGGCTTGCTCATTGAGTAATAGGCTTTGAAATATTAGCAACAGTCAAATAGTCCCAGAGTCACAGTAGCTGATGACTCCAGTTTGAAGGACCACGTCAAAAGGCAAAAACTCTCACACACACACTCAGTCACCCACTGTACAAGATTAGATAATGTTCTGACCTTAGTGTTTTTAGGATACTTTAGTCATGAGCACAGTCAACTGCTGAATTATAAATTGTGTGCATTTATATAATAGGAGGAGATTGGTTGTGTTGCTGCAGTCCCTGACAGATGGGTGCAGAGCACTCTAAATTATGGATCTAGTCACCCTTTCATGAATTATGGAGCTCGTGCAGTTTTTGCACTGAACAAAGTTAATGTATTTGGTAATGTACTCTAACATCAGAGAGAGAGAGAGAGAGAGAGAGAGAGCTTTCTGTGCTGTTTTCTGGTACATAGAGTTTTTTTTTATTCCAAGTTTACAACACGTTTTTTTTTTCTGTATTAAAGAGAAAATGTTTTTGGCTTCACCTACCTGTAAGTCTAAATCAGCACATAATACATGAGCCTATAATCTGCTCTGGAACGAGCAGAGACATCATTTCACATTTTCTCCTCTCTCTGCTTTATGAGTGTGTGTTGAGGTTCTCATCTGTCAAGCTGAGAAGAGTAGAATAACGCAGGGCTAGCGTTTTCTTCTCCTGGATTAAACTCTGAATATGAAGACAAATTCCTTTAATATCTTTGTCATAACATGGAGGACAACTTCATCTTAGTCAGCACATCGCAGTACATTCAAAAAGGATTACAGTTCCTTGGTTAGCAGGTGATGAGGGACCAGCTGTCAGAGCTGACAGATCACTGGGACAATCAATCATTTGTTGTGGGAAAGAGGAAAAGATAAACTTTAAACGCTTACGTTTACAGTAGTAACCCATAAGTAATTATTCATTGGTACTTTTATTCTGGTTAGATACCCATGCTGTGTAAACACGTAGTATCATTGAAACCCTCACTACTTAATATTCAGTTCTGTACAAGTTCCCAGGTTTTCTAAATATAGCAAAATGTCAAACTGACCAACAGTGTAGACAACGACTTCATGTACTTTACTTTGCTTGGCAGACGCTTTTATCCAAAGCGACTTACAGGGAGCTAGCGCTGGGTGTCTGGCTCAGGGACACACCTGGTAGTCAGCTGGGTTTGAACCCACAACCTTCTGCATCCCAGTCTGACGCTTAACCCATTGAGCTACCAGGCCGCTATGTGATGTTATAGCTGTAAGAAAATACTGTAAAAATACAGTATCTGACAAGTGTGATAATGCTTCAATGAAGAACAGAAACAAGCATCCTAATGTAAATGGAATGTTGTACAAATGTTGCATCTAATTTTAAAGTTATTTTAAAAGTCAATTCAATCAAACGGCACATTCGAAAACAAATGTTTTCACTTGTTTCGCTGTACAGTCCTGCAGATGGATACTCCTGCTCTAGATATGTCGCCATGCAGTACGCAGTAGTGTCCTGGGTTTAATTTGTCGTGCTGACAGGATCGCGAAATTACATTCAAACTAGACTCTACCGACGAGCCAACAGCTCTGTAATGCGCTACACAGACTGATGGTTATTTCTAAAGCAACAAAGAAGTCCCACAGGGCTTACATTTACAGTTAAAACACAAATCCAAAACATGTTTTGTGGAAACCCATTGGACCAAAAACCATCTCTCCACAACATTTAAAAACCCATTTTTTAACATCTAACTAATGTCTGAGACATTCCACAACAGTGATGTGGCTGACAAATCCTGAAGGAGATCTCAGGGTGGAAACACAGTGGAAGACGCTGCATCGTTTTCCTCCACTGTAATTCACGTATTACACATACAGGACAAAAAGAGAGAGGTTAACCTCTTACAAAACAAGCCTCCTCCCGACCACAAGAACGCAAATGAATAGCATGGTTTCAATTATATGAAACCAGCTCAATCGTACGTTGCTTCATTTAGCTGCGTGCCCTGAAGTCTACATAATGCTCCTTTTCAATGAATCACAGCTTAGAAAATAAGTCACGTCTTTGTTCACCCAATGTTAATCAGATAGTCAAAGTGGAAGGTTTCAACTGGATACATTTACTGGATTTGTAGGTTAAACTAGGTCCAGTTCCCCAAGCAAGTAAAATGCACATGTTTGTGGCATAGAACAAAGAAATGCCACAATAACTATTATGAAATCTGCACCACATTATTAGTGGTGGTGTGTGGTGGCAGAAGAGAATACTGTCAGTAAGACAGATCTCTGGTGCATGTTTTAGAAGTGTATGACATCCTGTATAACACCAAAACATGTTACATGTTTCATCATCAATGAAACGTGTAACAGACAGCAAAACTGATAATATTCATCTGGGGGATAAAGTTTAGTGGTTTTCACTTGGTGACAAAACTTTGACATTATTAAAGTTCTCTGGATTGTGGTTTACCATACCCCCCAAAGGACACATAAGCCTCACAAATCTTTCCCAGGCTCTCCGTGTGCCAGATAGAGATTTTCTTAATTATTTCCCATATGAAGAGACCAGCGAGCACAATGTGTGTTATTATGCTCATCCACTGGGTGCTGGTTTTCACATTGTGCCCCCATGCACTCAGGTCTTTCAGACTGAGTAATTTCCCCTGGGTCTCTTGAACATGGCTGTCAGTTTGACTCTGGCTCATAGTTGGGAAAGTGGCCACCTTCTCCCAGGCAGACATGTCATACCCGCTTGCCTTGGCTCAGAGACAGCAGGCTCCTGGTTTCCAGTCCAGTTTCCTGCTCTCCATGGAGGGCCCAGCTTGGTGTTGCAGCCTGGGAATAGAAGTCGAGAGGTTGGAGTGGGACAGAGAGGAGGGAGCGGGGGCCAGGGAAAGATGAAGGGGGCACATTTGAAGGGATATTTCCTTTCACGGTTTCCGCTCCTCTCATTTTCTCCTCATTATCAGGATGTCTGGTGCCAGACCTCCAGCATGATGCAGCTGAGGTGAGAGATGAGATACAAAGTGCAGACAAAGAACTGAAAGTGGCACTTGATCATTTTAAGATGAGAGGAAAATGCCCGCTCCCGTTCGGAGGTCTGCTTTTGATTAAATGGTCCACCAGGGTGAGTTAGAGAAAGACAACGAGCCTCCTGTGTTAAAAAATACAAACAAAGTTATTCATTCATAATCACTGCCCCCGTTATTCTACGTCTGCTAGAATAATTCCAAGTTCTACATCATGCTCTTCACATCTCAGCATGTGTCGCATCTCCTTGACTTCAGCTGTGTCGCTTTCCAAAGAGTCCCAAAAAGGCCTCTGCAGCTCCACTCCCACACATCTCCCACAAATTTGAATAAAGATAGAGGTTTATCTTTTTCAACTACTCATCCACCAGCAGGCTAGTGCCCTGCTCCACTGGGCCACAACCTCTGTTGGCAAGCTGTAATGAGTTGTGCAGCCACAGCCAGCACTTTTATATACTGCCAAAAAAAGATCTGGGAAGAAAATAAAATTGTGCTATACTGTAGGCAAAAGAAAGTCTGCGGGGCCGCGGAGAGAATGAATGGTTTGTCTGCCACGGGGATCCACAGCACAGTGGGACGAAGAGCATTTTGTGTACACATAGCCATTCCAGACAATGCACATGCATTGCTACGGAAACAGAAACATCTCTCCACCCACAAGTTTCATCCGTCTCAGCATGAGCACTGACTGATTGGATTACCTTGTAATATATGACAGCTCAGACAGAAGGTGCAGGTT
This sequence comes from Microctenopoma steveboyesi, assembly GCA_032359275.1. Classification (NCBI taxonomy): domain Eukaryota; kingdom Metazoa; phylum Chordata; class Actinopteri; order Anabantiformes; family Anabantidae; genus Microctenopoma; species Microctenopoma steveboyesi. The sequence goes on along the minus strand of JAUMHF010000023.1, from coordinate 5,224,257 downwards.
AACAGCACCGCAAATACTCAACTGCGTGTTTGTTCTGTCCGTTGTTTTCGCTTAGTTTATTGTGTCTCTGTTTCCTCGTTGTTCTCTTTCTACCCACAATATTTAAAGCTGACTGTCAGAAAAATGACCAAAAAGCTGACCAGTGTCTGTGTTTTGTTGATCCACTGTATTTATTTCACAATAAGTGTTCACCGAGTGCATATGAAAATATTCATATGGCAGCTGTACACAGTGAGGATTTAGCAAATATGAATAAAAATGCACAGTGTAACATTCATATTAATAACTTTAAATATATTTTATGACTTGTGACTAGACTTGTTTGACTGCATAATAACAGTAGCAGGTAAGAATAAGCACTGCCAAATGTACTTTGACCCAGAGATTCTGTGCAGTGACTTTTTAAATGGAGTCACTGTATGTATTTCCTCAGCAAACGGTTTTCTTTCAAGTTAGAGCTTAAGCTTCGGTGCTCTGCATTCAGCACTCTGTATTAAAATGGATTATATGTTAAATCAAAAGTGACTCTCAGGAAAACAACACAGAGAACCTGCTGACAGCCCACGTATAGACAAATAAAGACTTTATTGACCCAGTCCCTTTAACAGTCCACTGAGAGGCTTAAAAAGGACTTTTCTCCAGGCAACATTAATGAGGTTTACCAAACTCCTCTACCCAAAGGTATTGTGGTCTCCCTTACAGCTGAGAAATCCTATAGTACTCTAATATTTGTGATTATTAAAATCTTGTGGGAAATTTCATGTATAAGTAACAGTGCTTGGTGTAGATGATATCATCCACAACACAACAAACATTATCCTCTATGCGGTGTACTGTACATTAACCTGGGAGACATTGATATATGACTGTTTTACAGCGCAGCCTCTGCTAAACGCTGAGGTATGTGTTTATATTGATCATAAACAGAGATATTTCTGCAGCCACTCTTGTTTCCCCTTCGCCATAGGTCACTGTCACATGTGCTGACAATTTGTCCCTAAATATACACAAGCAGAAAAACTCACATGCATGAGGTCATAATTAAGCAGCATGAGTGGGACAACGTTAAGACGCTGATATTTTGCAAGCGGGGCGGTGACGGGACAGCGCAGAGGTGAGAGAAACTGGAGAGTGTGCTCATTATGCTGCCTTGACCTCTGAGGTCAGGGACAGGAAGGAAGCCAGTGGACACACGGCAAAACTAGAACAGAGGCCTTTTTTGTACTTAAACCATTTGCAGATAATATACTTTACTGTTTAATACAGAGAAAAATAAAATAATCTCTGTGCATTGCTTTATACTTTGCTGGTGGAACTCATTGTTATTGTTGTTCATATTCAGTTTATCTGTTTTTTGAATCCATGCAGGAATTCCTCAGAGTGCAGCATGTGATGAGCTATGAAACGTCTTTCTCTCTCTCTCTCTCTCTCTCTTTGTTTGTTGAATGAAAATGTAGATTTAGCATAAGTTAGCAATACGCTCTGTACAATACTGCAAGAAATATGTTAGACCACACAGTTAAAGTTGATACTGTTACTAAATCTTATACTACAGCTGGATCTCCATTTATGTCAGCTGATGTAAAAACATCCAAACATCAATGGACACAATATAAGCACATGAATCATGAATCCATAACGATTTACAGCGGTTTCCAAACTGTGTGGCAGTCCACCTCAGGGAACCATACAGCCATTTATTTGGGAACAGTAAATAAAAGTGCTCTGATGTTGACAAGATTCAAGGTTAGCGCACTTTATTCTGAAAGCAAAATGGCATCTTAAGTACAAAGATTAGTGACATGGTAAACAATACAGGAAATGTGATCCTAACACATCAGTAACATCCAAAATATAAAGAAGTAGCTTTGTTTTCACTGCATGGAGCATGTGCTTTGTGTGGTTTGTGTCTAGAGAATTTGGATAGATTGCATTTTTTTACTTTGGAACAACATAAAAAAAACAGCTTTTTAAACACGACTGCCATTTTTTATATTTTTCCCTACTTTCAACACTCAACAAACCCCATGAAAAGACCATAATTAGCAGTGTGTTAGTCCATCTTAAAACATTCTGACATGAGTTAATTCATTCCTCTCAGGCTTTAAAAACAGCCCACAAATACATTGTATTTTCTGAAATGACACAATTAAAGAGTGTGTGTTGGATCTAGAAGGACAAATACGTTGTTTATTTAAAAACACACTAGACTTATCCTTTAAATTCATTTTCCAATAAGGTTCATGACTAGAAATTTCTTAGGGACCACTGTAACATGATTAAAGGTCTGCTACTTCAGTTAAATAAAAAAAATATATAGATCATTTTAAAAAAAGCATTAAAATCATTAATGTGTTGTTTTATCCACAATAGAATATCTCCCTGTGTACATATTGCAAAATAGGTGGTGAACACTGTTCAACTGAGTAGCAAATTAAAAATGCAGTTTGTTTATATTCTCCACAGATGAATGTAACGTTGGACGTTTTTATGAACAAAAAGAATCACTACAGAGCAACGCTAAATGTTTGCACTTAGAAAAAGCTAGAAAAAGCTGGAAATGAGAACCAGGCTGTTCATACATTGCTAATGATTTACAGTAGATGCCTTGGAAACATACCAATTGTTTGCAAACTTAGAGTCTGTTTGTAATTACCTATAGTTTAAACTTTAACTGGTTGTATTTCCCATGAAACCAAACGTGTTTTTAAATGTGATAAAGTTTTGTAGAGGAAAAGTAGGAAAAACTGATGAAAGGTGGGAAATGAGGAAGGAAGGATGCTCTCTGAAAAGAGGTAAATTAAGACTAATGAGCTCATCGGGCTTAGGGAGGACCAGTATGATAGGTTGATGATGAGCACAGTGGGAGAGCATTAGAGTTTCACCACAGATAAGGTCTGATGTAATAAAATGTTTGATACCTGCCGTGTTGATCATGTTACGCTGCATTCAGCACGCAGGGAAGAGAGGGGCAATTAAGGCGTCCCCTCACATGCTGAGAAACTGCCCTGACCTATTAGCAAGGGTCAGGGTGAAATGGCCAGACTGCATTTTCTTCAAACGTGGCGACTGTAATGATGACATGAGTACATCAAAGTGTAACAAATATGCTTATTGTTTTGCGACCAACATTTTACATCCAGCGAATATAATGGAAATAATGGTAGGAAATGATCAGACTTACATGTTGAGATGAAGTCATGGTTTTAGGGCTGTTCATGACCAAATATCTAAAAAATAACTCTGTCAGTACTATGTTAATATGTTGTACTAGGGCTAAAAATCCAATTCTGACTTGTTAAGTAGCATGATTCACATGGTAATGTGCCAGTCTCACGGAGCTGCTAGCATGGTTGTAGACTCTTGTCCCCCTACACTGCAAGGAGGCGCTTGAATCAAAAACAAAGTAAATAAACATCTGAGCCTAAATGCAACTGTGAGTTCAAAGTAGGACTGGTAAAAGCCTGTTCTATTCTATTTATCTGGGATTAAGCTGAAAACATGCTTTCACTAACTAAGGTTCAATCTTCGGCGTTTTTTTCTGTAAGGTGCCACCAAACAGCTCTGTCTCCAGTTTAACAACGTTTTACTTTACTTTACAGATGCTTTTATCCAAAGCGACTTACAGGGAGCTAGCGCTGGGTGTCTGGCTCAGGAACACCTGGTAGTGGATGGACTAGGAGTCAGACGGGGTTCGAACTCACAACCTTCTGCATCCCAGTCTGACGCTTAACCCATTGAGCCACCAGGCCACTTTTGTGGCCACTTTGTTTTAGCACAAAGTCAATAGATAAACCAATGTTGGATTACAGATGTGGCAACCTTTGATTCCTTTATTTGTTCATGTTCTTTCCCACTTACTTAATTTCATGGTCACAAAGGTCTGGACTGTGTCCCAGCGTGAACCCGGTGGGAAGTCAGGTTGTGGCTAAATTGCATTTACTGTAAGCAGTGTGAGTTTTGGACTTTATTGTAGTCTGTGTCTAAAAAGACAGCAAAACTTGCGTAAGTACTTTCTCCAGACCACTTCAGAGACACATTTTACAGTAATTTAGTGATGGATGTACGCCACTTCAAACATGAGGCTGGGCACTGACATTGTCCTTAAATCACATAAATGGTTATTCAATGGTTACTCTATCATTAAATCTACTACAGTTTTACACTGACACTCAGAGAAGACAGATGGACGTACATGTGTGACTCATTTTTTGTGTTTTCCTTTACCTCACTCAGATTCCTTCCTTTCTCAGACTAGATAGGAAGCTAGGAATCTGATGGGAAAGTGAGGTTCAGGTTTGACAACGAGATGATGCAGGGTGATTTATGAAGAAACTGCAATGCGTAACACATATGTACATGTGTATACACACACATGTGCATACTCATAAGCTGCTTGGAGGCAATCCAAGTAGACTGTGGAGACCAAACAGCTGCTCTCACATATCACCTTTCACTTCCACACCTAAAGTATAGCTCTCTGGGCTCACTAACACCCCTGCAGATATACAGGCAGAGAGGAAATGTCACGGCTCCCCACAGTATGTTAATTGAGCTAAAAACAAACCTTTACAGCAGCAACACACTGGAATCCTTTAACAATACTCCAACCAAAAGGAATTACTGAATACTGTAATAAAGGATAGATTAAATAAAAAGATAATTGCATTGTGGATGGTGGTCATCAATTTTCCATTTTGTTCAGGAACAGAAAGATTATATAATTGGTTTCATCTGTTAATTTTGATCCACATACCCAGTATATTCTAATAGCTTGTAATCTTCATGATTGCTACAGCCTAGACAATCTTGCATTTGTTTTACATTGTATGATATTTTGAAATCATTATCCTTGAGAATTCCACCCACTTTAAATTCCACCACTTAAAATGCCTCTCCAGCTGTACTGATTAATGCGATACTGCTGACAGAGTAATAATTGAAGCGTATTTTCTGTAATTTCAGTTATACAGTGCGTTGGCAATATTTGATAAATGAGAGAGAGCAACGTGGTTACGCAACCTCTGGCACACATAGGTGCTTGTTGCATCTCCCACAGTTGCTGTAAAGGGAAAAAAATCCATTATTGTCTATATCTGCGAAGGTTCTCAGTCATCCAGGTCATGGTTATCTCAAAAAAGGTTAATCCGATAGCAACTGGACTTGTAGGTTTCTTTACGACGTTTCGCCCTTCTATATAGAGGGCTTTCTCAAGTCCATTATTGTCTTTTTCTTTGGTAAATTGCTGTGGATGCTTTTGCTATTGAGTCAGCATTGATCTCTTCTTTGCCAACACTCAAAGACAGCATCGAGGATGTAATCACTGGTCAGAGATCCCGATTTTTACGATCAGCGTACTGCTCATTTCCTTGTTTCTACTCTTCACCAACTTAGTCACCCTGCTGACCCATTTATCCGTCTTAAACAACCCACAGAATGGGTTCCTGGAGACAGTAAAGTACAATAAAGAACTAAATATCTGCTTGTAAACTGAACTCTTAGTGCGTGACACAGTTAGTGGTCAGATCACAGACGAAGTGAGCCACTCACCCAACATTCCCGTAGACCCAAAAGTTGTTTTGGTTGAAACTGTGTTGCATGTGATGGTGGTATTATCCCCATCACTGCAAAAAGATCTGATTCCAGGAAAACAATGCATTCTGCCACAAGGCTGATTAAGTTGTGATTTCATTTAGCTGTTTACAGTATGAGAACTACAGAAAAAATTGCTATTTCCGTTATAATACCTTTAAAATACTGACTTTATTGCCATAAAACTGAGATAATATCAAATTGGGTGAATTTAAAGCACAAACAAGAACATGTATGACTATAATATGATATATGGGGGAGTTATTACTACCTCTCCCACTGAAGTCCAGCCAAGACAACCACACAGAGGGACATGACATATGAGTGCAGCAATAATATCATCGCTCTTGCAGCATTAGAGCTGGATCCCTGCGTTTAGCACTGCTTGGGTTTGTGATTTCATTACAGATGCTCGATTCAGTACTAACGACTCAGATGACTTTGGGTCAATTTCTCAATGACAGTGCTGCAGACAACATCATCAGTCACCTACAACTAACCTCCATCGCTCCTCTCCTGTACACGCCGTCCTGTTCACCATAACTCTGAGTTCCTGTTCCCCCCTTTTGAGCTCAGCTTGTGCAAAACATAACACCCACTCTGGCATAAAGTATCTGTGCCAAGTGCACAGCTGGGAAAACAATCATTCTTGTTTACTTCCAAGGCTCTTTGCTTTGTAAAGTACCTGAGTATGAGAACAATGTGTGAGTGAGATGTTTCTGGTAGGTGGCTGGGAAAGAGAGCGATCCGACTGGCACGATGAGGCCTCTCTTTCGAAAGCCCAGCTACACCTGTCGCACAGAAACACAGATGTTCAGTTGGACTCACACGCATTGGAGGAAAAAAATACAACTATGGTGGCAGCTCTGTGGGGCTGCTGATGCAATACGATGGTGTGTGACAGGTTTAGTGTTGACAAAGTTTCACCACCATAATTTAGCTTTTTAGCGCGTTAATATTAACTTAGTACCAGTAAACATGACTGAACTGAGACTGATGAAAACACTGTTTTTGCTGGGATTGTAAACTAATCAATCCCAGCAGATTGATTAGTTTACACCCCATGTCAAGTTTCATGGTAATTTATTTAAAACCACAAATCTAATAATCCCAAATCCCTATTTTATTTGTCACATACATACTTACACAGTGTACAACACTCAGTGAAATGTGTGTTTTTTTTTTTTTGATAAAGCTTATAGTTAGAGATGGATCAGGTAACTGAACCATCTCTTAGTTATGCTGCTATAGGTTTAGTCT
>JAUMHF010000023.1:5144301-5217305 GCA_032359275.1 Microctenopoma steveboyesi | reverse complement strand
ATGTAAAGTGCCCTGAAATGACTTTCGTTGTGATTTGGCGCTATACAAATAAAGATGAATTGAATTGAATTGAATTGTCCTTCTGCATTTAACCCCCCCCAAAGGAACAAGGGAAATATGATTGTTCTTGTAATATATATATTAAGTCACATTGTATAGCACAATGTTACAGTTGTGTCACCATCTGTGTATAAAAAGAAACATTTAGACTTTCCTTGTTGTAAATGTGTCACCTAAGAGTTTCAAACAAGCAAGCAACAAACAAGAAGTATGGAGAAACAGTGTTACACTACAGTACAGTACAACTGAGGCATTAACGTGTATGTATTATGTTGCTGGGACAGTAGCTGTGCTTGTGTTGGTAGATCCCCACTTCTCAGACAGGTCCGTAGACATTTAGTAAGACTTTAGTAAAAATGAAGTGTTTGCAGGGTCAGATAGAAAATCAGCTTGGTTAGATTTAGAAAAAAGATGGTGCTTTCGGCTATAACAACACATAACTTAATATTGTAGGTGTATGAGCCTTGTGTGTGTTTTGTACTTGTATGACCGACAGCATGATGACTGCTTTCAATTTTATAGCATGGGAGTGAGGGTATTTGTGCCAGTTCTCATTTTTCACACCTATTAAAATGGTTGTTTAAGGATATTTAGATATATTAATGTTAGGATGAGGGTTATCATTTTAGTTGTGTTATGAAAAAGTAAGTTGTAAGAAAATGATTGTGCAATCTGATACGCAACAATAATATAGTATAAAACTATATTAATCACCAGCCTGACTGTAGCTCACCATCTCCCCCCTTCTTGTTGGTAATACTTTGTTAAGCAGGCAGTAAAACATTAAAAGAATTATTAAAACAGAGATTTCCTTTTTGGTGGGATGAGATATAGACCCACTTCCCAACTCCCAGCAGGACGCACGGTTACAACTGAGGTAATGGCCTTGAACTTCAAGAGACTTTGCAGCCTGAAACAGAGCCTTACTTGCAAAAGGCTGCCGAGCCATTACTACAGTTAAACTAAGAGGAAATGTTACCAGACTTGCTTGGAAAGAGCAAGTTGTAAACTGGGTATTTGAGCTGAAAACATGTTTTTGTGTGTGTGTGTGTGTGTGTGTGTGTGTGTGTGTGTGTTTGTGTGGGTGACTGTCAGCGCTCTGCATTTCTACATTTCCTCACCGATCTTGAAAGAAGAAGAATGACAGGAGAGAGTCAGTGTCAAGGCAAATGAGAGGAAGCAGCAAAAGCACAAAGCGCTAAAGAGGAAGGAAGAGGGAAATGTGAGGAAAGGAGCTGAAAACCATGGATTTATATAAGTAACTATTATGGATTTGGCTGAGGATTTTGCACACGTACATACAGGAATATGTTATATTATAATTCACTCGTACATCCACACACACACAAGCTTAAATAAAGATTCAGAGAACTAACTGTGAGTGATAAAAGCTATGTTTAAGGCCTCGCCACAGCAGACAGCTCATCTGTGGTTCTTTGAGATAAGACAAGGATTCGGGTTGAATAAGTCCAGAATGTGAAGCAAACTATTGCTCTGTCTGCAGACAGAGATTGAAATACCCCCCAGAAACAAGAAGCTGTAACTTCTATTTTGAATTTATTTGCTCACACTTATATGCTTGGACATAATGATATTAGATGGCGCTCAGCCAATTTAATTAAAATATATTTTCCAATTTAAAATGCAAATATCCCATTTGTTTCATTTAGGTTTTTAATTACATTGTCATTTTGGCATTCATAATTTATTGACTTTTTTTTCCTCTTGATTTGCCATGCACATACATACGCCAATTACATTTCAAGAGAACACACAATAGATATATTTCCACCATTTGCAATTCATTATCTCTAATCATTTATTTTTCCTTCTTTATTTCTGTTTCTACAAACAGCACACTTAGATCATTTTCATCATTTTGAAATAATAAAGTTGCTGTTTTCACATCCTGATAAGTCTGGACATTTGCTGGAACTTAAACCAAAAAAAAAAAAAAAAACAGGTCGTTCGTTAATCACGTTGAGTCCAGATTCCATCCCACACAACTACTTTTGGTTGAGATTTGGACGCAGACCGTCCCAGAAAGTCACGTTCCGACTGGTGCCTGTGAGGACTTCAAACTTCTCCATGAAGCTAATTACAGTCGTGGCCATGCACTTCTGCACCGCGTCTACGAGGAACAGATGGACAATGGGACTGACAGACTGACTCAGTGATGTCTCAGCGCAGCAGCCAAAAAACCCTGTCAGAGAGTGTGTCTCAGAACTCAGAAATGGTGAGAACTTAAAAACTTAAAAACTTAAAAACAGGAGGGTGGCTGGATCATGAACTGAGTTTGGCCCAAAGACTGCCGCGTACAATACGACTGCATAGTGATAACAGATGGTCTGTGAAGAAGCTGGAATGTCTGCAGTACCAGGCTGTACCAAATGGCAAATGCCCAAGGCATGTGTGTGCATGCAGAGAAAAAGCCCATTTTTATACAATAGTTCCACAAGTGTGTGTTTTTGTAAGGTCTTGCACATTACATGTACAATTGTGACTATTGTAATTTCCCAGGGTATAATTATTATTACTACCACTAAATCACATCAACTAAACATATTGGTTGAACAGCAGATCAGTTAATATAGACAAAACCTGCCATCTAGTGTGTAAGTGGAGATATTGCAGTTATCACAAATATTTAATAACTGCAATATTAAGTCACATTGTATAGTGTAGATCCCCATTTCTCAGACGGGTCAGTAGACATTTATTAAGACTTTACTACAGTAGAAATGAAGTGTTAGCACAGTCAGGTACAAAATCAGCTTGGTTAGGTTTAGAAAAAAGATGGTGCTCTCGGCTATAACAACACTTTACTCTATCACAACACTGGCATGTTATTGCATGTGTTTGAACTGGGAAACAAACGGCTGTCTCCCTGTCCTCTGCAACGCAGTGGAGTGGCCACAGTGAACACTAAAGGTAAGCATACATTGGAAACAAAGCAAACATCATCCTTATGGTCAAAGAGTCAGAGTTGTGTCAACATATCTCTCTTTCTCTTGTGTAATCGCTGTCAAGCAGGCATAAACTATCCTCCAGTGTGCAGTCTGAGCTACTTTCAAATCTGAATTTTCATTGTACATGTCAAACCTCAGTGTTTATAAATACTGACCTAGTATGACTGATGAAGTGATCTTCCATTATCCATCTCCCTTAAATAAAACAAACCCAACCCTAACATAGAGCTCGATCAGTCTCTGAGCCACTCAGTAACTTCACCAATTTAAGAAAGGAAATTATTTGAGGTACAGCCTAGAATAACATCTTGTTTTATTTTCCCATTAAAAGCATAATATGTTTGTTCAACATTTTGAGCTGTGTTTCTTGGAGATTTCGCAGAGGCCACAGTTTTCTTGCCAGCTTCAGCACAGTCTGCCTGCATTCCTCTGCAGTAGCACGATTACCACATCTCTTACATTCTGACTGCCACAGGAACTGACTTCAGCGACGACTGGATGTATAAAAATAGTATGGAGAAAATATGACTTTGTGCTGTGCTGAAATGCTGGAATAACCGAGTAAACAAATAAGTTACAGCCGTGAGGCTTACAATAAAACAAGGACGGTGTCATTTACATGCAACCTGTCAAGGCTGACAACAGAAGACTGAGTGAGAATGAGTTGAGGTTTCCTAACCTTATGACAACAAGCTAAAAGGATAACGCTGCATATGGGGGCCAGAGAGAGAGAGAGAGAGTGTGCAAGAAAGAGTCAAATTAGGAGGAGAGATAAAGAACCTCAAAGACACGCTGAGAACACATGTGATGGAAAACCCACGCAGTGTTATGTTATATAAGACTTAAACTCAAAGTACTTATATAATGAAAGTTGCAAGATTTCTTTATTGTTTTCTCACAGAACAAGAAACAATGTGATAACTACCTTTATTTTTGTGTGTGATCGAGGGGTGCCAGGGAATAATACCAGTTATTTATTTTGTCTTAGCAGATACCTAAATTACTCAGTGAGTGTTCACTGATTTTTGTGATATTATACCAGAAAAAGAGTGAGTTTGTGAACTCACTCTTTTTTGTGAAACTGATGTTTTTACTGATAATAAGCAGTTTGTAATTGTAATGACCTCATTACTTCTTAGATGTTAAGACAAGCAATTGTGATTGCAGCATTTAGCAACCCTTAAAAGTACATGTTTGATACAAGATTCAGCTGGAAAACATGTGTGTTCAAATATTATCAGCCAACCAATAATATCAGTATCAAAATCTAATATCATTTCATATCACTATTGGATTTTACTTCTTTAAAGACACAACTTCTGCATACCATGCATGTCAAAAGTCCCCACCGACATGTCACCTGATCACAGGAAAGGAGAGGGATAGACCTAAATCAACTCAACTAAACATACTGGTTGAGCAGCAGATCAGTTAAAATAGACAAAAAGCCTGCCCTCTAGTGTATAAGTAGAGATATAGCAGTTTTTACTAATATTACAGATTTCTATTTACAGAATATAAATGATCAAGTTACAGTATATTCGACATGCTGCACAGTGCTGTTTAATTTGATGTGCACCCTTTCCTGCTCAAATCACCGACGTGTCACCTGATCACTTCCAGGAGAGAGAGAGACCAAACGCTCCTCACTCGAGGGAACCACCTACTCACAGGTTCAATCAATGAGTCTGAAACTATTTTTTATTGGCTTCTCCCTTTGTTCTTTCTTGTCACCTGAGCCATGTGTTGTGTGCGTCCACCTAAATGAGGTTTTTCTAGAATTTGATAAATGATCAAATCATGATTTTGTTATCAACTTGTTTGTTTGTATTATAATCCTTCTGTTGCAGAGCATAAACCACACACCACAAGGCGTACAGAAACTTAAAAGCAACAATAAAGAGCTCTGGTATGTGTTGTTAGTTACCTAAAATGATTTAGTTTTTCCTATTTTTTAAGTTAGAGTTAGATTATATTAGTGTATTGAATATTAGTTTTAAAAAAGCCAGTATTGAATATCCTTAGTTCTGTGTGGAGGTTTCACTGGCCTAGTTCTCTATACTTCTCATTGGCAGCTGGAGCATGTGAGTTGCCCACTGCCATGTGATCTAAGAACTCATGATTATTCTTTCCTTTTTGGAATTACAACACTGGTGAATGTTCTTTCAGAGTCAGTAAATCCTTTTGTAATTACATCCTTGATATAAATGATTATGCACACAACAAAACAATTAACTGGACACAAGTGGATTAACTAGAGTTTGGCCAAATTTGTTAGATGTTAAAGCAGGACCGAGTCGGTATGTTGTACTGAAAATTGATTTTGTAATTATGATTAGAGGGAGAATCATCTTTTTTGTCATTGATTACATTTTTACATGTTACAACGAAATTTGTCTTCTGCATTTGATCCACCCCCCCTTGGGAGGAGCAGGGGGGAGCAGTGGGCAGACACAGGCGGCGCTCGGGGAGCCAGCGCTGAGTGTCTCGCTCGGGGCACACCTGGTATGGGGGATGGGCTGGGTGACTCAGCTTGGAATCGATCCTGCAATCTCTGCATCTGGGAGTCTGGCTGGGATTTGATCCTGCCAACTTTTGCAAATTTTGTGCAGATAATCATGTTCCATCACTGACTTTGGCAAACCACTGACGGTTCTGTGGTATAAGTTCTGAACTACAGACTGAATAGATACTCCTGAACTTTCTCCTGAATCGACAGCTACCAAACTAATTGGAAGCATTTTTAGCACAGATTACAAATCCAGCTTTTCTGGTAATGAATTAACTCTTCTTAAAAAAAAAAGACATCAGCTTCAGGTTTACTTTGTGTTCAGTGTAATGCAGCTAAATGTAAGCATGCTTGCGTGTCACATTATGTAGAAAGAACAAGTCAGGAGAAGGACTTTTGTCTGCGTGTTTTTTTCCGCCAAACAAGCTTTCTTGTGTCTAACACCATGATTACGAACTTGACTGTTATGAAATATGGAGCCCTTGGACTGCATGTCGACATCATTTGGAGCCTGTTGTATGACCCATGTGTTACCCAGGCTTTTGACTCCTCTGCTGCTTTTGAAGTTAGAGGTTGTGTCTCATCACCCGCAGGTAAAAGTAATCTGTAAGCTCAGAGATCACACAGTTTAAGATGCCCACTGATCGTAGGTTAACTGCAGCATGTCCTGGTGCAGGCCAGGTGAACCTGGATGTCATATGGGCCAGAATTTCATGGTACTTTGCAGATTGTTTCTTTTTTTCACACAGAATCCAACTTCAAGAAGCCTTATGTGTTCAACACAGTGAATGTGTAAAAAAATTAAATTAAATTAAAGGGAGTTTCTGTCTGTGCTTTTGTTCCAACTCTTACTCTCACTTTCATGTTTATTTTTATATAGCCCTGTTTCCAGCTGCAGGTAGAATACAAAGAGACATGATCACCAGCTTTTTAATGATATTCATGTATTATTACAGGTGAGACATATAGGGGGTGTTTTTTGTTTAAACTTAAAGGAAAACATCAAAAATTAATGAACACTTATAACAATGTCCTCTTTTCACTTTACCAAATAGATCCTTCTGGAAAGTGAAGTCTGTGCAGAGTTTTCAGTGAAAGACTTTGGGCTGGCTTCCCTTCAAAAGACAAGAAACCTTCAACTCTTCTCTGGCCTTTCAAACCACACTGAACACCTGCCGAAATAAGTCAGACCAAAAACTGTCACCACCATAAGTACGTATTGTGCATAGGACTGTTAATAGAATTTTCAATGTCACAGAAATTGTTAATTGAAACACGAGGCACCTTATAGACATACTGAAGAATCTATATGCAAATTGTGGCATCAAACTCGAGGCATCTACTCACATTCAAATGTCATTTTAGTCTGGGTTCACCAGCACCTATCCAGGAAACTACATGAAGACTTGAACATCAGTGAATTCTAATAAAGCTCAAAGTATCAGGTTTAAACACACTCCATAGTGTTATGTAAATACAAATTACTGTAAAGAAAAAACTAACTATTTAAAGTGCCTCCCTAAGGAAGTTCATACAGTGTATTAGATATCATATGATATCTCCAAAAGGGCATTTGAAAACTTTGCACCATGTTTATACAGTACGGAGTCCTTAATGTAGGACACAGGTTTAAAACGGAGCTGCCTCTGGTGGTATTGTTTTTGGAAAATCCCACAAACGTGGCATGCTATATTGACACAGTCAAGTCACAGAGCCACTCCAATAATGATCTGTGCAGGTTCTGGATGCCCCAGTGGCTGCTTAGGCTCCAAGGAATTAGTCTCTGTTCCACATGCATCCGGAGAGCTGGGCACACCAGAAGGGCAGAATGGCACGTACTGGAGCCAGGAGGAAGAAGATAAGGAAGAGCTGATGCCAAAGGGAAGGTCGTAGACTTCTCCACTTTCCAGCGTGTTGCTGGAATCATCCTCGTGAGCCTTGTTCCACGCCAGGATGCCTCGCTCATGTTTTGATCCTGATGGACACATGTTAGGTATATGTTATACTAAACATAATAACCATAACAATTTTTAATTAAATAGAAAATTACCTGGAATGGTGTTGTCCAGTATGAAGCCAAAGAAACCTCCCACAAACATGCTGGTTGTAAGAAGTACCTGCAGGACCTGGTCAAGTTCTACGACACCTGAACACAACACAAAGGAAACATTTGAACGTTAGTCCCATATGGTGGGCTGCAAAATGGAAAGGGTTATTTGGTATGATTTTATATTCGCACCTGTAGCGATAGCTGTGGGATTCTTCACTATCCAGTTAGGTATAACAAGACCAGAGAACATGGAGAAGCCAAAAATGAAGATGTTTCGGGCTGAATTCATATCAGCATACTGGAAATACAAGGAAAAAAAGAGTATGCATGAGTACATACATGACTAAAATAAACTAGAAATATATAGGTTCTGGCATATACCTGTAAATTAGAAACTCCTGCAGCTGAAATGACTCCAAACATAACCATGAACATCCCTCCTATCACAGGTGATGGGATAGTGGTAAATATAGCGCCTGCTTTACCAAATACACCCATCAGAACCATCAAGACTCCACTGGCTACAATCACCATACGACTGCCAACCTGCAAAACAAGTTATAGAAGTCTGCTTTAGTACAGCATTAGTAACTCCTAAAAGGTTATTCTTAAAGCACTATCCTCTAGGTTACTTTTAATACAATAAAAGTTGTTTTCTTACCTTTGTAATACCCAGAGCTCCAACATTCTCACTGTACGAGGTGGTACCATTTCCTGTACCCCAGGCACCAGCCAGCAAACAGCCCAGTCCCTCAGTACCAATCCCCCTGTTGATGGCATGTTTAGGCGGAGGTGGAGCCCCAGAGAGCCTGGCACATGCATGGTAGTCTCCAACAGACTCTATCATGGAGGAAATCACACCAGCAAGGATGCCCACCACCCCTGCCAGGCTAACAGTTGGCATCCCCCACTGACCTAAGTTCAAATTCAAACGTATGAATCAGATAATAACACAACATAAGGAGCCTGTTTGTTTTTTTCTAAACCTTTTATTACTGTACTAAAAGGTCAGTTCACTTACCTGGATATGGTAAACTGAACCAGGGAGCCTGACCTATAACATCTCCCTTTAGATCAGTTCGGGCCAGGTAACCATACCGGTCTGGTTTAGTAGGAAGTACATTGTAGGTTGTCAACATGTAGCAGATTAGCCAAGACAAAGTGATTCCAAGCAGAACCTGAGGATACATATAAAACAGTTGGATTATGGGTTTGTTCTAATAAATGCATTTGATCCTCTCAGTACAATATGTATGATACATACAGGAAGAATCTGAAAGATGTAGACATGAGTGGTGTGCAGCTTTTTATCTTTGCTGTACGTAGGAAAGGGCAAAGGTATGTGGCGAAGGTACTGTGAGAACAGGATGATCAGTGCTGTAGTCCTATGAAAGAAAAAGAAAGACAGAAATGCAGTGTTTAATGTAAGTAGGACTGTGCTGTGTGACTGTAGCTCTGACCAACATAAAGCCACTTAGCAGAGGAACTTTCTTTGTTAGGAAACTTTTAATAGGCTCCCCAACTGCAAAGATTAGGACAAGTCTCTTTTCTTTGAAAAACTTGGCTGATCTGTAAGTATAGGAGGAAGCTGATTTAACATAATCTAATGTAAGTTACAATAGGCACACACTCTTTTCTACTGCTATTGGGAAGGGACAGATATTTAATCCCATCACCATGATCATAAATGCAGAAAAAATTAATCAATATAAAAATTTCAAACAATTAGTTTTTGTACTTCTGGTTCTCTACACTACACAATAATGCCTAAAGGGATCATGAAAAATGTTACCCACATAGTAGAGATGCCCCAGTGATTGCCAGCACTGTTGCCAGCTGAGTCAAACAGGGAAAGTCCAATAAGCGAGATGGTGGGTGCAATGGTGAGAGGTCCAATGAAGCGCATGAAGAGGCCGATAAGGCCAGAGAAGCCAACAAACACCTGGAAAAGTGAGCCCACCATAATGGACCCCTGGAGCTGAAGAAAAACAAAATCCCCAAAGTGAGATAATGGAAACATTTTTACAAAACTACTATGTATTCATCATAGGCAACTTAAACCTTTGTTGGAAAATCTGGTCATGCCAACAGCAATGTTATCTTTTTAGAGTTTCTGTAAATGAAGAACACAATTCCTATGCGTCTGACACTTGGCTGTTAAACCAGTACGATTCACTGATAGACGCTAATTGTCTCTGGAACAACTAATAGGACTGCTGTTAGGTGATAATACAATACAATGGAGTTAAAATGAAATCTAGAAAGTTGTTTAGGTTTTCACATCTGCTGTATGATGCATTTCAACAAATATGTTTCCGATGGTGGTGAACTAGGCCCAATGAGTGAGGTTTAACAGTTGTGTTAAATGTTCACCAGGCCTTTCTGTGGCACTTTATTGGATATATTGATAAAATACCATTGTCAAAAGTAGTTTTTGTTCTGCTAAAGTTCTGTGACTTAACTTATAAGTTGTTGTTACATAGATCAGATGGTTGACTTACTGCTCTCATTCGACTCTGCCACACCTCTGTGAACTCTGTGGAGGAAATGTTGACTAAGCTTGCATTCTGAGTCCAAGAGGGGCATGTCCACTCTGGCATAGACAGCATTGCCATGGAGGGAGCCAACAATGTGAAAGTACCGCCTTGGAGAATGGGCAATCTTATAATGAAGATGGGAAAGGATGTAGGCAGATGAAAAGAGGAGCCAGATTAATATGACATCAAGGCCGATTTATTACAGATACACAGTTAGAAAATATATAATCACACATTGCACTAGATTAGGGAAACAACAAGAAACATGCAGCTCATCCTCACGTCCACCTCAAAAGTCTCTATGTCTGCAGTCCCTGTTTTGTACAATCACATGATAACATTTTTGAATTCAAGCATGTGAAGGAGAGAGTGCTTCTCTGAAATGCTAGACCAGAGGTTAAATGAGTTGAAGTCATCTGCTAAGTAATTATCTTCATTATGCTGCTCACTTCACCGTGAGACAGAACTCAAAATGTCCAGTGAAACAGGATCATTCAACTTTCACAGTCAGTCAGACGACAAGTATTTTGGTGGAAAACATGGACAATTCAAGGGAAAAGTAAAGAAACACGTCGCTTGCAAATATCTTTGATTTGAGTTTACATTGCTTTCGTCTCTTTGTATTCTTTCTCTGGAATAGCAATTCTAAAACATTTGGAGAGAGACAAGAAAGCATCAGTGGTGCTAAGTCAGAGGAATGTGGATTTAGCAAGAGGTAGATTCCAAACATAATAAGATGGAAATTCTTTCCCTAATCCTAGTGTGACACCAATATTTGACCAGGCCAACTCAGCAAAAGCTGAAGCACAAGTTCAGAGCTATAAAAACAAAACAGCCATTACATTATTACAAGTCTTCTGTGTGTGTAGATTTTTATGAATACTATTATATGTTTAGAAATTAGATGTTTGTGGTGAGTTTCAAACAATATTTCCTTTGGTCATAATATTAGTCTTATCTTATCTTATCTTGTCTTTACGTTTTACATTTACATTTAAATCAAACCAAAATGTTAAAGCGCATCTACTTGATAATCCCAATAATCCCTGTAATAGGAGCTGCTGTATAGCCATTATCACAGTAAGATTTGGGTTGTTCATGTTTATGATGTATACTGACTTTGGCAGCCACCCTAGTCCAAAAGAGGCTAAGAAGGGAAACTGAGAGGTTGGTCTGTAGTCCTTGTTTAATCAGAAGGAGCAGCACAGTTAATTCCACTTTAATACACTCTGCCGTACTGCTGGATTTCTGTCTTAAACCATGAGCCAATGCAACATGAAAAAGCTTACCATTTTTTTACCTAAAGCATGTTTCTGCTAATTACCTACTTTTCTTTTTCTTTTCTTACCTAATGCCAAAGGTAACCTGCAACAGGGTGCAAATACCAGAGACGAAGAAGATGGTACTGATGAGGTGGCTCTGTGTGAGGCCATCATGCTGCAGACACAACCCCTGAGACAAGATTAATGGGATGGCGATGATACCTCCAAATGCTGTCAAACAGTGCTGAGAGATGGGTAGAAAGGGAAGAACATATGAGGCATGTTTTAGCTAAAACATAAGAAAAATAGAAATAAAATGAGTTTTATTTTCATGATCAAGTTTGGACATGTGTACATTCATCGTTGATCTGTTTCTTCTAGTCATTTATATATATATATATATATATATATATATATATAGGTATATGTATATGTATTTATATATATCCTTACACTTCACGTCCATATTATTACATATACTGAATTATACATGTATGTTTCCCAAGCATAATTTACCTAGTAAGTACAGTATACTTGTGTTAATGTGTTCTACTAAACTTGTAGTATACTTTTTCAATACTTCTTGGGACTACATTGGCCCACTTTTATTTTATTAAGTATGCTAAAAAATAACTTTTATATATGCCTATGCTTACTATAAATGTACTAATATACTTTCCAGACTATAAGAATATACTTGCAATATACTCTGTTTTATATACCTAGTTCAAAAGCATACTTAAAAACAAAAATCCTGTATTTGTAGTACACTTTTGATTGGATCATGGTTCATAATAAAGTTTAAACTTATTTTCATTTTTACATGTAACAGTATACTTCAAGTATATTTAAGTATAGGCCAAATGTACTTATACCTTTCTGTTGACTTGTCAGTATACTTCAAGTATCCAATCTGACCCAACAGTAAATAAAAGGTTAAGCATATGTACAAAGTAAAAAAATACTTTAAAAGTCAACTATACGTATATACTAAACTATTGTATATAAACGTATATGTGTTTTTTACTAACATTCAGTTATTTTACTAATAGTGTTTTATTATACTATTATTGTGTATATTTTTTATATATATATATATATATATATATATATATAGTGTGTGTGTGTGTGTGTGTGTGTGTGTGTGTGTGTGTGTGTGTGAAACTAAGAACCTCCATGTTTTCAAACAAATAAAACACTCTCACTGACTAATCAGTCTAATTACCTATAAAGGAAACGTTCAACAGAAGCTTTCCCTTGACACTTTGGTCAAGTAATGGCATCGTGGTCAGAAACGCTGCCATTACACGTGGGCTCTTAATCAGGAAGTGAGTGGAGACTTGTTATCAAGACCTTTGCTGACGTACCTGGATGCCTAAAACGATGCACAGGTACCATGGAGGTACATCTGTTACACAGTATGCCAGCTTGTTGCTGTCTTCATTCGTAGACGAGTTCATTTCTCTGTTTTTCCTGTGAGGCAGATCACAGACGCGCCCTTCAAGCTTCAATCAGTCAGAGAGAAAAGCAAACAGATATCAGGTGAAGACACAGTGGCTATGGTGCTATGCTGCAGATTCACATTTTTGCATTTTGGCAATTCACTTAAAACCAATGAGCCAGGAGCCAGTGCAATTTTGTAAACCCTAAAACTCTCCAGTGTTGACACTTCCTCCTAAAAGCATGTGATAAAAAATGTATTAGCTCTCTGTAGTGTAAAATTCATTTTGAGTTGAAAAGTATTTTCTTCTATCACTTCCTAAATATATGACAAGTTAAAAACAAATGTGACAGCTAAGTCATTTCTTTTTCTGGCAGGCCTAAACATTTTTGCCCTGACATGCAAAATGTCTTTCTGTTGCATTTTTTAAAATCCAGACAAAATATAATCATTTTGGTGTCGAATCAACATTTAGACTTGAACCACAAAAACATGTTTCTTGTGTCTCGAACTGAACAGCAGGACACTCATGTTTTTAGTAATGTGATTTAAGGCATGGAGGAGCTGGAATGTAAACAAGTACAATGCCATGTATCCATGGCAGCGTTGCTTGCTGTTCTACCTGGTGTCAATAAATAACTGACTAGAAATCCTTGTACTGTGTCCTAAAAGTCCAACTCGCTCCACAGTTCAGTGGTCAAACACGAAAATGTAAAAATACATAAATTCACTTTCAAACTCTAAGATTGTGACGTTACATTTTAAACATAAAAATCATTGTAGATAACTATGTTCCCTTCACAAGAAGTTATAAAGTATGCAGATGTTTCTGCTCAAAAATTAATAAAAATCATACTCACTGCAAAAGCATAGTTGTCCCGACCATTACTGTCCTTCTCTGCAGTCATTTCAGCTTCAGCCTATAGGCTCAGGCGGTGGTCGTCTGAGCCAGAACAGAAAGGTGAAAACTACATAACTCAGAGGGGTGGGAACACAATGAGACGAAAGAGAACTGGGAGGTAAGAGTACCATTGGAGTGGGCAGCGTGTGAGAAGGAGCAGAGTTCACACGAGACTGCGAGTCCCACAAGCAGCTCATGTGAACCCAATTACAACAGTAACAGCAGCTGACCAACCAGCATCAAGCAGGGAGGAGATATCCTTGTTAGACAGGGCACCGCATTCTCATCATAGTCTCAGTTATCTCTTATATATAATATGAAGAACCCTTGATAAGCCTTAAAAAACTAAAGTAATAATATAATACATTAAAAGTAGCATATATGGAGCAGATCCTTACAGGAAATACTCACTGTGTGCTTTAGTCTGTTGTTTCTCCTGCAGCCTGGCTGATTTCTGTGTTCACTCGTCTTTCCAGACTCCTTTCCTTCTAGCTTTAAGAATAAATATTTGTCTTAGCAGGACAAACCTCCAGTATTATCACATGTTGCCAAAATGATCACAAAGCTGGTATTGATGATGGGTAAAACTTCAGTAAATGTTAACTTCATTTCCTAATTTACCATACATCTCAACCCCCCCTCCATGATCTTGGATTAAATTAGATTTTTGACCTTAATTAAGATCTCGACAGCAGCCCACATCTACTTTATTAAGAAGGATTGCCACTTAATAAGTCGCACAGTGTTGGCTTGTAAATTTACAAATCATCTGTTAGATGATTGGTGTCTTTTCTGGTTCCAGGTGTTAAACTGGGAGACTGTAGAAAAAGCAAATTCTTTGTTAGTCATTGATAATTTTATATCCAATCAGAGAAGATAGACATATATAACACATCACCTCTTCTCTGCTGGAATCACAAAACATACAGCTCACTGTTATACACACATTTCCTTAACTCCATTCGTTCTTCCCAGTCTTTAGTTACCTAAATATCCTGGAATATTTTTTTTAATGCTACAACGTGTGTATGAATCCTGGCAAATTTCATAACAAGTTATCAACCAGTTGTTGAAACATTCCAGTTGTGTGGTAATGAGACCATCCTTGGCATCAAACATCTGGGAGAACAGTTCAACCTACAAAACATATACGAAACATACAAAAGAGGTCATACAGCGTGATTATTAGTGTAACAAATGGTTATTTATTGACTTGAGTTAAATGATGATTAAACATCCGAGCAGCGTTCAAAAATAAGTATAAAGTGAGCTGATGGGATGTTTCTCTTCATATTTGTGGAAAGTCCAAATAGTAGGGAATGCAAGCTTTAAAAATAAGGCACTACTGTAGGAAATTGAGCTCACATGAAACTTGGAAAGCTAAGTCTACCAGCGCTGGAACATCATGAGGTTTTCTGCTGTGTGCATGTGAGTAAGTGAAGAATACAATCATCACATGTCCTGTAGTAAAAGAGATTGAAAGAGAGCCTGAGCTTGGAGCCAGTATTCATTCTAATTAGTTAGTGGTGGCTGTGAATACTGTGAGTGTGTACTTTATGTTGACCAAGTCAGTAAATACACAATATTTTAGCCTCATTAAGGTGTTGAACTGGCAGTAATAACCAGCTATAGCTCTGACTACAGTAACATTAATCATGCTGGTGAATGCATGTCCAATAACCAAGGCAGGCTAATTTTGTGAAAAAAGCTAATAGTTCGTTCCACAACCTATTGTTGATTATATCATTACACATGTGAGAACTTGCATCACACGATAATTTAGAAAGCACGTGATCATATTAAGCCACTAATACTAAGGAATAAGAGCTTGAACAATGCACCAAATAGAATAGTTAAAGATGGAGCCAACATGAAAGGTGCAGAGAAACTAGCGGCACAGTCCCCTTTACTATAAATGTCCTTTAAAGAAAGGAGTGAGTGTGCTGTGTGTCTGAGAGACTGTTTCATTATTAAATTGGTTGACATGTGGTGTTCAATAAAAGAGTTAAATAGTGAACCTTTCTACGGGAATAATGTGTTGCACATGTTGAAATTAAAACCATCATTGATTTTATTTAAGGTCTTCGTGTGAGACAAAGTGCTTTTCAAAATAAGTTGTCGGATTTGGATGAATGAAACATACAAAAATCCTATAATCCTACCTATTTCACTGCTTGGATATTTTGTATTCAAATATGCTGTAAAGCCTAAAGAAAATCTTATCTCACACTCTGTCTCCAGAGGTTGAGCATCATCTTCCACTGATCAGCTGGAGCTGACATGACAAGCTGCATTCATGTTTCATGTGTAAGGTAGTAAAGATTATTATGTGTTTTGGACTCAAATGTTCCAGTATGCAGAGAATTCTGTTATAAAATGCTATTTTATGACTGAAACAGACTAAAATGGAACAAAATTGTTGCATAACACACAAGTGATTTTCCCTACGGTGTCACAGTGTAGCGTTTGGTTATAATTAAACTAGATAATTATATAAATCTTTTTATATAAACATTTTTTTTGCTCCTGTGACACAAAAGCAAAACTTTTTTTCATGGAGTGCTCCTTTATAATCAGGTTAAAATCTAAGTTTGTGGATTTGTACTGTGCCTGTGTGGGTTCACAGTTGCAGCGCGTGAGACCTAATGCAAAAAAATTGTAGTTTTGCTGCACTGCAGAGCCGGCGACACTAGATGGAGACACGCTGCACACTGAAGACATTCTCTTCAGTGTGCACAAGGAGTCACTCACAGCTTGTGCTCCTCTTGTTTCTGAAAGGTGAATTTAAGTGTGAGAGGGCAAACCGAGGCCAAGGCGTTAAAGATTAGCTTTACTATAAATTGACTGATAAGAAAAAGAAGCATAATTGTAAAAATGTTTATAGCTGATTGTTGTTTAGAGAGTAAATCTTGACTTTACGTTACGGTGAAATAGTTTGTTCCACTGTTTGTTACACAGCAAGCCTTAAACAACTTAGACTTCTATTAAATTGTGTGTGTGACTGAGTGATAAGGGCAGATGATATAATCAGAAGTGTACGTTCACATATTTACAATGAGCACTCCTTAAATGAGCAGTTCTTCAGGGACACAGAAAAAAAAGAATGGATGCTGATTACAACGTTTTTTAGATGTATGTTGCTCCTCCCTAATGATGACCATGTGATGCAGGTCAAACACAGGGTGACAGCTTTGCCGTCCTCACCTTGTAGAGAGTGGAGTGCAACAGAGAGACCAGCGGGGACAAGACGACGTCAGTGAAGACTTTTCTTGGCCTGAGGTCTACTCACCGCCAAAAAAAACTTCTGGATAGCAGTGAATAAAAACTATTTCATAAGAGGACATTAAATGACAAAGGTGCTGATGGCAGGGGATAAACTACAGAAAAGAGATACAGAGAATGACTTCTGCGTGGATCAGGAAAGGAAATCTCAGTCACATAAAAAATTATCCCATTCGATTGAAGAAATACTGAGGAGGCCAACATGTGTCAAGAGAGAGAAAATAGTTCATCGTAACTGGTCGGTAATTAAGGAGAACAGCAGAACATCTGATCCGCACTTATTTGCAGGTATGTTTTTGGTCTTCTTTTGTATTTTTATTCTTTTCTTATTTTCTCTACATAAAATAATACAAATTCAAACCACTTTGCTCAACTTTCCCTCTGTCAATAGAAACTGTTCAACTAAGACTACTTGAAGAGTCTCCAAAAAGTATCACAGGCTGTGTGAGTGAGTATTTTTCTTCATATTTAATGAGAAATTTAAATTAAGTAGCTTCACTTTAACAGTGAGATGCGTGTTCAACTGTAAGTTTCAAAGGTGCATGACGAAGAGGTCTGTAACAATCATGTTTTCACAGGTCAGAGGAAAAAGAGGCAAACAAGAGTAACTTTCACACCGTTCCAGGTGCAGGAGCTGGAGAACGTCTTCCAGCAGACCCACTACCCAGACATCAACACCAGAGACCAGTTAGCGTTTCGTCTGCACCTCACTGAGGGCCGAATACAGGTGGGACACGTACTGCTTATCATCTGGAATTATTCACTAATGAGAGTATGTGTGGTTTTACCGAGCACAAAAAAAGGTTTTAATTAAGTGGCCGTTTACACTGATTGTATCTTATATTTTATGTGACACTGTAATAACACTGAGTCAAAGTGACAAGAAGCCATGTGGACACGCGGCGTGTAATACTTAACTTATTTACTGTTATTTTATTAATCCTAAATTACTTTAAAATAAGCCACTGGCACTGGGTAAATGGCTCAAACTGAATAATGTCACTGAATTAAAATGTAGAGGATTCTTTGTTTCTTTTTTAATTCTTGTAGACAAAAAAGACAAAATGTATCTTTTCTTGTTTGTGGTCAGATTTGGTTCCAGAACCGCAGAGCCAAATGGAGAAAGGCTGAAACGCTTAAGGACATAGAGCTGATGACCAGACAGCACATACAGTCAGCCAGTCATCAGATGCTTTATTACAAGGTATCAAATCACACGTGTTCTCAAAGCCTCAATCAAACCAGAAGTGATTCTGCTAATTATTCTGTGTTCTGTAGTATTTATGCAGTTGCACTTGTCTACATATTGTGTGTGTGTATGAAAGCGGAGTGAAATAAGCTTTAACTAAATCTGTAACCTACACTGTCTTAGAAGCCCCAGCTACAGGCAGCTGTGGGCTGGATGCCATGCTGTTTACCCGAACTCCTTCAATCAAGCCTGTTCCTCGGAGCAACATTGACCCCAACCACACTGAACAACTTACATTCCCCAGATCACAGGACTCTGTATTATGACCCACTGGGTACAGAAAGATAGCATAAAGCTTAGAAATCATGACACTGTCCTGCTGAAATTATGTTTTTAATTATATGGAAAAGGTTCCGGAGATACACGAATCAAACAGCTAATTTAACAGTTAAAATGTTGTTGTATATTCTGTGTTGTCCACCTAAAATAAAGTTTGCGTTTGAACATTTGAATAAAGTTTTAATTTGAAATCAATATCCTGATAGGCTACTGAGGGTATTCAGTTGGCTTTCTTTGTCATAAAGGTCTTTGTGATAAGTCTGCACAGATGTATCAGTTCAAGGTTTGTGGACACTTAGTCTTGCGCCATCCTTGTTCGTAGAGAGCTGTGTTTGTGCTCTGCAGGGAAGTTAGATTTTTTCATGACACCACACTTACTTGTCAGAGATAAGATACGGTGCTGCCATAAACTGGGTGACTTTTTGACAACCTGTCCTTATCTTAATTTGGGCTTGTAAATCGAGGTTGTTGGCAGGTCAGCTGGCCAGTTTGGAGCACTTGTCAGTCAGGATTAAAAGAAAGCTACAATCAGACGTTAATGACTGAGACTTCAAAATGTAAATTAAAAATGTATCTGTAGTTGTTCAATAAATATTACACATATTGCAGATGTTTATTACAACCTTCCCAGAACCTTACGAAGCCTTGTGAGAGTGAGACGAGAGCATGTTACATTCCTCTGAAAAGTTTCCAACGAGGACTTGAACAAGTCTCGTTCCCTTCATCCATTTTTCTAATAATCACCAATGATAAACACAACGTCACATTTGCAATAAATAGCCAGAGCGGCCTCAACATTACCATGACTGATCATATTTACCGAGCCACTGAGTGCAGTTAAACTTTTCACCCCACTCGTATCTTCTTTTATTGCTCGTGTTCGCCATAAGGTAAAGCATTCTCCTGCTGCAGGGGCAGGATCAAAGAATACATTGTTGTAGGGGGACATCGAATACAGAATCCTGGCGACGCTTGTGTCGCCATTATTTTATCATATGGTGGGTTTTTTTCTGTTTTGGCTGAGTACTTAAAGTACTTTGAAATATGACAACTTTCTAGTATATTTACAAGCTGTACATGGAAACATTGACCATACAGCAGATTCACTGCCATTATCCATCTAATCATCACGTACACAGACCTACAATCTTCCCTGTACGTTGTAAATGACAATTGTTTTATCAGGTAACAACATATTATTTAAGAAAAGGGTCATAAATCAGTTCACACATTAGTGAAGTAATCACCCAGCACTTCCTGTCTATTTTGTCCTGTGTTTGTCATGCATAGAATTTCAGGAATGGCTCGGTGAGTGTTAAAGTAATTCATCTGACTCATGAAAGCGGTCATGACATCATAACGGTAACACAATAAGAGTGTCATGAGACTGGGCTAATAGCTCTCAGTCTAATGGATTCAGAGACGTCTGTGACACGGAGGAAACATGAAATCAGCCGGAACGTGTCTATTTTAAGTCATATTTGCTGTGTGACTCGTGTACGCAGTTAGTTATATGTACCCATGAGGGCTGTCAACACATCCTCATTGCAAAGTGTGAACAGTGTTTTCGTGTCTTTAGAACATTGATATGCACAACATCAGAACTCATACTGTAACATAAATATATCTGTGCATATCCTGCTGAACATCCATAACGAAGGGATACATTTATTCATATCATCCAGTGAGCACAATCACAATCACGAGCTGGCCTGCGGTTTGTGATGTGCACTGTGCGTTTGGCTCCTGCAGCGGAAATGAGACACCATGCCCCGAAAGAGCAGACAGGTGGCGCCGTTGCATCCATGAACAAGCAGAAACGATGCTCTCTGTTTTACAGGGTGTCATTCAGCAGGCATCATTGGTGCGATCCAGACTATATGAGGTGTAACGTTTGAGGCACATGTAAATATTTGCATCTCTATTTTTCCTCCCTGCCGCCTCCACTGGATCCCAAAAGAGGAGGAGGCGGACATTCAGCATCCCTCCAGCCTCCGCCCGCCTCTCCAGCTCCCTCCAAAGCGGCGGTGAGACTGGTGGGAGCCGCACAGCGACAGGGGAGACGGACAGAGACGGAGAGGGGCGATGGCCGCCGGCGGAGGTTGCGGAGAATCGGCGGATGAGTGCAGAGCCGAGGTGGAGCGGCTCACCCAGGAACTGGCCGACGCGAACCGGGAGAAGATCAGGGCTGCAGAATACGGTCTGGTGGTGCTGGAGGAGAACCAGGCTCTGAAGCACAAGTATGCAGATCTGGAGACCGAGCAGGAGACTCTCAGGAAGGAGTTGGAGCAGTTGCAGGAGGTATGTGGTCGAGGCGCTGTTGCTTTTTTTTGACAGCTGTAGAGAGATAAACTCAGGTTTGTGGGATCATAACGTTTTAGAAGTGACTTGTTGTTGTTGAGCCCCGCGGGCATCGACCTGTGTTCTGCACCGAGGAAGGTCAGAGTGGGGAGTGGACACAGGCAGGGGTCGTTATATGTTGTCCGGGGTCCCCAACAAAATAAGGACAATGTCGTTTAACTATAATTGATGCAACTCTTTCCTGATGAGTTTATGTCTTATTATAACTATAATTCTATAGAATAAGGTAGAATGTAAGAAAGTAAATTATAAATGCTGGTGCTTTTGTGCAGTGAAGCGAAACACACCAGCACTGGACAATCACAATATCTGTAATGCAAGCTCAGGATTCTTCAAGCACACTGCAAACACCCTGCACCTCCCACACCAACCAGTTTCATTGTTTCAGGATTCCTTAACAGTGTGTCTGAAGGACACAACTCGTGAATTTCAGGTCAACTCTTCCTTCTTCACCAATAATTCCCTTAGTAATTTGATTGTCACCTGGGTCGCGGAGGCTGAGGGACATTAAGATGAAAGTAAAATTCTTTACACACCCACACACAGCTTACAGAGCATTGTGTTAATGTTTACGTCATTTGGTGGCGGCTGTTATTGAATGTAGAATTTTAAATATTCATATTAATGTAACCAATAATGCAACATGCATTCAGTAACAGGAAGTGGGTGCTGACAGGGCTCCACAGCTCAAGGTTGCTTATGGAAATGTTACAGACAAAGGGCCAGGAGAAGGGGAAGCTGAGAGCTATATTTTCTGTGGATTTGTGTGTGAGCTGGGGGATAATTGCTCTGTGCTGCCAGCATGGACTTTATTTATACAGTGTCATCTTTTATCATAGCTGCACCAGCATGTTATATTCAAGTTAATAGTCAGTAAAATCAAACAAATCATTTGAAGGGACCTGCAAAGAAAATTAATCACAAAATTGGTATTATAACTTTATCATCATCATCATCATTGTACCCTATATATGTTGTTTTATCGAGGTATATTATATTATTTATATGTATGTATATATATAATCAAATAAACAAAATCATAACAGCATCACAAGCTTCTGTTGTAACATGCATGCATGTTACATTTGCACACGTCCCACATCGTAACCTTTTAGTCCAGTACTTAGTTGAACATTTTGTTTTGGCTCACATGTGGGATCGGAATGATTTTTGTGCTGCTCACAGCAGCAAGTTAAGATGAAGAGACAGCCTAATACAGCCGGCAGCAGAGCGCTGTCCAGCTAATATCTCACACTTATGCATTATGGAATGATGGGTGATGTGTTAGGGGATCAGCAACAATGTGATAAGACAGAGAAGAGAAGGAAGCTGAAAGATAACAGTGCTGAACATGTAGACGAGGGGAGGAGGCAGGAAAAGATAAAGAAAGGCTGATGTGTATATGTGGCTGAAAGGCGCAGCAACAGTGTTCTTTGTTTTCATGTGCTCTTACTTCCACGCTCCCAGGTTCCAGTCTGTCTTTTGTGTATTTTTATATACATACATACAAATACATATATTTGCCATTTCACCTTTGTTTGCAGTGGTTAGGGGGAGGCAGGCAAGACATGTGGTAATCTAGAGAGATGGTTCAACATGCAACAAAGGCCATTACGGCTTCATGACATGGGTCGTTTCCGAGGGCTCCTGTCACATTCCTCTTTGAAAGCAAACCTGCTGCTACAGTAACGTCACATCGGCTCTCCTCAGGAGAGGTGCTGAATAAAAGGGCATAAAATGGAAATTGGAATTGCTTATGGGACTGAGTGAACTGGGAAACTGGGAAAAATCAAATATTATGCATTCATACAAGGATCGATTACATCTTCCATTTTGTCCACTTATTATTCATTTTCCAAAGGGTTTTGAAGGAAAAGAAAACCTTCAACATATATTCACAGCTCTGGAAAGAAATTAAGAGACCACTGCAAAATTAGCAGTTTTTCTGATTTTTTGTTTTTTTCTACACAGTAAAAAAGTGTCAATATTTCAGAGTAAACCCATTTTAACCTAGATATTTAACCATCTCTAACAGCAGAGTTAAAAGTCAGTGTAAAGGTTTAACTCCACACAGTGTTGATCAGGACCAGTCTGCACGTGTGCGCGGTCTCAGAGCAAACATTTCGTCTCTAATTTTGACACTAAATTGAGTAGAATTAACACTTTACTCTCATTTTGAGTGGGACCAAATGTTATCTGTACGGAGTTAAAATCAACTCTCTAAGTGTAAATTTGACACTTAGCTGTGTATAAACTACTGACAACATAACTCCCAAATTCCAAACACAAATATTGACATTAAGAGCATTAATTTGCAGAAAATATAAAATGGTTATAATACCAGAAAACGTCCAGTATTTTTAGACCTCAAGTACTGCAAAAAATAAATATATATATTAAAAAAAAACAAAATAAATCAAGTGCCATGCTCGTGTAGCTTCTTTTGGAGTTTCACTTACTTTACTAAAAAGACCTGTCTAGGGTGTCCCCCGCCTCTTGCCGGGTGACAAGTGGGATAGGCTCCAGCACCCCCCGCGGCCCTTACAAAGACAAGTGGTTAAAAAAATGGATGTATGGGAAGCTAGAACCAGTGTTGTCTTCTAAAACATCTACAACCGTCACAATATGAGGAGGTTTGCTGATTGTTCATAAGTTAGTTAGTTAGTTAAGCTTTCTGTAGTATTTATACTGAATATTCTTCAGTAAAGGCTGCACAAGTCTCTACGCTGTGTGCAGGGTCCAAGCTGAAATGCTGAGTGCGTGTTTTTTGCCGCTGAAAGCAGAGAAGTGTTTTCTAGCTCTGTAGTCCTTTTCTCTCCTCTTCATTTCCCCTTCACCCAGCTCCTTTCACTCATCCTCTCTCACTGTCTTTCACTCTGCCTTCCAGCTCCATCACTCTCTCACTTCCAGTATCACTGCATGTGTGTGTGTGTGTGTGCTCTGTATGTCGCTGTTTAGCTGCCTAAGCAGTGACAGCGACACCGTTACTCTGTGGTTCCGGCCTTTTAGTGCTGTCTCCAGGCAGATCAGCCACTGATGAGATTCGCTGTAAGAGGCTGAAAGAGGAGGATGCCATCACTGCAGAGCGGGAAGAGCAGTGTCTTTATATGGTTCAAAGTATTTTCATTACATTGTCATCAAAGCTTGAAATTATCTGTAGACACAGTCCTAAACCTGCTATAAAATCCTTTTCATAGCCGTCTAGCATCATTAATTATACCTATACTTGTGTTTTGGAACGTTTAACGTTGTTGACAGGCTCTATTATGTTCAAGCAGTTCTGTAGCACAACTGACAAGTGTGATCTGAAGCGGCAGTTCACAGGTCAGCTCTGTTCTCACGTCTTGGGGCAGAGGAAAAATGCCAACTGAGGTCTGCATCAAACTCTTTAAATACACAAAAGAAAGATTCAGTCATGATTCATCAAGTCAGCATTAAAGCCTTTTTGCTTTTATATAAATGTAATCTTAACAGGCTGTGTGGGGCTTTGCACGTGTTTGTATGTCTGTGTTGTGTTTTCAGGAATGGTACATTTACAAGGTTATAGTTTCTCAGTTTATTTTAACTGTCAGGAAGGTCATTTTATTATTTCGGTCATAGCGAGTGGTGAAGTCGTACTAGAGTGCATTATATTAAGAGGAACCTCCATTTATGTGAATAGAACAGTCACAACATTAGAAACACTGAAGAATAATAATCGTTTTCACAGGGTTTTGAAAAATTTCTAATTAGGTTCGGGTAGATGACTGATTGGCTGTCAGTCCATCTCTCCTTGGATTTGGTGCACAGTAGCTGTCTGCACAAGTCAAGGTAATATCATGTGATTGTTTGGTCTTCAGGGACTAGTAATGATGGGCGGATGCGGCTGCTTAACTTTGCCTCCAGCTGCAAACAGAAACACGGAGTGAAAACACCAAAACTTCAACACAAACTTTTCCATTCTGTATGATCATGCGTGTTTGTCCGGACCTCTAATTCAAGGATAACAATCAGACATGAGCGCAGCTGTGGTTGTAAATCTATCTGTCCTGACTGGGGAGAAAGGATACATTACAGGTTTCTCTCCCCTCTACTCCCACTTCTTCCACTTCTTTCTTGCTTTTCTTTTCCATCGGCAGGAGTACACAGGAGGACAGTAAACATGAACAAAGGGCCTGAATCAATACCCTTCTTTCGGTTATGCTGTAGTACACCATGCGCTCACCATCCCCCTCCTCATGTCCCGTGACTCTCCTTCTCGTCCACAGCCTTCCTCTATGCTCCTCACCCCTGGAGTGAAGTGGGAATTATGCATCGATTTCAGTGCCTATGAAAACGGATCATATCTGAGCAGCGTGCTGCTGTGTGTGGTGTAGTGTGGCGTTCATCGGTACATGTCGGTGAAACAGACCTGACAGATCCCCTGTAATTTCTTTTAAGCGGATGATACTGAACAGAACGTTAATCCATCGCTTAGGAAAGAAGGAATGAGAAGTTAAACCGTGTTTTGGTACAGTGTCATGTCTGCAGGACTGTAGTCGGGTAACGAAATCTGATTCAGCAACTCTCCGGTCAGATGTATATATGTACCTATTAACTAGCTATTAACACACATATCATATCATTCATTTGGTTTAAATTATATTGCCAGGATACTGATGTTTATAATAAATTGTGTGCGGCAGTTCTGGTGATGTTGACCTGTGACCTGAGCAACAGGCTCAGGGATGCAGTTGAGCCTGGCTGCACTTCTGTTTGACCTCTGGCATTTTGAATGCCGATGGTGTGTGTGTGTGTGTGTGTGTGTGTGTGTGGAGGTAAGGTCATTTGTCTTTCTAGTTGAGTCACACATCAGGACCACTTTTCCTGTATGTGTGCATGGCTCCTCTTTTTACTTTCTGTCTGTCCTGTGGGGGTGATGTGTAGTAAAGTGGTGGGCTTTGAGTGCAGATGTTGTGATTAAAACCAGACAGGGAGAGGCGGCACGGACGGTAAAGTGGTGGTGGTGTTGAGTGACTCCAGCCCATCAGTGTCTGTGTTGTTTCAGGATGTTAGGGTTGTCTTGGCTTAATGGAGATGAGAGGAGGAAGACGGAAAGTGGCTACTGGTTGCCTATATGCAGTAATATGATAAAGAATGGAAAACTCTGACTCCGAATCTTTTGCCCCCTCATTAAAACCACATGATCCTCACATGAAAACAGAGCATGATACTGTTTTCCCTGCAGAGCCCCGAAGGTCTGTTTTTCAGAGAGCTTATTTTTGCTGCAGTGAAATACAGTAGTTGGTAAAAGAAGACGAGGGAATAGGACTCCCCTGCCTGCCGGCTGCTGTATTGATTAGTCGTCTACTTTAGCTGTGTGTGCTGCAAACTCTGAAAGCGTAGCAAAAACGCAGCCGCCGTCTCGCAAGGAAACTTTTGTATTTGCGACTGAAAGGTCTTCATTGAGCGAGCTGTGCATTCGTTGTCTGTTCTCGTCATTGTTCCCATGGATGAAATACATTTTTAAGTCATTTAGAGCATCACTGACTTCAGTGGTTCTGTCTTGGTTGTGTCTGGACAGAACAATTTAGTTTCAGCTACAGCCTTCTTTCGTGCCTATCCTCTCTGCAGAGGGAAGAGGAGCTGCTTATCTGGATGACCAGAGGCCGTCATATCAGCGATGATGTGGAGCAAGTATGAGCACCATTATCTGAAACTCCTGCCTCTCCCATTTCTCATCACAGTTACTGTAATGTTACCGTTAACCTTTTTAAATTAACCCCATCCTGTATGAACACACATTATTCTAGACCCACACTTGAAAGGTTCAAAAAACGATTTTAAACAAGAACAAGAAAGATGAACATGAACAAGATGTTTCAAACATTCAGCATCAAGTCATTTTTATCCAATGGGCTGGAATATCTGGCATTCCTGTAATGTTCCGTACGTTAGTTGGTTCAAAACGGCTTTGCATCCGTTTTTGTACCAGTGTTATCATTTTAATGCCGATCCCATCAGCTTAAGATACTGTTTAGTGCTCCTAAAAAAATAAACATCAGTACCTTTCAAGGGCCGGCATGGAGGCTCTCTGATGACTGCACAAAAACACTGAGTCACCCAGAGGCCCCATGTGTCAATACCAAGAGGGCCACTGTGTGCAGGCGAGCCTTTCCATTGGAGTCCGTGTTAGTCTGGCTTGGCTGAGTCCTCTTTATCAGGAGAAATCCACTGCAGAGAGAGAGGAGACAGCGTTATCTGTTTATTCGGTCTCTTATTTCTCTGTCTCTCTCTCTCATGTGTCTCTGGGTGCCTCTCTGGGTGTGTCTGCTGAACCGTCACAGAATACCAATAGATACAACACAATATTTCTCAGTGCAATTCTCATTACTGTGGCTTTGGATAAAAGCGTCTGCCATGCAAAGTTAAGTAAATGTTCAGTTTTAATGAACTCCATGGCCTCTGTGAATCACTGTATTTATCAGGCTGTACCCCGAGGGGGAGGATTTGTCTGGGTCACAGCTTTACCTTGCTGCAGCATCACATTCTCTCACTTGCACAGTTACACACCTGCGCGCACGAACATTTGAACTCTTAGCAAACGTCAACTCGCAGCGGCACACATACAGCGAGTCAATGTAAAAGCCTGCAACGCTGACGACACACTGGCAATAAAAGCTAGAAATGTAGAGCTGAGATGGTGAAGGTAAAATGTATTTAGTTGCATAAAAATCATTGTAATGATTGTTCTTATATTATTCTTTTCATCCTTCTGTCTGTCTGTGTTTAGACACTCGCGCTTCCTCTGTGCTTCCTTATTTTCCATCTGTGCTTAAATGAATGATAGAACTTAGGGATGAATACCAGTGAAGTGCATATACTTTGCTTAGTGTGCCTGTAGCCATGTGTATTTCTGAGTATGTGTTTGTGTGCTGGATAGCCCTATAGGGTAGGCCATGTGTTTTCGTGGTCCACTTGTTCGTGCTATGCTCGAGGTCACATTACCAAGCAGAGAGAAAGCTACATGTGACACAGTCACAGCTGGTGCAGCTTGTGCACGTTGTTAGTGCTCTACAGGGTTTTCTATCATGGCCAGAGCTGAGCCAAATCAACACCACATCTTTTTAACTAAATACAGCCGGTTCGCTGGCAGACCTTTCAGCTTCAAGCTGCAGGTACTGGTCACACTGGGTTGGGAAGAAAGCAATACAAAACATTATGACTTTCGGTGTGGTTTGTGGTCATTGTCTGGCTGCACGTGGCATGCCTCCTTAGTAGTTATGAACTTATTTCACTGTGTTTAACGCATGATCAATTTCATCCACACGTGAATGTCTGGGAAAAAAAGGGAGTTTACCACTAGTTAAGAATCAAATAGTAGTTGTTCTATAAAATGTCATCTTTAAAGCATTAGTTGGTTTATATGCTGAGTAAATTGATACAGAATGAGGTGTGTGTTTTGTTTCTTTTTTTACATTGCTTTTTTTTTTAATCCAGTAATGTCTTGCTATAATGATTCCAAACCTTGTCTTGCCAGTGTAGGTTGTATTTTTAAATTGTAAAACGTGTGTAATTACTTTCATGTTTTGTTACATTTTCCTGACCTTCATTTTGCTGGCCTGTGATTACCCAGCTTCCCCTTGCTTGTGGGAATGTGCCTGTGGGT
Organism: Microctenopoma steveboyesi; assembly: GCA_032359275.1. Lineage (NCBI taxonomy): Eukaryota > Metazoa > Chordata > Actinopteri > Anabantiformes > Anabantidae > Microctenopoma > Microctenopoma steveboyesi. The sequence continues at coordinate 5,188,778 of JAUMHF010000023.1, read as the reverse complement.
TTAGATAGATGACAGATCTCTTGACTTGGCACTTTTTCCTGTTGCTGTGAAGCACATGAGGACACTTCTCTGTCTTTGTTAAAGGACAAATTATGCCGGGGCAGTGTTTCTCATGAATATAGTTATAGTGTAGTTCATCATGGAGAAGGCCTTTAAATCAGATTGAGCATCAACTGATGGTTTACATGTGAAGTAATGCTTACTCAGCAAGAAGAGTTCTACTACTGCATACAGTCTTCTGTGACCCTGACTTAAAAAAATTATGTTAATGCTGACTTAATTATTACAGGGTATAAATTGCTTCACGGTGGTCCTCTACCCTCTGCTGCCATGCTCTACACTTTACACAGATTTGTCAAGAATAGGAACACGCCAATAAGAAGCCTCCACAGTAAGAAAGATCTTGGCGCTATGTGTTGAACTAAGGGTCATATACTGTTGCTTCAAAGTCTGTAGGATGTGCAGGATTGAAAAAAGTGGGCTCGGGGGAAGGAATTCTAAACAAAGACAGTTGCCTCATGTAGAATGTAGGATGCAGTGCTTTGCTTTTTGACCCATATTATTGCATCATGGTCAGATGCATCGTCATCGTTAATCTTCATGGACGTACCAGATTACTGGGGTTTACCTGAAAGACAGACTGTATATCGGTTGTTAATTCCCGTACCTTTGTACCCTCCTGTATTTTGGACTTCCACAGTAGAATTGAGGGATTATAAACATTACGATGGAGTCCACACAGGATAATACAGTATTTTTAGAGACAAAGGGAAAGCATTTGCACTTTGCATTGAGGGTTTGCAAAATGATTTGAAGCACAAACTAGGGAAACTGCATCATCTCATGAGAAATATAACTTGACAGATCACAAAGAGTCTCTGGAATTTGTGACTTAAACTAACAAACTGTTGCGGCTTATCCTCCCAGACCGAAGTCAAACAGCGTGAGAAACAAGAACAAGAGCGTTAGACAAGAGTGAGAGAGTGTGTGTTTGTTTTTTATTTACCCCCCAGGCTGATGTGTTGTCCTGTTGTGACTGGACTCATCCTAACCTTGTTCTTCTGTGACTATGTATGTGATTGTGGGCTGCTGTGATTGTTACCGCTGGAAAAAACACATATTTGGCTTGGTCTCAAAAACGAGGCCACACATGTGTTCATTTTGATTTTGCAGCATAACATGCTGCAGCAGTAAACGTCTTATCAGACTTCTTAGCAGCATGTCTCTCTCCATGGTACTGAAATCCCTGACATGGCCGTCAACCATCTAGACAACTGTGTGTGTGTGTGCGTGTGTGTGCGTGTGTGTGTGTGAATCATAAGAACGTTGCTCCTCATGAGTTGATTAATATCCTGATTTCTGTTTCCTCAAAACTTATCAAAACACTGCAGCAATAGAGATTAGTCCGACTTTCGGTAGAAATTAAAAATTCCAAGCTGGAATAATCCCGTACAGTACCAGTAATACTTGGGTTGGTATAGTTAATTGAGTTGACCTGCCTTTTACCTATTATGTCCTTTTTAACTGTCTCCTTGTCATCATCCAGGAATTAATCTTTGACTCTAAGTGAGTGCAACTGTCTTAACAAGCTATATAATAAAAACCACATTCTTACGAACCTGTGCACCTAAGTGCATGTAAATAAATCATACATTTATCTCGCACAGGACAACATGCATTTAGCTCTTTTAGCTCAGAGGTTTGCCGTTTGTCCTCTAAATTATAAACAAGTCTTGATCAGGCTTATAATACTTCCACACATCCAGTCTTAAAACATTGTTTGGTGGAGATGAACATCCGTGCAGCAGAAACAGTTCGCCATTTTCTCCCTTCACGGTATAGAAATAGACTCTTGCTGTGTATATGCACACACATGCACATACCCACAGGCCCTCCCCTGACTCCTCATTAGGGATGGCAACAGAAAGGTAAGGATTTCAGGGCTACTCACACACACCCTTCTCCCTTTACATTGGTGCAGTGGTTGGTTTGTTCCCTCTATCTGCACCTCTTTCCAGGCCCCAGGGATGATTATCTATAGAAGGGGACTCTTTTGTCTGGACTTCATCCACTGAGACACAGAAGGCCTGTGAGCCTCAAGGCTGAATGCATTATCGGGTTTTCAGTAAGAAAACCCAAACGTGCTGCCAATCTGCAGCTTCGTATTAATCCTTAGGAAATGATATTAAACTTTAATCTCCTGCACCATTCTTCACATGTTTCCTGGATGTAATCACTGCGTTGTGTTTGCCAATTAGGACACAGGGACACTGCAGATTTATCACTTTAATGCAGACAGTGCTGGACATGTAATAAGCCTGAAGAATACAGGGCCGTCACAGTGTTTTGTTAGCCCTCCAGAACCTATACGGTGTGACAGCAGCAGGAGGGTTAGAGCATACTGCGCGTCTCTATGTGTAAACACTGACCGTCAGCCATCAGTGTCACTCACTGTAACTTTCTTTTAAGAGGCGCAGTAGACAGATGGAGCGAGCAGGCTTCTAGGAGCGGGGCTCAGTCTATGAAGAAAGGTTCTTATGAAACCATCTGTCTCTCGTTACAAATTCAAGACTTCAAGAACACTTATTCTCAAGTGGACACTGCAACATCCTAACTTGTGCTTTCGTTTTTTACCTTGTTAGAACTTAATAACACAATCTTATATACTGTATGAGACTCTCCAAGTTGGGAGCAATAATATTCTGAAATCTCCATCAGCTGGCAACGTCACAGTGACAGCAGACTCTGGGCCAAAAAGTAGTCAAGTCCATAACTTGTAAAAGACTTTGACTTTATGATACCACAAGTTGAACACGGAGGTCGTCCTGTTGTAGGGCTCAGCTGTTTAGGTGAGGCCTGCTCGGATGCTGACAGCCTCTCATCGGAACGAGAATGCAAGCTCATTTATTCACACTCAGCTGAGAATTAATCAGCTGTTTTGTTATAGAGGCCGTTCCCTCTTAATCATTTACTACACTCACACTGCACCTGTTCTCCCTCTGAGTGAGAGGGAGAACAAGAGAGTGTGAAACAGAGAGAGTAAAAAGAATTATGTCCTCTACCAGGAGAAAGAATTTTAATACAGTGAAGGAAAAGGTTGCCCCCGGGGCGAGTAAGGAGGTTCTTTTTGTATACTCATATCTCATAACAATTTTGACATTTCAGCTCTCTGAAGATCTCTGCAAAAGTAGATTTTTGGTATATGTGTTATATGTTTGCCGTACATAGTATACTGCATGCTGCTTATTTAACTGGTTTGCTCATGAATCAATATCAGTAAGATGAAAAATGACGAGTGGTGGTTGGAAGAAGAGACAGCTGCACACTGGACTGCATGTCTCCTCAGAATAATGAATGCCTGTTTCTTTATAAATGATTCATCCCATACAGAGGAAATGTTGTTGTTATGGTGAGGTGAGACTGGGAAGACGTGTGTTAATTATTAATACATCCAGTAATAAATACACGGCTCCCTTATGATTTAGACTGTGGTCGATTTGGTTGAGTTACTCAGAAACCAGAACCTTCATCCTGAAGAATATAACACCTACATGTGCTGTATTGCTTACAGTCGAGTGGCAATTGTGAACTTGGCCATATTGATCCATATAAGACCACAGTGGTCACTGTACCCATTTTTACTGCTGGAATGCTGAGAAAGTGAGGGATGGGTCATAGTATTTAATAAACATATAAGGCAGCAGCTGCATCTGTGCTGAGAGGTGCCTGTTAAGTTGTAAAATACTGTCTAGGCAACTTGTCAGAAAAATACTGGTCCATACAAAATAAATGTCACTCCTTACTGGTGCATGTATACGTGTATTTCTCTTTTTCAGAATGTTGACCCCTGCAGTGTTGACACATTAAGTCTCAGCTTGTTTTGCTGTTGATGCCTCCTTTGATTTTCTCAATCAGACCTCAGCGCCTTTATCATGACAAGTCAGCTCTGAGTGCCGTGAAAACCTGTGTCAGGAAAATGGGAACAATGTGTCTATTGATCACCCTGAAACATTATCCAACATAGACAGAAGGTACAAAGGTACAGCAGTGGTACGTTTAGAGGCCATTTTTGTGCCTCAGACGGATCAAGAAGTTGATGTGAAATGACAGGACTTTCCCAAAGATGGTTGCTGGATGTTTTATTCTTCTTTTCTAAATTCTGCATTGCATTCTTTCACTTTGCTGCTCTGTGACCATCCCCTTTGTTTCTCCCTCCCCAGGCATTTGGCCAGGCCTACACAAATCAGCGTAAGGTGGCAGAGGATGGGGAGACCAACGAGGAGACTTTGCTGCAGGAGTCAGCTTCCAAAGAGGCCTACTACGTAGACCGTCTGTCAGAGCTGCAGATGGAGGTGGCGCTAAGCCACTCTGTGGCATCCAATGCCAAGGTGGAGAACGAGAGGCTTAATGCGCTTGTGCAGGAACTACGGGAGGTGAGCTTGTCGACACATACAGAAGATGTATTTTGTAAGTTTGAAAAAGGAAACACAGGAAATCAAGCACTTTATGACACAGTATATGTAATAAATAAAAAAGAATTTCAGTTGTTGGACATTTTTAAAATCTACATTTTAATATTATGCATATGTTTTATTTATTTTGAATATAGCCTATTTCTGCTGTGTGGTGTAGCTGGGGTATGATTTAATTTTGTGTTTAAGTATTAAAATTGTCTCTAAATTTAATATGTATTTGTTGAGTTTAAATAAAACTAATTGTGCTATTTTTCACAATATGCTTCATTTCAGTAGATCAACTCTGAGACTGAGTGTTTGATAAAGGCAGAAGGATCACAGTCACATGCAGAGTTGAGCTGAGTTGAGACAGAGACTTTTTGCATGTGTGCAAGCATGTCTTTATGCTTGTATACATGTCTGCAGTCACTGTGTCGGACAGTGCAAGAGTTCGAAGCAGGGTCAGACACCACGGCCACGACCCCATTGTGGGGGGCAAATCCACGCTAAGCTGGGGAATAAGTGAAATGCCCTGAGCTCGGCACATGTGCAGGCTACTCTCATCAAACAACCAGTACTACACTCACACACACACACTCCCATTCATTAAACCCATCAGGGAGTGTTGTGGGGTTGAACTGTTACGATATAGTCGCTGTAGTCTAAACCTAGAAAATTGTCTGTGTGAATGTAAGCAGAGTAATGTAAAGCACAGGAAGCCTGTCAGTCAAGATAGTCAACTTGTTTGGCAAACTCTATGTCTTGATTGGAAAGCTAATTACCTGATAAGCCTAGCTGGCATATTCACAGCTCTTTGATGGAGTAAATATCAAATATCTTCCGCTTCTCTTTGAAATCCTCATTCGCATGGGTGATACCAATTAATGAGGAAGAGTTGTATTTTTTTAATGAGAAGCAGGTGTTGCAGCCAAATTAGTAGCTTCATTTGTCACACGTTTCACGTCTCACCATCTTTTGCAGCCTTTCACAGACACTATTAACATATGCAGTTGTATCAAGAAAAACGCGTGTTTTCTATATTGCAAAAGACGACCTACAGTAGATCTTTTCATTAAACATGAAAACAGGCCTATCAACTAACACTTTTTTTCTTTTTCCTGGATCAGCATAGAATTGTTATAATATAATAGAAGTTTTTTTCAGTGCAGCTGCAGAAGCTATTGCCGTTTAGCCTCTATTAGTTTCAAGAGTATAAGTGCTGCTGTCAACCACTCTTCCAAACAAAAGATTTAGTGTATCATAATGGTCTTTAGTTTCAGTCCAGTTACCAGCTCTAAAAATGTCTCTTACCCATAAACACACACAAACAGGAACAGGAATACAGAGTTGCTTACTCCTATGTGTGTGCATGTACCAGCAAACCTTTACACTGTGTCTCGCTCAGCACTTCTGCCATATGTACTCCACAGGAAGCTTCAGGGGGGCAGCGTGCAGCTCTGCAGTAAATCTCATGCACACTCATTTTTCGGTTATTTTCTATTCTACACTCACACTAGATGTGCAATAATGATTCATGATTTAATGTGTGCCTAAATATAAAACCAGGGTTGCTTTTCTGTTTTTCAGTTCACTTGAAAATGTTGCAATAGTTCATCTCTGGGAAATACTCTGTACTCTCTTGCTGCCTGCTGAAAAAACAGGGGGACACATGTGGGGCCTGGACGTATACCTGAGTCAGACGTAGATATTAACCTGCCATAAAGTGATATGGTTATAGTCCTAAATGGACGGCGTCATCCATCTCCCCGTTCCCTGGGCTAAAACTTAGCATTAGTAGTGAGCAGAGATGAGTTTGCTGAGGTCTCAATAAATCCCCAGTGCTGCTGCCTACTGTATTTAGATTTATGACTTTTGTGGTTGGGGCATTTGTCCCAACAGTCCAGCATGTGCTTTTGTTTCTATCTCTGCACACCAGGTGACCTAAGAGAATGACCTCTCTGGAAGTCTGAGGGTGCACAGCATTTAAGATAACGTAATAGTTTCTTAAACTTTATCATAATCTCTGCTGCTGCAGAGCAATGAAATGCTGGAGCTACAAAGGAGCCGGATGAGGGAAGAGATCAAGGAGTACAAGTTCAGAGAGACCAGGCTGCTTCAGGATTACACGGAGCTGGAGGAGGAGAACATCACACTGCAGAAACTGGTCTCTACACTCAAGCAGAACCAGGTTAGTATGAAGACCAGCATCATTTTGAGGGTTTCATCCACGACCAAAATGCTAAATTGTCAAAAGAAGCGTGGAGTTTAATTTAAGTCCATGCTGCCTGGCTTTAGATTAGTTTTTTTCACAATTTCTTTCTAAAAACAAAGATTTTACAGTAATTCATAAGTTAAAGTCCAAATTTTCTGTTTGTTGTATCTTTAATTACCCTTCATTACAGTAAGTCCCCTCTATTTTTACATTTGCTATGTATTAATGAATAGGATCCATATTTAATCTGATATTTTCTCCCTCCTTTTTCCTGTTCCTATCTACCCCCCACCCACCCACCCACCCACCCCAGGTTGAGTATGAGGGACTTAAACATGAAATTAAGGTGCTGGAAGAGGAGACTGTTCTTCTTAACAGCCAGCTTGAGGACGCATTACGCCTAAAGGACATCTCTGAGAGCCAGCTGGAGGAGGCCTTGGACGCCCTCAAGAGTGAACGTGAACAGAAGAACACTCTGAGAAAGGAGCTGGCCCATCACATCAGCTTGAGTGACAGCGTCTATGGAGCAGGGGCCCATCTAGCTCTCACTGTAACTGGCGTTGAAGGCCTCAAGTTCCCAGAGGAAACAAATGGAACAAACAGCACCAATGGCAGCACCATCGCCACTCCTAACGGCAACAATGAGGACCACAACCGTCGCAACGGTCACCTCCACACAGGAGCAGGCTTGAATAAGATTAATGGGGAGTACTGCACGGGCCGGAAAGTAGAAGGCTTGCACCCTGTGCCGGACCTGTTCAGTGAGCTCAACCTGTCAGAGATGCAGAAGCTTAAACAGCAGTTGCTACAGGTGGGTCACAGCAAATATCGCCACAGGTCAGTGAATATCTTTAAAATTATGTCCAACAGAACAGAAGTGAGCTGATAGTGAGCTCAGTCTGAGTTAATATTAGCATCTGATAAGCACAAGGAACTAATAAAACTGCTTTCGGTGTTGAGAAAATGCAACAGAAATCGAGCACAGTCAGTTGTTATATCATGACCACATACATACGTCAACATATTACTTTCTGTGTCTGTGCTAATGCGCATGTGCTGAGTCAACCACAGAAAGTGCAACACACACACATAAAGAGAACATATAGTATGTTAAACCACATACATTACAAATACCAGGTAGTTCAGATTCATGCTTAAATCTAATTAAGTCATTACTGTACTTTTTACAAGAGAAAATGAGATTAGCTGCTGCTGTTTTTGCAGTGTGCCATTCTCTAATAACACAATTACTCCCGATTCAGTTTTCTCCTTTAAGTTGATTATTCTGGGAAAGCTGGAAATGCCAGCAGCATCAGGCTTGTCATTGTCAGTTAAACGTTGTAAAATCAATTTTGTCTTTCTCAGTCTAGACACTGTTAAAGGAAGTGCATTGTGTCACTTTAGGGCATAAGGCATCAACGTTGATATGTATTTACTTCATTAGCTTTTATTTCGTTAGCTTGTGGATTGTCGAAAGTTGAATCAATAAGGTTTTACTGTGTCAGTGCAGAGAAAAAACAGACGGCTCACTCCCCTGTGAACAGCACACATGTCTTTTTGCACGTTTGTATAGTCAGAAATATAGGTCAGCTGACACTGGCCCATTATTAGTCCATGATTTCCATGTGTTTGTTCACTTGCTTCCTAATAATGGTAGGTGCCTGTAAGTTAGTCTTTATCTTTATTAACCCCTTTACGTGTAGTTGAGCCAAGTCATGCTGATTATGCATTTGCATAGCTAAGCCTAAGTTCTGCAATAGCTTTTATCAGCAGCCTTCTGCTTTTATCTGCATTTTATTATTGGGAAATTCTGTACATCAATAGGTTAGTGTAGAGTGAACACATCTGGGAAGTTCACCGTAAAGTACAGTACGTCTTGCCTGACTGCCATGTGGTTATAAATCCTCTCTTTCTGCAGGTGGAGCGTGAAAAATCAGCACTGCTCATGAACCTGCAGGAATCACAGACTCAGCTGCAGCACACGCAGGGAGTCCTGAGCGAGCAGAATGAGCGGGTCCACCGTCTCACAGAGCGCGTCAACTCCTTGAAGTGCATCAATGGCGACAAGGAGCTTGATGACCCACAACAGAGTGAGAAGCCAGATGGTGGCTCAGTATCTCCACCAGCCAATGGTCACCACGATCCTGATATCCACGGGTTTGAGATCCTGGAGTGTAAGTACAAGGTAGCAGTGACGGAGGTGATTGACCTAAAAGCAGAGCTCAAGGCCCTAAAGGAGAAGTATAACCAGGCTGTAGAGGGACAGGGAGAAAGCCATAGTGACGACAAGTTCCAGGCACTGAATGAAAAGGTTTGTCATCGTTGCATGCAGTGTAGGTTTATTGAGACTTTACCTCATACATATTAACCTCACTCAGTTTGTTTTAGCGCTATGTAACACTCCTAATGTCCAACTGGATTTCTTCCAAGCAGGTATCTCATTTGGAGCGCAGCTGTCGTGAGGGTCGGGAGAGGGTGGCGAGCTTGGAGGCAGAGCTTCGAGCGGCGGCGAGCACAGCCACAGAGAGTCAGAGCTTGCTGAACGCAGCGCAGGACGAACTGGTAACCTTCAGCGAAGAACTGGCACAGCTCTACCACCACGTTTGCCTGTGCAACAATGAGACGCCTAACCGCGTCATGCTGGACTACTACCGACAGAGCCGCATCACGCGCAGTGGCAGCCTGAAAGGCTCAGACGACCCCCGCGCTTTGCTCTCACCTCGCCTAGCTCGGCGTCTCGCTGCTGTATCTGCAGCTTGTTCCACTGAGTCCCCACGCAGTCCCATGGACTCCCCATCCAAAGATGCCCATCACAATGACACAACGGGAAATGGAGCGGACTCTCCATCCTGCCATAGCAGCCCCACCCGCAACTCCACAGGCTCCCCAGTCATTAATATATCTCCTTGCCCATCTCCAGTGCCCTCAGAGGCAAGCGGAGACCTGCGGAAGGAGCCTATGAATATATACAACCTGAACGCCATCATTAGAGATCAAATCAAACACCTCCAGAAGGCTGTTGACCGCTCACTACTACTGTCCAGGCAGAGAGCAGCAGCCAGGGAGTTGGCTCCCATGCTCGACAAGGACAAGGAGTCGTGCATGGAGGAGATACTCAAGCTCAAGTCCCTGCTCAGTACAAAGAGAGAGCAGATAGCCACACTCAGACTGGTGCTTAAGGCCAATAAGCAGGTAAAGAAGATTTTTCTTTGCTCTTAATACATCATGAAAAAGCCATAAGATATAAAAACAAAAAAGTGTTAAATCCAAATGTCCTCCTGTGCAGACAGCAGAGGTTGCACTGGCTAATTTGAAGAGCAAGTATGAGAATGAAAAGTCTATGGTAACAGAGACCATGATGAAACTGAGGAATGAGCTGAAGGCGCTGAAAGAAGACGCTGCCACCTTCTCTTCTCTCAGGGCTATGTTTGCCACAAGGTGAGATCTGGAAACGTAAAGCTGCTAACGCTTGCTGAGAAAGCAAGTGTTGTCTGGTGTGAAGTATCTAAAGAAGATCTGTCTGTTTATGCTTTTTTTCCTGTAGATGTGATGAATATGTCACCCAGCTGGATGAGATGCAGAGGCAGCTGGCAGCCGCAGAGGATGAGAAAAAGACGCTGAACTCCCTCCTTCGTATGGCTATCCAGCAGAAACTAGCCTTGACCCAACGCCTGGAGGATCTGGAGTTTGACCATGAACAGACCCACCGTGTTCGGGGCGCCAAAGTGCCCAAGATGAAAAGCAGCCCACCCAAAGTAAGTCACAGGGGGGCTTTCACAGCTACTATCAGCCCTGTCAGGGTCCACAGCAATTCCATCGTCACCACCCTAAACACCCTCTGTAGTCCTCCCTCTGTAGAGCTAATTGCCTGTCCGTCCATGTCTGCGTGGATTTCTGACACACTTCCTGAAACAATCCAAACGTCAGCTTCATCTCTGCCTCACTTGAGCGACAGTTTGTCTCTTTGCCATCAGCCAATCGTGATAGACCCTGAGTGGCGAACCATAGAGTTAAAACCACACATTTATTCAAGCCAACACACAAGTCAACTGTCCCCATCATACAAACCCAGCACCTGTAACTCTGCCTCAGTATTTCCTCCCTTTCGGCGAAGACGATGACTCATCGTTATCCGTACACTAGCACCGACTGTGTGCAAGGTTTCCAGAAGCCTCATGAGTAGGTGGGAAACAGGGAGGAGGAAAAAGTCTATGGTTAGAACATGCAGCAACACTGATAGCCTGCTCCCTCCTCAAAACCGCACTGACCAACTTTTTTTATGAATATTGGTCGACTGACAGGTTCATAAGATTGTCTCAAGACTGCCTCTTGCAGTGTTGGGAAGTATTTCAAAGTAAAAGCCAAACAAAAAACAACACAAAAAAATCTCACACTACCCCCCTGTGGCAGACTCAGTAAATTACATGTTTATTTCTCATGTTTTCTTACAGTAAAATATATTCAGTCCATGATATTTTCATAAGCTGTGAAATAACACGGCCCACACTTATTTTCACATCTCAAGTTCTGTCAAAAAGCATCTGACAGGCAGTTGTTAATGTGTAGCTTCAAATAGTTCCGAAACCAGAAGTCAGACCTCCTCTCTGTGCCTCCGTGGTGCCTCAGATGTGCCTGCATTTGGTTCTGAAACAGAAGCAGAGCGCGGCGAACTAAATTAATTAATTTGTACTAGTAACAATTAACTGATAAAACTCAGAAATGCCAGTTCTCACCACCAGATGGAAGTGTCTGATCACATTTCCATTGTGTTTAGTGTCAAACGCTGGTTGACCCTCTTTTCTTTCTCCTAAAGAAGTTAATCACACACACACACGCGTATGAATATATATTAATTAAGTACTAAAACAGATAGATCAAGTGTGTAATGGAACAAGACATCATATAAGTGTTCGACTGTGTAAAATATTGGAAACAACTAGTTTGTAACTTTTCAAGCTTGACGACTTGTAGACTTGTAGCCAGGAATAGCAAGTGTTCTTGGATTGAGCAGAGCTGGAATTACCCAATGTGTCCTTTCGTTTTTGTGCTGCACAAATCAATACAGTATTGGATTTGCAAGTGTGTGCATGTGTTTGTTAATGTGTCTGTTTCTCTGTCTCGTAGGAGGCTTTGTGCTGTATGTCCCAGTGCTGGTTATTTAGCTGTGCAGAGATCTGCCAGTGTGGTCAGCTTAAACTAGTTTACAGTATTATTTACATCCTCCCTATAAAAATAATTATATCTCATAGTAAAAGGAGTGAGTTGGATAACACTCAGAGTATTTTCCTCTGCTTCTTTTTAAGTCATGTTCCTGTTTTTGGTCTCTCTTCATAGACAGCTTCATTCACCTGCATCATTGCGATACAACAGGAAAAATTAATTTATTTTTAAACACAAACACGTAAAGTATACATTTTATCCCCTGTCTTGTCTCCCCCTATGTTCTCTGTCCTATTGTCTAACCCTGAGTGTTACCACTCTGTATATCTGTCTAATTTATCAGTTTCTTGTAGATTGTCAGCAGCCTGCTGCCTCAGTACCGTCACTCTCCCCACAAGTAAGGCGAGGGAGAGCCTCCTTAGCCTTCAGGTAACAAGCTGTAGAACCTGGTAGTAGCAGTATCCGTCTATCTATCTATCTATCAATTTATCTATCTATCTGTCTATCTATCTATCAATTTATCTATCTATCTATCTATCTATCTATCTATCTATCTATCTATTTATCTATCTATCTATCTGTCAATCTAACTATCTATCATTCTATCTATCTATCTATCTATCTATCAATCTATCTATCTATCTATCAATCTATCTATCTATCATTCTATCTATCTATCTATCTATCTATCTATCTATCTCTCTATCTATCTATCTATCTATCTATCTATCTATCTATCTATCTATCTATATCTATTTATCTATATCTATGTATCTATTTGTCTAGCACAGTCACAACCTACCACAACCAAAACATTTTCACTCTTTAAAGCTGCACGTCTGCATCTGTGTGTGTGTGTGTGTGTGTGTGTTAGTTACGTTGCAGGTTACGTTGAGCTGTGTACATGACGTGTTGGTTTTCTATAGCATCAGGTGTGAATAATAGCAATGGATGTGTCATGTAAAGTCAGCTTTTTCATGACGGTATACAGATCTCAGGCTGTGCCTTGGTTCAAGTGTGTGTTCTCTCCACCCTGTTCTGTTGTGTAGGTGCTTTAACCAAATACTTGGTCCTGATGTTTGGGCCGCCCTTCTCTCATCTGTGGAGTAGTTTGGCAAAAACCTTTTTTTGGAAATATTTTTATGGACTTTTTGTCAAGGGTTGAGAGGACTAATACCAAACTTAGTTCACTGGAAGAGTAGCTGCTGGGGGCCGTAAACAGGCAACACCACTGACTAGTATCATCACTAGTATCTGATGAAAAGGTTATGTCAGTTTTAATTAATCTTCACAAAAACCAAAGTTAAAGACAACAAGTTGTCCACTGTTCATTGGACTCTTGCTGCCTTCAGAGTGAGTCAGACTAGCTGTTTACTCTATTTCCAGCAATGCTAAGCTAGGCTAACTGGCCGCTGGGGTTGTGGTATTTTCTGTATTTATTTGAAAGAGGGTACGTTACATCTAACACTTAGTGAATCTCTTAGCAAATCAGTCTTTTTGTTGTTTTTTGTTGTTGTGCCTTTCTTGTAGCCCCGATTAAGTCCACCTATCTTATTTGTTCTTTGTTTTTCTTACAGTCCTAAATTTGTGGCAGACCTCCAGGAACACCAGGCAGTCCTGTCCAGCAGCAGTAGCCTTCTCTCCCCCTGTGACCCTCGTAACTGTCTGGCTCAGCAACCCCAGCCGCCTGGCACCTAACCCTCTCCAGCCCTGGTCCTGGCCTCGTTCTTGTAGGAATCAAACAGAGGCAGAAACACTCTAGGAGGGGGTACCGTCACTTTAATTCCCCCCAACCTGCCTGTCCAACCTGGTGCTTACTGAAGTCTGTAACCTCCCCACAGCGCTACTTGGCCCAGCCCAGGAGGCCTCTCGTTTACCGGGATCGCATAAGAAGAGCAGAGAATCTTCTCTTTTGCAAAAGTGACATCCTGTCTCAAAATAGACTGGAATGATAGAGACACATAATGGGAATCTCTTCCCTTATTCCTACCAGTATTTATTTATTTGTAATGTATTGATAATTTATTTGAATATTGATTTGTGACATGTATCTGAGATATTTATTATTGGAATGTTTTTATTCTTTTTGTTAGTCATTCCTCAAGTTGAAAAGCAAAATGTGTTTTACTGCGCATGGTGAACACTTTGGTGATCACAGACATCTCGGCACATTCATTACTGTACATTTTGTTCTGTCCAACAATGAAAAACGTTGAGTGCAGCGGAAAGCTGAACTTTATATTCACAAAGGTTCTTCTGTAGTAAACAGGTTTAAAACATACCTAACCTTACAGCATTTAAAATGTTAGATATCATCACTATACTGTAGTCATCAGAAATACACAGGATATGTCGTTTTCACATAGGAGAGTGTAAGATACTAGGTTTGAAATGGCAAAAAGATGAATGCAGGTAAACATTTTATTTATTAAAAACTGTTTCTTGTGGTGGTGATGGCTGGATTTCAACTACCTTTCTAACATCACTAGTCTTTCTTGAGACTCTTGTGTTTTTTATACAGTTTCTTTGGCGAATCATGTGCATGAACACTATTTTATACCTCTTTTTATTTATTTTTACAACAGAACCTGATGATGCAGTTGTGACTGTTACATAGTTCAGATCACTTCAGAGTTTGGGGTAGATGAGAGGCTGAGTGTTTGACATCAGGATTAGGGCCATTGGCTTTGGGTTTTTTGCCTTTTGAGTTGCACAGATTTCCAGTAGGTGACCATGGAGTGAATGGACCTCCTCCTCCTTAAATTAAATTAGATCAGAGGATTCCCCAAAGTTGTGCCTCTTCTTCACTTCTTGCTGTTACTGTTGTGTTGACATTGCATTCTCACCGTGAGGTATTCTCTGTCTTCTCTCTGAGCTGTTTCATTGTTTCATTTACTGGTCACATCGACTGTAACAACTACCCATAGTTTCCCATACAACAACAATGATGTCAGTCAAATTCAAATGTATGTCATTTTTTTTTTATTCAATGCTTGTCTGTCATCGTAACATGTTTCTTGCAGAGCTGTAGGCAGTACAGTCCAAGCACAAGTATGCTCTGTGTGTTTTAGCAATACAGCAGCACCAGTCACACACTGATATATGGCTGAAGAGATTTACTTTAACCACTTCTGTCGCTATGAACAAACCAGCAAGCTGACAAGATAGAGAAGACAGCAAGTGTCCCCGGCTTTTAGAAAAAATAACGGGGACACGGTTGCAGCACTGCTGTCGGTTTCTTCTAACACAGTCAACATGTTTCTTTATGAAACACTGTTTTGATGACAGACAACTGAGGCAACGACTGACTGAGGTGGATGTAATGTGTGATTTTGTTTCATAACTGACGTCCATTCGCCTAATCTTTAACGCCCCCCACGCCATCTTTAGTACTTTAAAGATTATTTAGAGATTTTTCCCTCCTTCAAATTAATCCACACTTTTGCCATATAATCTTGAAAGGACTGGTGAAAACATTTAATTTACTGCAGAGAATAGCCGGACTCCTTTCGTCGTCTGTGTGGGTTCATTTGTTGGATTTGTCTTTGTTAACGGAGTTGATTGCTACTTTTGCAAGTAAAGAGTGATCAAAATGTTTGTGGTCCAAAAAGAGGCTCTTGATCCCATGCAGACTCATTGGTGCGCCAACCCTCTTTGTTAGTTTGCACAGTATAACGGTGAATGGAGAGCGACTAATCCAATGGAATAAAAAACTGAGAGAGAATGGTAGCTGTATGCTGTACTACACAGGGTTTTGCAGTTTCGCTTCCATTTAAAACAGTGTTTCATTGGTTTCACAAGTGATTAAAAGACATGTCCTTGGATTTTCATGTGGCTTTATTTTTGAAATTCAACCCCATGTTATAATAATTAATTATATAGTAATTAATAAGTGCACAGCCAGACACCAGTAGTTTGATATATTATTAAGAGTAAGACATAACATTGCATGTGGAGTGTAAAAAATATGATGCACTGATTTACTATTAAATTAACAAGTAGTGTGTAAAATAGCTAAAACTACATATTGAGAAATTGACAATATTGAAGTATGAAATGAAAATAAGCAAGTAAAGACTTACAGTAAGATCAGTGTACGCGCGGCGGGGACAGCGGTGGGCGGAGCTTGGGAACACTCCAGCTGACTGTGTGGAAGTTATTGGATGAAGCCGCGCTCACTGTTACAGGTATTCGGACTGTCTCCAGTCTGTTGTGATTTATCTACACAACATGTCCACATTTCCTCCAGAAGCGTCGGAGCTCCCGACACGCAGCAGGACGCAGTAGAGCAAACTTCCAGGAGACCTCTGCGTTTTTCATTTATTGACTTCAACCTTCTTACACACGTTTAGTGTTTATCTCGATGCTGGAGCAGCCGGTGCCTCATAATAAAATGGGCAGCTTTAATAGGGTGGCTATTCGCAGGAAAGACCGATGTTTGGAAGCTGAGGAGGAAGAAGAAGCAGGTAGGTTTTAAAGGAACGCTATCACTTATATTTAAAAAAAATTCTATACTATAACTGCATATTTCATAGAGCATAGTGCATGTACTCTGTACCACCCAGCTTCCCTGTGACTCATTGGTTTGACTTATTGGCTGCTCTGTGTTTTTGTCCGTCTGGTTGGGAAAGCGTGGAATTGACATGCTGCAACCTACACTGCACACCTCCGTTGTGGCCCTTGTTAACACACCGCTGCTGACTTAGAGGTTTCAAAGGCAAGACGCAACCTGTTGTGTAATCATTTACAAGCCAGTAGGTGCATTTTATTCCTTCTGGGAAACACCTCAGGAAGTCTGGCTCTACGAAGGGGCCTGCGAAGGACAGTCGCTTAACAGGATCCCTTGCAGTGCATGCCCTCAGTTTTGTGATCAGAAAAAGTCTTGGGATCTTTCACCTCAGGTCCGCCCTGCCCCCTTTCCTGGGAAAACACAAATAACATATTCTACTGCATGTCAGTACTTCTGCGTTGTGAACTGTCTGGACATGAAGCACTGCGACAGGGGGTGCTGGCAATGGATTCGTCTTATCTTGCAACTCTGCTTTGTGCTTGTGCAAACATGCAGCCAAGCCCTGCTTGTACTGTAGCTGTAGTTAGGTGTGAACCTTGCTCTTTGGTTGATTGTGCCTCTTCTGAGCTGACAGTTTGTCCATAAAGCCACAGAGGTCTGCAGGTAATACGCTGTGAGACAGGGAGAGGATACCCAGATACTATCTGTTAGTGCATCAACAATACTTGAGTCAAATCCATACAAGGTTGTATTCACCATTATCTGATGCTTCTGTCAAAGTCTGTTTTGGTGAAAATCAATGCAAGTTAAGCCGTGACACCTGAACTTCATCCAAACAAGTAGCTACTTCAGCCTCAATACAGCAAATAAGCAGAACTTTTCTCAATTTTTCCACTTGACTTTGTTCAAGATCCTAATGAGACATCATTTGTTTTGTGCCTGGCTGATCCTCTTCCCTCAGACCACAGATATTGTCTGAATTTCAGTAGTTCAGTAATGATCAGTCATGGCTCTGTTGTTTTTGATTGTTTCTTTTCTTCGTGTTATGCTGGCGAAGATGCTTTTCTGTCTGTGTTGATCCCATCATCCTAGACAAATGGCTTCTAAGTATCAAGCCATTGAGTCTGCATGTCTGCAGTCCTTTACTAGTCATGTCATTTTTTAAATTGCTTTCTTGCAAACTCACGTATAACAGAGTCGACCTCTTTTTTTTTAGAACTTTCTGTACTTTGCTGATGTGTTTGTAGAAAGCAGATACAAGCTTTCGCTGAAAAATGCATTATCTTCATGGACTTTATGGACATCACACCCTAGTTCAAAGCACATGGCTTTATGTATCTCACATTTTGAATGTCTTTAGTGGTTTTAGTCCATAAACTGTAGCTGTTCATGTAGAGCTGAGCTAGTGTCCGTGTGTATCTTTTACTAACAAAGGAGTTGATTGTGTTGTCTCTCCTCAGAACGAGGCAGCAGGACTGTGTGAATCAGAAGCTGTGCGGCCTGTTTAGCCTACTGTTGCTGGTATTGTTATGCTGCACTGATGCCCATTCAGCCTGAGCTGAAGCCTTTCACTGTTCCCTACTGGCTTTAATTCATTCCAGGCAATAGTGCCTCATTTGTGCAGTTCAAGATGGCCTAAAGATCATGACTTTCTATGTGCCATGCACTGATAAACTACCCGCATAACATAGCTTCAGATATAGAGAGGCATTGCTTCCATTGAAAAGTAGATCCTTCACCTGTGCATTGTGGTAATTTTTATTTGATTAGTGACAAAAAAACTTTTTTATCCTATAGGTTGGTTTCACTTCACTGCTCTGAGTATGCAGTGAAACAAGGGAAAGTGAAATAAAGACGGGGTAGGGGGTGGGTAGGTGTTACAGCCACACCCTGGCAGCTACTTATACCCCCATTAAGTGGGTCGTTCAGTGTGGCTGACCCGGGGGGGGGGGAGCTCGGCTGAGAACGCAGCCCTGGGGTACTCGAGTGTTTAGAGGATTTAGAGCCCAGGTTACTAAGTTTGTCTGTTAGGTTATAGGGGGACTACTGTATCAAAAACATAAGTGAAATCCACCAACAACCATCTGACGTAGGTGTTAGGAAGCTCCAGGCAGCACAGTGCTGAGTGCAATGGAGACAGCATCCTCTGTTTTCTTTGTAGTGAACTGAGACAGAGACTTCTTCATCCCAAAGACCGGATACCTAAACATAAGAAGAGTAATGTGCGAGCTGTACATTGGAGAAACCCATCAGCAGGAATGGCCCAGCACAATTCACACATCCAACAGGTTGGACGCACTTAACAACTCACTCAATGTTGGTATGAGAAGCTGCCAGGGGTGGGGCTGTTCCATCTACCCACAGGCCTCCGCTGCCTTTGTTTCACCTAACAAGCCTATTCAAAGCAGTGGTGAAGTGAAACTAACCTGGAGGATAAATTATTGTTTTGTAACTAATTAACTTTTCACAGACTACTATTTACATTTTAGATTTTACCATATGCTTGCATCAATTTATTTTGGTTTTACTCTCACAGCATCGACCTCATCTCCAGTGAGGTCAAACCCGTGTTACATCAGCTTCCAACACCAATTACTGACAAAGCTAGCAACTACACAGTGAACATTTGATTCATGCGGCGTATGGAGACATGATTACGCACACGTGTTGCTGATATCTCAAACAGTTGTACTTTGTAAAGCATTTATAGGATTTGTGTTTGTAGCTTGTTGTAATAAACCCAATAGCAGATTAAAATACCATATTTTAGAGAACAGTTGCCATAATATGTATTTTAATTGAAATCTATATACACATTTCAAATGATATATATACATTATGCAAAGTAGTATTACTGTAATTATTGAATAATTATCTGTAAATTGTAAATCTTTCAAACTCTAATCTACAAAAGTGAGGTGACATTTTGCTCTTTGAACGTCCGTTTTTGTAGTTCAGCTTGTAAGATATGGTCACATGAGAAAAACAAAAAGTATAAATCACGTTTTGATTCCACTGACTGAAATCTAATCACAGACACAGATTGTTAACGTGTTAAAATAATGTCATTTTTATTAATGATAATTGACCATTTCTTTTACAATACACACACACATCTATCTTCTGTGGGAGGAAATGTTTTGCTGTTCGAATGAAAAGCAAAAAAGCTACAGGGTTCTAGACCATTTCGGTTCAGACTGCCTAGAGGTTGAGTCGTGGCAAATGGACTTCTGATGTGATGTTTGTGTTGATTGATGGTCTGTGCAGCTTTGAAGGAGTGTAACAGTTCAGACCGAGGGCTGCAGCCTCCTCAGTCTACTTAAAGAGTTGGAGGAACCGTTTCTTGAAGGATTTCTTCTTCCTGGTTTTCTTGTCACTCTCCTCCATTTGCGTTTCTACATGAGCCAGTTTGTTTGCAGATGTTGAATTTTCTTTCTGCTTTAGCTCCTTGAAGCGCTTCTCAAAATTCTCACAAGACTTATGTAGGAAGGATCTTTCCACCTGCCAGTTCAGTCTCTCATGTTCGAGATATTTCTGCATCTTCATGACCTTTCTTTTCATGTTAGATATTTCCTCCTGATGTTCGTCTATGAGAATGGATTTCTCTCCTTCCCACTGAGACCTCTCTTGCTGCAGCTCCTTATCCCACATTGCCTTCAGTGTGGAGAGTTCTTGTTGGTGCTCAGCTGTGAGCTTAGAGTTCTCCTTCTCCCACTGAGACCTTTCTATATGCAGTTCTTGGTCCCACATTGCCTTTAGTTTAGAGATTTCCTGCTGGTGCTCAGATGGGAGGCAAGGCCTTTCCTCTTCCCATTGTGATGTTAGATCTGGAACTGTCACCTCCTGTTCTGCCATTGCGGTTTGATTTTTGAGCAGTTCTTTTAACTGCTTGACCTCTTTCAACAAGGCAGAATTTTCTTCAGTTAGTCTGGAAATCTCTTTGTTTTCAATGCTCATTATGTCAGAGCTGATTTGCAGTTTTGAAGTCGCTTCGCAGTGGGATTTGGGATCCTCTGCAGACGGTGATTTTGTTGTGACATCTGGCTGGACTGTGTTTTCTGCATCCAGTCCAAAGCTTACCTTCAAATCTGACTTCATCTGGGCATTGTCATGATGTTCTTGCTTTGAATTTCTCTGTGGTGTCTTCTGGAGCACAGGAAAATCTTTATCAAGCTGCTGGATGGTCTTGTAGGAGACTGCCTCTCGATTTGGTACTTTCCAAGGCATGAGATGTTTCCGGTCAGTCTGCCTTACATATTCAATGGACTGGTGCTCCCCACCTGTCCTGTACCATTCTTTGACAAGCGTTACAGGCTTGCCTTTAATGTACACGGTTGTTTCGACTTTTTCCATATTGCTTGTCTGCATACTTCCAAAATGTGGCTTTCTCTCGTTCAGTATGTGACTTACTGGCTGTGAGTCATCAAAGGCAAAAGCAGGTTTTTAGAATGATGACACTACTGGGTCAAAGGTCTATACATTTTTGTTTATTTTCAAATTTATATATTGACCTTTTTTCCATGTAGTTAGTTGTTGCACTGCTTTGCTCTTATTTATTTTTAAAGGAGGCACCTAATATCTACCTCTAAACTGGCTACATATTATTCTCCTGTCAACAGTAATACAGCCCAAAGAGTGCACCCACACAAATTATACATCACAACAACCCACTCATCAACGATTCAATTCAATTCATCTTTATTCAAATCATAACAAAGATCATTTCAGGGCACTGTACATAGCAAGGTTTAGGACCTTGCAAAAATATAGTTGTATATATATATATACTAAATAATGCAGAAAAAGTCCCAATTAAGCAAGCACTAGGTGACAGTGGAGAGGAGAAACTCCCTTTAAAGAATGAAGACGTACTTCATTTCCTCTGAATCATTCGCCCGAATAGGGATCTGTTATTTCTAACATGCAAGAAGGAGTGAAAGAAGTTATTGTTTTGTCTGAGTTGATTATTGCAGTGGGTATAAACTGCACTGACCCAGGAAGTTGCTAAAACATTTTGTCAAACTGTGCAAGGTGTTTGCTTTTTGTGTAATATTCCTGAGGAGTTGCACAGTTGCTGTCAGTCTTAGTTATCAGTGTGGAGGCAGATGTGCCAGTAGGTGGAGTTAAACACTCAAAAATGCTTCACCCACTGACCAGCAGATGGACCTCGATGCTCAGTATGAGCATCACAAAGTTGTGTACTCCTGTACAACAAAGTGGCTGGAAACTATGATCTAGCATAATCTGCTGTGCACCTGCTGCCAAATTAATGAGAAGTCACAATGTTTGGCACTTTTTGGTAAATTTCCCACATTAAACCATGTTTCCATTTTTGGATGTTGCATTTTGTCTCAAACAATTTACAGCGCGCAAAATCATAATTGTAATATGTAATTGTAATTAACAGACACGCTTTATCTCTGGTTCTGGAGGAACGGGAGGTTTCTCATAAGATGCCTATGCTATTATTTGGTGAAATGTCTCTGTTGACACTTCCTTTAATGGTAACTGTGTGTTTGTGTACGTATCTTGCATTATTCAGCGTTCAAGGAAAAAGAAGAGTCTTTTAATGGAATCTTTTTTTACTGTAATCATAAAAACCTTATCAGCTAGTTGGCAAAGCAACACTTTCACTATGAGCCTAAATATCATCTGCATTTCAACCAGGACACTGTTTTTCTTTGCATGCTCCATCCAGGACTTCCTGGCTTCACTGTGTCGTTTCCCCCTCCTGACTGGCATTGTTAGCCCGTGAGATTCTTTCCAGAAGGTTACTGTAGCGTCTTACATGCCTTACATGCTTAGTCTGAGCTGGGAAAAGGAGACTTCAAGCCTGTGGCCTGGTGGGCACTGAGGGCCCGGGCGAGACTTTGAAGAAGTAACTTTGCAGAGAGGAAGCGTTGGGGCAACTGCATAAACCCGTGTTTTTTCTCACTTGTGTGAAATTGAGGACATCCTGCCTGCACCAGAGCTCAATGATGTTGGTGGTTGGATGACTTCTTCTTATTTTCAGTACTGTCTATGTACTCTTCAGCGGCAGAGGATAGCACAGCACAGCGTCCGGTCAGAGGGGCCTCCCGTGCCTTTGTTTATTGGCTGGGGTGGAGAAAGGAAGGGGAGAAAGTACTAAACAGAGGTTTAGTAGGTTTTTTTTTAAGCCATTGCTGCACTTTTTCTTCTTTCTCTTTCTAAATGTTCATACACCTCACTTTCTCCGGCCACTGTATCTACCACCTTCTGGCTCACACACAGTATGGACTACCTGATCGCTCGTTATCGGAGGTCCCGTCTGAAACACGTTTTCTCGGGTAGGTGATGCTTTCATGCTGGACAACACAATGAGGACCAGCACTGTCTGTACTTCAATGTTTACATGTTAAGAGGAGAACTTGGGTTAGTTTTACCCTTTTTTCTTAATTCTTTTTGCAAAATAAAAGACACTGGACTGACAATGAAACGAAGGCACAAGTACTGGTTTTGGAGCCGGAAAGGTAAAAACACAAAGATGAGTCTGCTCTGCTGTTATGGTAAGATTTGGAGACTCCACATTTGGCTTTAGACTAAAAATACAGTAATGAGTTACTGATCAAATGTTATCTGGCGTCCATCATCTCATAAATATTAATAACTCTAATTCATCTTTCATTAACATAAACATTCCCTTGACTTGTTCAACCCCCTGGTTCTGTTATCCTTGTTTGACCTGAGTTTAGACAAAGACAGAGAGCCATCAGAGAGGATGCATTTTCTAAAGCTACATTTATTTTCTACTCTGTGCATGTTTTGCTGTCCCCTCAGAGTGAAAGAGTGTTGAATTAACTCATGTACACAAATTAATATACAGAACAACTTGTAGATATTGTGTATTCTCTCAGGGTCCATTAAGGGTCAATTATCCAGCTGTCATGACACGAGCAGGCCAAGTCTTATTACATCTCTAAGGAGTTAAACTGAACACTCAGCTCCAACACCGAACAACCTTTTACTCTGAAAGTGTTCAAATTTCTCTTTGGGAGTTAAATTCAACTTGGAAATGTTTAACTTTACTTTACTTTAGTCTGCTTGGCAGACGCTTTTATCCAAAGCGACTTACAAGGAGCTAGCGCTGGGTGTCTGGCTCAGAGACACACCTGGTAGGGGATAAACTAGGAATCAGACGGGATTCAAACCTGCAACCTTCTACATCCCAGTCAGATGCTTAATCCATTGAGCTACCAGGTCACAACCCTTCTTACTTTGTGTACGAACCCTGAAATTCCAACCAATTTGTGCTGCGTTGGTCTCCGTGTGGACGGACCTGCTGCTGTGGAGCGTTACAGAAGAGTAAGAGGGAGAATTTAAATCCACTGTGCTGTAAAAAGGAGTTTTGTTCTTAGAGGCCTGGGAACCAGTTCCCCCTCTTAAGACCCTCTTCCAGCCACTTTGGCTTCTTGGCAACGTCCCTGATGGCTCATTTCCCAACTGTGCTTGTGTTGTGTGTGTGTGTGTGTGTGTGTTTGCGCTGTAGTAGGGTGTGTTTAAACATCATAACCCGTCAACTGTGCTACTCTCTCCGGTTGTTATTGGCTAGTGTGGGGGTGGGGGGTGAGTCACCATTATTTAATAGCAGAGAAGAGGAAACAGTGTGAAGCATTCTGCTTTCATTCTCACCTACAGGAAGGAAAAGGCTGGGACCACTAGCAGCTTCAGGTTCATTTCAGCGCACCTATTGTTTTAATGTGGGACATTTCAGTCAATATCGAGTGGAGAATACCGCTCAGCATCAGTGCGTATAGGCTCTCATATGTGGTTACGTTCAGTAACGAAGTGTTGTGGGTGTTGGTGTTGGAGATTATCACAGAAGTGACATTTGGTGCTGAACTGCTCCTTTAAGGTGTGTGTGGGGGGGGTAATAGTTTCTGTAAGTATTAATGATGGTTACAAAAAGTAAGAAGGTCATAAAAGAGAGGCAGAAATATAATATGTTTATGTAGATGTCAATATTAAAATCACATGGAACAAGTGAAACAATATTTTATTCAACAAGCTACAGATGGGAACTAATTCGGTTCTTGGCTGGTTTATAAAAAGACATTTTTTTATGTGGATCAGTTTTTTTGTGTCACGTCTTAATGTGCTTTAACTGATGATGCCTGATAACAGATGTAATGTGTTAGCAGTAGCCCCGGGGTTTTCTCCTTTTGTGTTATTGTTCTACCGAAGGCCATGTGTTCGCGGTGCCAACAGGGATCACTGTCAGGCTGCATGGCTTCGATAAAGGACGTGTGTGTGTGGCCCAACAGCTGTGGAAGAAAAGCATCACACAGTCAGATTGTGTATGAACAACGTTTGCGCCCATTAATTACACAGCCTGTATGTGTCACTCGTGTCCAGTCCGTAATGCTCCCACCGTACAGACCAGGCCTTCACAGGCTTCCATGTCTTATCCAAAGACATGACCCCCGTGAGATTCTCAGATTAAATCGTACGGATGATGAATGTATGAACTACGATCAGGTCATTTTGTATTCCCTATGAGTTTTCCTCTTGCATTCATTGTTAGGTCACGGTGAGTGTCCTGGTGGATAAACTCATTGTTTTTATTTTTAGCACCATTTCTGGTAAAGCTGAACCTGTTTCACCATTTCTGTACAGTATTGTGTAAAAGTGGAGCCTTTAGAGTCTTGATTGGTTGGTCTGAGCTTTGTTATTTTTTAACATTTCCTGTTGTTTCCTTATTTGTACCCTGTAATGCAAAGGGTTTTATCTGAACTGTGTGAGTACCTGAGCCTGGAGGGAAATCAGAAATTCAAGCTGAAGATGCTGCTCACTGTAATGAGCTGAATTTAGGACAGAGGGCTTCTGTCTTTGTTCTGCCTCTTATACTATAGCTGTTTGCTGAAAAACAGGAGTTTTCTTTCCTATTTTCCCATCATCTGTCATTCTCTGTTGCTATTCTCTTCTCTTTCTCCCTTGAACAGCATTTCTTCTGACATGTTGGTTTCCTGACTGTGTAACAAGCCCTGTCTGCTCACACACACTAACAGAGGTATTTCTTACGACAATACACTAAAGCCATATGCTTATACATTTTGTAAATAGGCAAAACGTTCTGTATTTGTATCCATAATCACACTTTTGCTTTACTACTTATCTCTGGCTGCACTCTGCCTTTATGAAGAACATTCACCTAAGTAGTAGCACTACTTTTCAGTTGTTTATTTATTCAGTTTATATGTGTTTATTCTCTCTCCAACCACAGTTTTATCAGAAGTGGATGATACATAAATATTGTATAGAAAAATGGCTAAGGTTAATAGCTGCAGTTTCAGCTATGTCCACCTGAGGGCTTGGTGTCACAAACCCTGAGTCAGCTGATCTAAAGCAAACCTTGACTGTCATAACGGTGTGTTTCCCACTGAGCTCTGACAGTGTGAGAGTGAACCAGCACGGACAACACCATCATTATTAGTCATAATAAATAGTGTAGCCAATGAATTAATAGTTTTACTGATTCTGTTTGTGTACGTATGTCGCTACGTAAAAATAAGCTACCTGTTCAACATCATAAAACCTAATACAGCCGCTGTGCAAATGTTTGATTCAGTCAGTATGTGTAGTAGATGTAACCTAAGCCTCCCATGTTGCCTGTCATCAGTGAAAACACAGAAGCCGATCCGTCCAGTGTGTAACATGATTGCTCTGTTACAGTGTTAAATGATGTGGCAGGGAATTAGCCAGGGTGTGATTTGTCTTGCCTGCACAGAATAGTAATTCAAGCTGGCAGAACAGAAAGGTGGGTATTTAATATTGTACAGTATGAAGGAATCCAACAATAAACCGCACACCTTCACACAGCATTGGCAGTAATTTACCTTACAATTGTGTGTAGTGGACATTTGTTCTCACAAGAAACACAAACATGAAAATAATGAGATGCTTCTCACTCTCAGTGAAGTCAGGGGGGGGATTATAGTGGGATTTATTCTGAGGAGAGATGAGAAAGATAAGGTGGATAATGAAAGCAGCTAAGTGTTTTCCGTGCCGAGATGCTTTTCAGACACTGGCACTACACTTAACGGGTTAATCACTTGTGTGTCTAGATAAACACTTTTGTCTGGCTGCATTAGCATCCATTTCGCACTACTGCTCAGCACCTACCAAGAACAGCTGGCATTGATTTTCATCAGTATACTGACAACAGGAATGGCATGGTGGTGTGTGTGTGTGTGTGTGTGTGTGTGTGTGTGTGTGTGTGTGTGTGTGTGTGCGCCAGCCTCATTATAAGAACCAAGGCGCGTTGTTGCCATAATTTGTGTCAAGATGTCATCATCTCTGCTCTACTGGAGAACCTTGTTTTGTCCCATGTTTGGTATGTGGCTTTGTAGCGTTTGAGATTGTATGTGCGTGTCTTTAAATTTCTTGTCTGCAGGCAATATGCATCATTCAATCACTGACCTTCATAATGTGTGTGGCGAACCAGGGGACGGAGGGGCAACGGACTGATAAAAGCGAGGGCTCTAAAGCAGTGTGTGCTAGCCATGTGTGTTGGAAAACATGCTTGTGTGCATGCCTTTTAAGTACTGTGGGTTTAATTAATGAGGTGTATGCGGGCGGATCTCATCTCTGTCCTTATAGAGATGTTGTGGGTAATGGCCCGGAGCCATGCTGCCAAAGAGGCAAGCAGGAGTACACAGTAAAAAACGTGAGTGAGTAAACCTATTTTAACCTAGATAGAGTATTACAACCCTATGAGGAGCAAACCAGCTCTAACAGCAGAGTTAAAAGTCAGTGTAAAGGTTTAACTCCACACAGTGTTGATCAGGACCAGTCTGCAGGCGTGCGCGGTCTCAGAGCAAACATTTCTTTGCTAATTGTGACACTAAATTGAGTAGAATAAACACTTAAACACTTTGTTAAAATAATTTTACTCTAATTTTGAGTGGAACCAAATGTTATCTGTACGGAGTTAAAATCAACTCTAAGTGTGAATTTGACACTTGGTTGTTTACTGTGTAGAGAGAGATGGAATAGAGTAACAGAGTGGTAGATGGATGTGACGGACAGACAGGGGGGATGTGAGGGAAACACCAGCTGCAGCAGCAAAGAGGTGGAAAAAGTGTGAGGTGGGCAGTGTGTGTTTCTGTGATGAGTGGGAGGAAGGTAGTGAGGCATAAGAAAAACAGTCAAGTAGATAATGTATGCACAATCATTTTGTTTTTACATTCTATGGGGTTATAAAAAATATGAAGAGACCAGTTGTGATGTATTCACTTGAGGTTGAAAGGCACTGATCCAGAATCAGTGACTTTAAGGCAATATGGAAATATAAATAACACGGAAATTATGTCACAGTGCTGTGGCAAAGGTTTGGTTAAGGTTATGGCCAAGTTATGGGTTGGGTTTCAATAAACACACGGGGTCAGGGGATGCTGGTGGTAACAATAACAAACATGTGGTTGAAGTTCAAATGTTTGTGGTCATAGCTTAAAGAAAATGTGTTGACTGCTCACACAAATAATCTCATTCGCCCATATTGTTTTAGATTCATTGTGCTCATTTCTTTGTTTTTTTTGGGCTCTTATACGTTTAATTCACTCAAACTATGGGAATAATGTGAGAGCAAATTCATACAGTCTACTTAAAAATCAAATGAAAGAATATAATCACTGCTGTTGTGATACATTTCAAACATATCTGTAAGCATATGTTAGTGGATTTTTTTGTGGCACAGTCTACTCATTATATGGTAATTATGAGCAGACTTACTGAGAGGGGAAAGAGAAAAGAGACCTAAACCAGGAATAAATAACTGTTAATGTATTTCCTCAAGCATGATCCAGCAGTGAGACAGTCACATTTTCTCTTTTAATGTGCTCTGGCTAGATTGATGAAGGGTGATATGACTACCATCTCCATGAAACCTAAGGCTTCCAGATATTCCAATGAGAGATTTAATCCAATGTTTAGGAGCTGCCCACTGCCCAAAGCACCTTTAATGCAACTGAATTAATTGTCTGAAGATAGATGATTTTATGCAGAACAGAAATTTTCAAATGTTATTTTTCCTGGATACCCATATGGTGGTGGTGGTGGTTTTGGTCTCTTTTCTCTTTCTCTTGTGTGTGAAGAGATTCAGAAA
This sequence comes from Microctenopoma steveboyesi, assembly GCA_032359275.1. Taxonomy (NCBI): domain Eukaryota; kingdom Metazoa; phylum Chordata; class Actinopteri; order Anabantiformes; family Anabantidae; genus Microctenopoma; species Microctenopoma steveboyesi. The sequence continues at coordinate 5,160,321 of JAUMHF010000023.1, read as the reverse complement.
GGATTATTCGAGCGAACTGTCACAGTGTGCAAACAGACTGGTCTGTGTTTGTGTGTGTATGAACTGTTTTACTGTATTTCTCCCGCTATGTGATGTGTATTTGTGAGTTAGTATCTGTGTGTGCAAACTAATCATTAAGCCAATGTAAGTAAAATCCACAGATTTGTGAGCCATCTTCATGCCTGTGGGCCTACATGCTGGAAATACCTAATTATACACCTTAACACGATTTAGCCAACAGGCATTTTGCTATAAATTGAGCTGGGGGCAGTCTCCCCCCCCTGTGTGTGTCTTTGTGTGCGGCACATTAAACAGCAGTAGGGGCCTGGTTGCTGGTGTAAACGACCAGACAGGAACAAAGCGAACTCTTTTCCTGTGTGTCGTTTACAGCAAAGCAGTGAGGTCTGAATGTAGTTATTGCTCTCTTTACCTAGTGGTCACTCATTATACATTATGTGTAATGAGGCCTGTACAGACTCAGCGTATTAAGGTGTGAGTGGGACTGTGAACATGTCAGCTGAATGGATTTCACTTTCATTGGTTTCCATGTCCAGCACTACATATAAAGGGTTAACATTAATGTTGAGCCATTATTCAGATAATCCCTGGCCCCCATTGTGAATATCAGCATGTGGATTTCAAGTGGTAAAACAATTAACATAGGTCAGATTAAAAGGGCAAAGAAAGGCGGAAAAGACAGAGAGGAGATATTAGAAGCGCGATAGATGAAGTGAAGCTCCTCGTTGTTGCAGTGTGACTCGCTTAGTGTAAAAACATGTTTCTTCACACAAGTTGTGAAAGGAACACTCGTTTGTACCACTAGAGCCGTTGAACCTCGTGTAAAAATGACGTACAACGGTTCCAGTTGTACAAAGTGTTACGTTTTTACACATCTGTGACGTAGTTCACCGTACCCTACTGATAAACACGGCTGTGATGATGGACTGTGAGGAAGAAGATGCAACTACATCTACTACATCTATTCACATATTGCACATAATATGTTGTTATAATATAACAATGATTTGCTAGCAGTCGAGAAACTGTATTTCACTAAAAGTATATTTATTTTATTTCAGCTTAACGCTTACTAGCTTCTCTTTCTTATGAAATCAGCTCAGTACTCGAAAGATTTCTTTGTTGAAAGTGCATTGTCATTAAGCTTATAAAGACCAACAATTTATTTCCTGAAATGGGACATTTTAGACGCTTGCACAAATGTTGTAATTCCTTGAGTAAGTTGGACTTGAGGACGTGACAGCTGTGACATTTGACTTACTGAGAGCATTAAAGGGTCAATGTCTGACCACGTACATTATTATCATATGTCATGTAGACATGTGGGTGCATAGTGACTTGAATGGAGATTCTCTGATCTCCAGCTGTTCTTAGATTTTGCCACTAGGACTTGATGCTTGTCTAACCACTGGAGCTGAACTTTGACTTGAATGACAGAGATTATTGTCTGTATCTGTCTCCAGGATATCGATTTAGTTCTTCTCCATGTGTCCCCTCTTGGGAGTGTGCAGCCACTGGTTTGGTTGTCATGGGAAATGTGTGGGTGGATTTTATTTCCCCTACCTCCAACCTATGCCTTTCTGCCCAGTATGAACACTGGAAGAAAAGCCACTGAGAGACACTGAAGATGACAAATGACGAACCTTCTACTTCATGCCTCGACTCTCAAACCGACAGATCAATTCTTCATCATCTATCTCTCCGTGTCTTCCTGGAGGGGGTTGCTTTGTGTCAGCATCTATACATGCTATAGCCACCAGCCGAAGCAGCAGGGACAGCAGATTGTGAGTGTGGCCATTGGCTTCTTCCCCTCTCACTGGCCCTCCCCTCACCCAACACAATAGGACTGATTGTCCATGCGACACACTCATACAGACACACACACACAGAGTGGGCTTTAGGCTTAGGTCGCACCCCCACCATATGCCCTGTCTCCACTGGAATGTCATTATTTTCACTCACCGTGGAGCGAAAGACAGAGCAACGAGCAAAGGTAAAAGAAGAGAGAAGTGTTAAGGCAGGAGGTTGAGTGAAAGCGCAAGTCAGTCTGTCACTGTCTAAGTGTGTGTGTGTGTGTGTGTTAGTAGGAGAATGACGGAGAGGGCGGGGGGAGGAAATGAGGATGCAACCAATGCAGCGAGGCAGCAGTTTAGCACAGCTGAAGCTGCCAGTGCGAGCGACAGAGTGCAGAGAGAGAGGAGGGAGAGGTCTTTTCACTTCAGTCTAGCAGAGGTGGATTTTCATTTCTTCACTGGACTCTGCCTCGCTGTTCTCACCTCACAGAACCTCGACTCAGGTTAGTGCTACTCTCTTTTTTTTGGCACGGACACACCGTATCCATAGAGTGTACAATGCAGCTGTAGGGCGTTGGGTTAGCAGACCTGAAAGACAAAATCTGGGTGACCACAGCGACACTGAAACGCTATTCTCTATTCCACTGACACATGGAGATATGCGTAGCCCGCTGAGGGTGATGGTTAACAAAGGGAGGAGTACACATCACAAAAGACAAACCCTAGATCTCACCACAGGATGCACCTCTGACGGGTGTCGAAGCAGAGTGTGGCAGCCGTGGTTGTCTGTGTGGCAGCTCTGTGGGAGCTCTAAGCCCTGGGAGCTGTGTTGGCGGGAGGAGACTATTAATTTTCCTTAAGGCGTTGTTGACTAAGTCTCTCAGTGGCAGACTGTCTCAAGATACGCACTACAGATCTGTAACTGGGCCACACACACATGCTTGTGCACGCAGAGGCTACTGCTGTTGAGTTCAGTTAACTCTGTTTGCAACGATTCACTTATTCGTCCTCAGCTGTCCACAGTGAACTGTGGGAAATATGCAAGGCTGTGTGTGTGTGTGGGTGCCCATGTGTGTGTAAATCATGGCCCACTGTTGTTTAGTGCCTTGCAAATTAAGTCACCTTGTCATTATAGCTGTAATGTAATCTCATAATGACACATGTAACCTTAACGGAGCAGTTGCTGCTGCACTCCATCTTGATTCCTCACATCAGAACAGCAGCCTGGTAAATATCTTTTGAAATAAGAAGTTGTTGCAATAATGGATTTTTATTGTCAAACCCATGTAACAGACATAAATATATCTATGTATGCTTTTTATCTCCTACCTCAACCTCGCCATTTCACCCCTCTGCTGCGTGCGCTTGCTGTAAGTCTTCTAAGCTATTGCTGCATCATTAAATTTATCTGCAGCAGCATATTTTCTGTGGTGCTGCCTTCACTGTCTGACGTCTGGTTTCCCATACAGGCAGGCAGTGGCATCAAGGAACAAATCCTCAGGTAGAATTCGTGTTATGTTCAGCTCAAATATAATATCAGTAAGGTGGATTTTAAGAGGAGGTTTGTGATTATCGTTGCCAGAAGAATTCGTAGCATGCAGAAGATCAGTGCACTAAACACAAACTGGTTCATATCAACAATCAAGTGTCACAAATGTTACATGTGAGTTTGCAGTTTCTTTCAAAGTGAAGGCAAACTGTCACAAAGGCAGCATCATACGCAGTGTGATGTACTTAGGTAGGTTGTTTCTAAGGGGAACCTTGAAGGAGGAAGTAGTGTTGGTTTTGGGGGCCTGTCCTAATTTTAGTCTAGTTTTTGCGTCAAGCTGTCATTTTAGTTTTTATTATTCTTAGTCACGTCCATACTCTTTTTAGTCTAGTTGAGTTTCAGTCGACTAAAGGTCATTGTTGTCTTATTTTAGTTTGAATATCTATGTTTATTTTTATCCAGCTTTAGTCAATGAAAACTGTATTGTGGTCTCTTTTTTAACAATGCTATGCTTTTTCGCCCAGTCAATATAGTATAGTATACATTTTCTTTTAGTCAAACCCATTCACACAATTCAAACAAGGTTATCTTATTATTATTTGTTACCTTATAGACCTAAGAATACTGTCCATCAATTCCACACGCGGAAGATGCTCCGATTTGAATTACAAAAAAGATAAAGAAAAGATATTTATTTTGCAAACCAAACATGGTAGAAATGCTAAGTCTGACAAAAAAGAAGAGTCATGGGTTCTATGATGGTCAATCCTCCCAGAAAACATAAAAACAGCCACTGTTGTAAAGAACGAAGGACAAATGATAATTCAGCAAAACACAAAGTACTTAGTTTCCTTAAAATGAACAGAAACCAAAGCTTGTGGCCAAAGAAAAGGGATCCGGGTTCAGGATCCTAAAAAACTACAGTCCACTTTTCACTCTACTAAGCCGAATCCTTTCCAGTTTGTTAGGTGTGAATAATAACGCATTTAAGTATATAATCTAACAATAATATATTATATATTCAGTGACAGTTATAGTCACACGACCAGCATGTATGTTGCATCTCGTCTTGATTCTGTCACCTGGTAAATCTTCGGTGATAACGATATTATCGTCATAACTTTCTCTGACTAAAGCAACACTGGGAGGAAGAGGTGCTGAGAACCTCATCACCATGAATACCTATTTTCACACAAACATTTCCAAATCTGATTCAAGGAAGCCTGTGCAGTCGCCTGGTTGCACGTTTTAGCAGATATCTGTGCATGTGTGTTAAGATCTATCTATAATAGAACAACATATAGACTTTTACTGAACAGTGCAGCTTCATCATTGCAGGATTTATCTCACCTTGCTGGCTTCCTTTCTCTCTCCTTCATTCCTTGTCTTATGCAGTACAATGTCATTCAGTATATGCTTAAGAAAAAAGCTTTGTCATTGTATAAGCATCGCTAGTTCAACATTGTGGCAGCTGAACACTGTCATTTTGTCCTTGTCTTCGTGTTTTGTCTTTCGGCGGAACGTCCCACGACACACACCAGAAATGCTGATACTGTTTGACACTGTCTCCACCAGCATGTGTCAGATTTAGGGCTGTGTGCGTGGTGAAGGTGAATGCAGACTCCTACAGGAGCTCGGGTGACTGGGTTTCTGTGGCACTGTGGCATTTCAAGGAGCAGATCACTTTTGAGAGACGACGTTTTTTAACCATGGTTCCTCGTAGAAACAAGGAAGAAAAATAATTTGAATGTGAGCTTGATCGGTTAAAGAGGAAGTTTGTGTCATGCTGCGGGTTAGTCAGGCTTTCTCTGTCTTCCTTTCTGCTTCATTAGTGCCCCAGCCTTGGCTCCAGGCTTGTTTACAGGCTTGCTTTCAGGGTTTGCAGGGTTTTCTGTGCATTCCAGCTCCGAGCTGAGAATATGGGCTGCAGTTCCTAAACTCAGAGGGGCTCATTCATACTGAGCACAATGGTCCTGTTTAAGGCTTGAAGTTCTCAACCACACTCTTTGATTGGCATTATATTCAGCATCTATTTTACTTCATCCATAATGCAGTGGGCCAAACCTGTTTAGCATTAATGAATATCTATTGGTTACTGTTACTTCCTCAGTGTACTGTGATCAATAGAAGGAGATAAACAAAGAGACCTTTAGTATAGATCAAAATGAAGAATTCATAATCTGCTGAGTTTATCTGATCGTTCTTCGAGCACTGGGGCTAAATAGCATTTTGTTCTTGTGTAAAACATATGCACATGTTTACTGCAATAACAATTTTTTAAATTTCAAGCCAGCAAGGAGAGATTTTATCAGTCGGGGTTTGCGCCACACTTTTTATCTGACTATATTATTTAAAAAAATGGAATGTGAAATGTGCTCTATATGACTAGAAACGTGGATATTATGATACTGAAAGAACCGTTCTCAAAAACGGTCACTGCCCTTAAATGATCTGTGTAGAAATAACATTGCTCTTCTTTTTGATGTGTTGAGCGAGTTCTTTTTTTTACAGAGACATTCTCATGTTATTTGTTGTATTTTAGTTAGTTAAAGTGATTTTATGATCTCACCCTATGTCTTTGGAGTTGCTTGCTTTTGCACATCCCCATATGACCAACATAGAGTAACTTTACTGTACAAGATAGCTGCAGCTTCCTCTGTTGTTGATGTTGTTAGGACTGTTTTTTCGCACAGTGAAAGGCACCAAACACTAAATGTAGTATTGCTCGTATTTGCACTTAAACGGCAGGTCAGAGTTTTGAAGACAGTGCGTAACAAGAACCAGATAATCTCACCTGGTGGTATTTCAGACTCATTGCATAACAATTTGAAACCGGCTCCTGAAACGTCTGCAAAAACATCCGTCCACTGTGACCTTTCAGAAATGTCACATGCTGTCGCTCCTCCTGTGCACAAGGCATGTGTGTGGGTCTGTTTGCCTGTAGCTCTGTGCAGTTGTGTATTTCCAAGGCACCACTGCATTTTCAGCATCATGCAGGATGAGTTGTAGCTTAAGATGAGCAATAACAACTCACTCATCAGCAAGAGTTTGTGAGAATTTCTCATGTGGCTATTTTTGGCAGTGGAGCTATATTTTGACTTCATCTACTTTTTCCATCAAAGCTGGTGGAAATTGGAAATGTTATTTTTGTTAACATGGCATAGAATGGAAACACATTAAGACAGCAGGGAAGAATTCCCCCTGGGACATGTGGTTCTGCAGGGTTCAACCATACCGAATTAACACAAATATGAGATTGCAGCTTGTTTGCTGGGGTTTATTGCTTTTTATAGCATCATGCTGATTGGTTTTCCTTTTACACACAAACAGAGTTAGAGCATATTACTCAATCTGCCCGGCATTTCAAATCCATTTGATTCAGTCTTATCGCAAAAGGGCACACTGTGAAAAAACACTGTTGTTCCTTTATGAACACACCAGTTCTGCGGGGGCCCGGTCAGGCAGCGCGATCGGCCTGACTGGGTATTGATTGACACATTTGGGAGTTGGTGCCCAACAGCTGTGATCTGTTTTCCGAGGTAGAAGGGCAGGTCACATGGGATCGGAGGAGGAGGTTGGAAAGGGTAGAAGGACAAAGAAGGTAAAATAAAGAAAGAGATAACTGGCTGGCATGGGAAAGAAATGTGGGGTTGTGCGGATGGGGCTGGGGGGGTGCAGAGCGATAAAGGAAGAGAGGAAGACATTGCCTGTCGATGTTATCTCATACTCTCACTGGCAACAATCGATCCCTTTCGCGGTGTCTAGCGTTTAGGGTCCACTATCTCTACACTGCTGGATTTCAGTTGCGGGAGTCTCATCACTCTCTTTCTCCAACTCTCTTTTTAATAAACAAATCCACTCATGACTCCAACCTAATAATATCTACTCAAATAATCCACGTTCAAGAATTTAAATGTTCTTCTCTGGACGAACACCTTTCTTGCTGTGACGCCTTTTTCTTTATGGCTTGTCTGAAGTAGGGACAGGAAGTGTGTTACAGGGGGGTGCTATTCAGGTTCAGGATCACAGCACTGCAGGCCCACTTGGCCTGCCCTCATTAGATATGGGCCAAAGAGCATGTTCAGATCAGGCTAAAGGCTTGTCTTCTCATGCTGGGGCTGTGGGGAGACCGTACTGGGAACCAGTGGGGACATACAAACGATTGTATCTGCCCATGATGTAGAAATTAACTGAGTATAATGTGAGCAAGACTGCTCTGGAAACAAGACTTTCTGGAGGAAGATTAGTTGTCTTTGTTTACAAAGAGCCTAAGTCTTGTGAGGAAATCACTAAAAATATTTTCACCTGTAGGTTAAACAGCTCTTCAGCACCGAATCAGTCTTTTTTTGGCTTTATTGTGAAAATAATAGCAGTTTAAGTAAAGACGGATTTGGAAAGGAGACATTTTAAGAAGCTGCACTAATTAATGCTGCATTAGCAGCAGCTCAGATGAATATGTACAGTGCACAATGCAGTGAAGAGCCAAAACAGAATTATCAGCCAACTCTTCAGCAGTCTTGTTTTATTTTGACAAATAAGAAGCACAGCACTAGGTAACGTGTACACTCTGTGAAGCCTTTGCTGATACAAAACATGATCACAGAATCTACATCAGATGCCTGCGTTTACCCTGTGAGCCTGGGACGGGGGTCTCATCTGGTTGCCTTGACCACATAAAGCCTTTACAAGGCCTTTTAATTTACACTCTATTATGTTTGTGACAGAAAACCATAACTCTTTGGTAATTGTCCATTATGTAAGGACGGGGGAGAAGGTAGACAGACGCATCTGGTCTCATTCAGTAGCCGAACGTCTTCTCTGTTAAGCGTGCTCACACACACACACACACACACACACACACACTCACATACATCACCAGCCTGAACCTCACTATGATTAAAGGGGTGTGACTTGGCATATTAATACATTCTCCCCTTTCCATTATTTATGAGTTGCATTTGAATAGTAGCTCAGTCCAGGGCAGCCATACAAAGGATGCCGAGGTTACTTGGAATTGTTGTGTCCTTATTGGCAGAAATAGCCCCTTATTATATATTGATGTTGTCTTATTGTCATGATTTTCAGATGACGAGTGCAGATTTCCTTTCGTGATTGATGTTTTTAATTTCAGATTCTTTGTGCTTAATATTGTTTTGCTGCAGTGCATCAGATCAGATTGAAACTGGGCTCAAGGGCTTTTGTGTGACACAGTGAGAAAATGCATTTAGGCATTGGACATATAATGTAAAAATATACTGTGGTTCACTGCAGGACAAAGTGTAGTATTTGGCAAAACAGTTTATTTACTGGATCATTTTCATTTTTCCCAGTTCATCCTCCGTCCACCTTCTATTTTGTCTCCTCTAAGCGCTCACTTCTCAAGCCTTAAGTTGACGTCGCCCTGTGTTGAAGGCTAAGCCTCAAAGCACCGTCACATCATTCAATGTGACACCTTGAAGGACGACTTCTCCCTCCTCTTCTCTTGCGATTCACTCCCTCACCTGCTGACTATGTTTTTCCAGGAACCGGTTTGTTCAGTGACAGGGCAGGAGTTTCGAGGGTTTGATGGGTAAATGCAGTCTTGAAGCAGACGACAAGGAAACTTTACAAAGCAGTTTTATTTCCTTGAAGGTTTTGATCAAACTGAGGTGAACAGTGAGTGACTGAGATGATTAAGCACCGTGTGGCCAACAAGGTGGAGGAATCCCAGCTGTGCTGGAGAAGAGGGCTTCCAGGTACTATACAAGTGTTTTTTTATTACACTTTTTGTCAAACAGCCTAAAGCTTAAGAACATATTAACAAGTACAGCGTTGATTTGGCCTCAGGAGAGACTTTAGATGTGACGTTTAATCAGTGAACCGCTTAGAAAAAAAAGGAAATGTTTAAACACAGAAACCCACACGCGCAGGTGCTGCTAGGCGAGCGTATCCATCAGTGTGGTGTCGGCGTAGTCATCTTAAAAATATTCCAAATAGGTTTCCTGTCTGCTGAGGGTTCGCTGTGTACACACCTGACATGCCGGAGTCTAACAAAGCAAACACGGTAGATTCTTGTCCAATAAATGAGACTAGAAGTAATAAAGGAAAATATTTATAACTTCTTCAAGAGATAGCTGCTGTGAGTTTTACATCCAATAGCGTGTGAATGTTCATATGTGATATTTACGACACAAGGAGTTGTTCTTTTTCATCTCCGTGTTGATGACATGAAAGGTATAGTTTGATTTTTACTTTTTGGAACTCGTTTTGTCACTTTGACTTAGTTTTGGTGATATACGTGTTGTGTATAGTGAATAAGAAAAGAAAATACCTGATCATATAACATCCTGACCTGCCACACATACAGGAATAATGCATTTAGTTTGTAGGAACAGTGCAGAACACAACATGCTCCTTGTGCATGTACCTACATCTCATTTCTTTATATTTTTCCTCTCGTCTTCAGTTAGCTGCCGTTCACACAGACACACACTCAGCTCTACCACAATCACCAAGTTCCTCTCTGCTGCACGTTCCTACGTTCTGTTGTCCCGCTCTTAGACCCTCCGTCTCACCGAATCAGTCCCTGCACCAACCCTCACGTCACTTCTCTTCGTGAATTGTTTTGTCAACACACACGCGCTGCCCTTCTCTGGCTGCCATTGTCTTTGGGATAGAGAGTGTGTTTCTTAACATGCATCTGTGCTTTAAACTTACTTTGAATCTGTTTGAAAAGGCTAAATGCTGTTGACCTTCTCACAGTATCAGTGTTTATTTATGATTGTGAATCACAGTTTTACTCTTAATATTCAGAACTTCTTGTAACCTGTATCCAACTTCCCTTCCCAGAAACTCTCCTGGCCAATAATCACTCTTTGTGGATATGTGCATGTGATTTCTTTTTTATCTGTGGTAAAAAAAAAAAGTGTGTATTAAACTGTAAGTAAAACAGAAGCGGAAGTTTGAAGTCAGACCAGTAGCTAGACCAGTGAACTGATGCATTCTCACGTCCTCTGGCGTTGAATATAGACACCGAAGGCCACATGTACTTGTACAACACATTCCAGGAAGTACTCATTTTACCTTTTACTGTCTTTGTGTATGTTGTCAATCAAATAATGATGTTTCCACCTTGTAATAGTCTGATTGTTGTCATGACAAGAGGTCCGACAAGGAGCCACCGCAATTCCCAATTCTCGAATCTGAAGTACGCTTTACTTTAGAGACGCCGAGTACAGGTGCCAGGATGAGGAAATGTACTGTATGTGATGAGTAGGGCCTGGTACAGTGTATGACACTTTCTTTTTTTAATGTCATGTCTCTTTTTGTAGTAAAACCTCCCCCACTTAGGAAAACAAAAGGCGTTGGATGACACTGATCGCATGACTTAAGTCTGCTGGGGATGTGCTTCTGATAAGCTGCTTACGTTTGTTGAATAGGGAACTTATATAATAAATTTGGGTTGAACTTCCTACTCAAAACTAGGTATATGTGTGTGTGAACAGCAGGCAGGCCTGTAACGAAGAGTCCAGATGGTGGGTGGAGAAAGCCCTCCTTTAATCCCTGAGCCAGGATATTTTACCCTCCCTCCTCCTCCTCCTCGCACACATGCATCAAACGCGCACATCCCCAACACATAAAGCTTTCAGTACCTCGTCTCCACTGTTTGCACAGCCCCATGCTGAGTTTGTCCACTTTTCTGTTGTGCGCCATTATCCACGCCACATTATGTCATATCAGTTTAGCACTGCTGTTTCTTTTCCTGACACTGAGTGAATGTTATTATGTTACAGCAGAAACTGTATTTCTGTTAATGGAGCTGTTTTTTTAGAGCAATTGGGATGTTTTTTAATGCATATTATTTCCAAGCATTGTGAAGACATTATAGCATAATTGCTACTATGTTTTGAAATTAGTTGTGATAAAGATATTGAGAATAATTTACAGTAACATTGTAATTAACACAACTGCAGAATTTGCTTTAACGTCAACATTAAGAAATAAACCACTGCACAACATGTTTTGTTTGCGGCACGTCGCCAGTCGCGGGAATGTTGTGTCCTCTAAAGTACATGCTGGTGTTGTGTGGAGCAGACAGAGAAATATCTGCTGTATTTACGCAGGGGTTCAGCTGTGTGTCTGCTGTATTGTGCTGTCACTTAAACATGTTGCTGCATGTCGGCAACGGCTGCATTGATTGTTCTCAGGTTTAATGCTTCAATTTAGATCAGACTGTCACAGAAAGTGTGTGTGTGTGTGTGTGTGTGTTTGTGTCTCTTCTTCTTGTGCCTGAGTTACGGGGCCATACCAACACTTCCATGAGCCTCTTCTTGGTTTTACGATACTTGCTATTTTTCCTTTAATCTTTTATGTGCATATTAAATGGCTGTGTTGAAAGACTCCCCACAGATAATGGCCTACACATCACAGACAGACTAATTAGTGTTTGTGTCTCCAAGGGGCGTCATATTGCTTTTTTATTCTCAAAACAAACACAAGTCAAACCCTGATCTTGATACATGCTACCAGCCTCCAACCTCATGCATACCCAGCATGTTTCCTCCTGCTTCATATTCCTCCATACGGATTTTCATCTCCTCTCTCTGAAAAACCCAGTCAGTTCTTTCCTCTTTAATAATACATGTCGTTGCCTGAAACAGCTCAATGCTCCTGCCGCAGATGCAGGTCCAGTATTAAAATCTCCTTGTGTTCTCTCATTTGTGTGCTGAAATAAGTGTGTTGGCTTTGTTTTATGGTGAACCTTGTGTTTTGGTTTTGCAGACAGGAGAGACAAAGCTGTCTGTTTCCAATCGAAGGGCGCTGACGAGGAGGCCTGTGTGGCAGTGAAAATCGAACACTCCAGAGGTACGAGGTTTTCATCTTTACTCACCGTAACCTCCCTTAGACTTTTTCTTTCGCGGCTCTACATCAAACACCTGCTTCAAATAAAGTGGGGGTTTCTTTTTGCAGCTGACTCATAGCATGTAAATATGCAATGGCTGTTTATGACCTGTGGTTTCCTGTCAGTCTGTATTTGTGCTGGCGTTATAAGCAGTCGCCCTCTTCAGTGATATCACGTCAGGCATGGGACTTAGCTGTGCCACAAGCTTTGTGACTACCGTCGCCACCTCCAATTCACATCAGCAGTGCCAAGTGTATTTGCATTTGAAGTGGATATGACAACGAGCGCTCAGAGCAGTTAAGTTTCTGTTTTTTTAATAATAAAACGTATTTTAATGTAACAAGATCTTCACAGTCCTTTAATAAAATTTGGCCAAAGCGCAGTGAACTTGAAAATGATACTGATGGGCAGACACGAGGAGTGACGGCGATGCTGCAAGGGGCAGCGCGAACACTTCTCCCCACAGCTCACAGCTATGAAGCGGTGTGAAGAAAGCTGCTTGTCTCTGCTTTATTTTTATATCCAATGTGTGTGTGTGTGCACCTCCACCCCCATCGCATTTTTCTCTCTGTCTTTTCAACCATCTCTATGTCTTCCTTCTCTGTTTGTCTTTCATCCTTCCTACCTGCTTCTTTCTATCATCTTTTTTTCCGGCACTTTTGAATTTTGTTCTCAGCTTTTCCCTTATTCTTTGGATCTGTGCCCTGCGCCATAACACATCTGTGTCCAGGTCTTGCACCATTGCCCAGTTTCTGCCTCTCATCATTGTGTCTCTTCCACCTCCTCTCGACGCCCCCTACTCATTTTCATCGCAGCCGGTGCCGACAGTTTTGTCCCCCCCAGTTTAGAGTACACTGGGGTTCTAATCCCAGCCCGTCTCTGGGATTAGGGAAAGAGGCGGGGTTAATCCGAAGAAAGTCTGGGTGGTTGAACCGAAACGGTTAATCCCTCATGTCAAGCGATAATGGTTGTCTGTCGGACTTTCTGTCACACACACATTTGTTTTTATCAACTTGTGTATATTTTTTTTTACCTTAATTTTAATCTCAAACCAAATAACCTCTAAAATTCAGAGATGTCCCTGGGGGGGGCAGGGAAAGAAAGGAAGTATTCATTTCCCATAATATGTCTAAAACATGATGCACGCACACACTTTGTGCCAGTGGTAAAAACAGACATGTACTTTACCCACTGTCTAATGTCATTAGGTGATTCACGGCACCAAAAATGGTTTGTGTGTGGACCTGTGGTGAGATTTAACCACGCTTTACTACAGAGCATGTCCCTTTAATCTGACATCAGCTCAGCATTCAGCATTAATACAAAAGAAATTATGAAAATCAATTCATCACTCAGTTGCTGGGTTATATAGAAACCAGGTTTCCTTGGTTTCCTGTAGAAGGTAAGTAACTGAGGGCATTTCTGGGCAGCCTCTATAAGATGACACTGGTCAGGCAAGTCAACATCAAGGCTGCAGCCAAATGCAGAGCTGACGGACGTCTGCACCGCTAAAGTGTGAGGGCGAGCGTGCAGTTTTTGTCAACATTGCACAAGCAGTACATTAACTGTTGACTGTGGGGAGGTTCGTCTTAGTGTTTAAAACACAAACATTTCTTTAATTTTTTAAAAGGTTTGAGTTGAATGACTTGAGTCTGAAATTTGAGATATGCATGAACTCCTGGGGTGTTGTAATATGACGGAATTTCTACAAGTGAAACAGGTTTTCTGGATAAAGAAAAATAGTGCCTGTCATTCCTTCTAATCCTGCTCTGCTGACACATCAAGTGCTTGACAACGTGTTCGCGGTTTTGCATGTGTGTGTGCGACATAAACTCACACATACACACCCGACTCACATAATCATATTCATAGCGAAATGAACTATTTCGACCATAGCTGTCGAGGCTTCCTCAGTTGGTTTCCACACAAGACTGCATATATGTGTGTGTGTGTGTGTGTGTGTGAGAAGGTTTGAAGTCGATACACAGCATAAGCACCAGCTATTAGTCAAAGAGCAGGCACCTCTGTGCTTAGCTGTCAGATACCAGGCAGCAGCTCTGCAGCACAGGCTGGATGCAGAACATGAAGAAGCTTGAGTCGCAGTTCCCTGTGCGAACTTCTGCAAAAGGTACATCTTGTTTATGGTGATAAATGAACGTTTCTCAGGATGTTTGTTACATTTTCAGACGTGTCCCTGCAGATGTAAACCCTGCTGTTTTATTCATTTCACATTGGCACCTGTACTGTCTCTTCAGGGTTCGGAATAGTTGAGATGATGTAGTTGTTGGTCTGGCGGTGTAAATATTACATTAGCAGGGCTTCGTGTAAATTCTATCAGGCAGGCGACAGACACTGTGCAAGACTCTGGGCTGTTAAACTGCGCTTTTTGTTAATCATTGATCAAAATGGACTGATGCCAGGGGTAGACAGACAGAGAAGTGAAGAACTGCCTGTTCTGTTTGTATAGACAAGTAACTAAGCGAGCAAGAGGAAGCAGGAATGTAATGTCATTAATCCATACTGCCTGATTGATTTACTGCTGTTTATTTTGAGTTAATTGAAAGAAAGAGGGAGAGGGAGAGAGAGAGAGAGAGCAAGTGTTTAGGATAATTTTTTAGGTCTACATTCTGAACCACTTGTGTTTACGAGGTGTGTGTGTGTGTGTGTGTGTGTGTGTGTGAGTGAGTGAGGGAGAGAGAGAGAGAGAGAGAGAGAGAGTGTATCTCAGAGGTTTGATTTTGTGTGGCTCTGTTCTTTAACCAAAAAGCCACTTAAGGGTGTGTGTGTGTGCTTCGGTGTGTGTGGGAGGAGTTCTGTAATGCTCTTGCTGTGTCGTGTCGTTGCTGTGTCGAGTCGCTTTGTGGTTCTGATGCCTGGGAACATCGCATGGAACCTCAACTCAGTGCTCTTCTGGGACACACACACACGCATATGGCCCCTCGCTGAAGATACTCTCTCCAGCTGTTTGTCTGTCCGTCTCAGTCATAGGGTGAGTTCATTAAGTTGTTTTTTTTTTATATTGTCGTTGCACCTACTGTTGTATTCTTGTTGAATTAGAGTGCGGTTGTCTCTAATGAAAGGTATGCATGCGTCTTCTATTTTGGATTGTGTGTCGCATACCGCGCGGTCACACTTTTGTAATTATGAAACAAGCTTGCCTGCTCTCGTGTTGTTCTTATGTCAGTTTGTTTAAGATAATGCAGCAGCCTTGCAGTGTGTACTTTCTAAAACAGGCAGAGTGAATAAATAGCAAGTGTGAGTAAATATACTCTCATAGATCCCTGTTCACATTATTACGGCCTTATGTACGTCTAACAGGATATAACAGTTTTAAATTGATTCATGGTCAATTGAAGACGGATATATAGAGAGTTTTGATTAGATAAGAAGATAAGATAAGTCTACATATGTTCACTTCCATTTCTGACTTCTTTTCTTCCCTAATGTGCTCTCACATGTCTGCAGCCGGTGTCATAGATACCCAGACAGACACAATCTTACATCTCAATAAGAAAAATATGCAGGACTAATAAGAAGTCCTCTGAGATATGTGTGGAGCCGCAAATGCAAGAAGAGAAGTCGTGACACTTCTCTGTTTATCAGCAGGGTGGGGACAGGTATGCTCGGGTTTTTTTTTACCTGGGGCTCTGGAGTATCCGCACACAGAGAGGGTTTAAAGGGCGGTGCAGTAAGAAATGAAAGGTATAAGACGAGTCAGGCATGCTAACTATCAGGTGACTATGCTCCAGGCAGGTACTGATGTCATGAGCGTGTGATGGAAATATCTTGAAAGTTCACTTAATCATGTTTACTGACACTGCATTTAACCCCCAAAGCCA
>JAUMHF010000023.1:5111321-5144201 GCA_032359275.1 Microctenopoma steveboyesi | reverse complement strand
GTACTCCCTTACTTATCAGAAGGTTTAGTCATGGCAACTGGACTTCTGTCTTTCGGTAGAGACGTTTCGTTCTGCATCCACAGAACTTTTTCAATCTGAGGCAAGTTGGTGAGTGGTCACAAATTTATCCTCCAGGTTGGTTTCACCTCACACCCGACGTGAATGGGCTCCCTACTTATCACCTTACTTAGCGTTTAGCTCCAACTTCACATCAGAGTTTCAGAATTTCACCACTTCTTCAGTTAATCAAAGCAATCAGGTGTCATAAGTAATGTCATGGCAATGACAAAAGTTATTTTGCTTACGAGACCAACACGTCATCCGTAGAGCCAAACTACAGACACTAGCTGGAGACACATTGTTTTTGCTGCAGAGAAAGAATTTTGTGCCGTAGTGATACATTCTTTCAGCCTCAGCTCTGTGCTCTGGTGCAGTGACATTGCTGAGCTTGAAGGTGTGGGCAGGGTGGTGGGGGTTGGTGTGGTGCCATCTCAGCACACATATGCGCATTACCTAAAGCAGAAGGTGCACTTATCATACCCTTTGAAAAGATGGGTATTTTTGGAGGAATTAGCAGCCCAGCGTTTCGGATGTTTTCTTCATTCACTGCCTGACAATTTTTTGCCTTGAAAGATGCAGATGCCTTTAAGTTCAGAAGTGAATAAAATGTTACATCTAATGAGCTACAGTTGCCATGGCAGCAATTCTCACCATCCTCCAACAACCTAAAGGTCGAGTCTCACTTTGACTTTCCTAAGTCTCACTTCCTGGATTGCAGCAGCAGTCCTACAGTATTTCAGTTCCTACACAAAGCAGGTTACCTAGGTACAGTAAAAACATTTGTCACACTTGTTAGGATATAAAGATATGAGCTAACATCACCTTCACTGTGAATTGTGTTCGCACTGCCTCTGTTTGCATCAGCTTCACACAACAAGACTTCTGGAGAGGGAGTGTGTGTGTGTATGTGTGTGTGTGTGTGTGCAGGGTGGTGGCTGCTTCTAATTTACTTTACAGCAGTCTGTCACTTGTGCCAAGCCAGTTTTAATGAGAAGATGCCAGACGTGTTGCTGAGAAATGAAGTTCCTTCCAAGTAGTGCCTTTCTCATAAAGGAACTGGTTCATCCTTTTTCACTGAAACAGAACTGATTGCACTTCACTGGTCTTAGGTCGTAGATGATCTGACTCTAACCGAAAGTCTCCGCACAGTTGTATTTGTACATTTACCTAATACTTAAAATATCCGCTCAAAGCCTGTGTTCAGGGCTATAAATCACAGAGGTGATCCACAGCTGAGAGACACATTTAATAACAAACCTGGGAGAGCGAGCCAGGCTGTGGCGGGTGAACCCCCTGCAGGTTTCCAGCATAAGTGTCATATGTGAAATTCAGGGAGCTCATTTTGGTCCATAGATATAAAACATATGGTGTGTAACCTGTTGCTGGATATGTACTCGCAATGTCTTAATGTGGCCGTAAGGGGAAGCCAAGCACATATTTAAGAGAAATTCTTGAGGTCACCTTCAAAATTGATTGGTAATTAAGGGGACATGTTTAGAAAGTCTCCTCTCCACACACAGCGTGGGACTGTTTCCAGTCAGACCGTTGTTGTCTTTAATTATGGTAAGTTTGTAAAAATAGAAACTGTGACTTGTGATTCTGTGGTTGTTGTTTTTTTCTCTTTCTCTTTTAGAATAAAAGCACTACAGAGCTTCTGAGCATCTTTCAGCTTTTGGGCTTCAGGGCTTCCAGGTTTAATATTTAGTTTCATCAGCCTGATTTCCAGCCACACAAGATGTGATACCAATGAAAAATGTTTCGGGTGGTCGACATAAGTTCTGTCCCTACGTTACACTGAATCTGTAAAATATGAAAGTTAAATATCAGTGATTGGTGTGTCGTTTGGGAATGACAGGATGATGATTTTCTCAAATGAAGTTAGCTCATTTGATGATGAGTAGTAAGACAGTGGGAATTCTCTCTTTCCATGTCAACATCAGTGGGTGGCAGACACCTTGCCTTCTTATAATTTGTTACGGTAACTGTTTATGAGTGAAGGAAGAACATGCCCAGCTGAAAGTACTAGTTTATGTGAAAGTGAAAGTCTGTAGCTTCGTGCTTCAGGCCTCTTTACCTTTAGAAATATGGTAGATTACACTGTTCTATCACACACAGTGTTTATCCAGCCAAGCCAAGCGCAGAGCACCCATCTTAAATGGAAACAAATGGACTAATAGCTTGTAAAATAATGAGTATACATACTGGCAGTGCAGTTCCACATATGGGCATTTGGCCTTACTCTGTGTGTGTGTGTCCGTGAGGTCGGGGAGGGGTAGACTTAGGCTTCTGTGAACACTGCTCGTCTGCGTCGTCTGTCTGTTCTGTCTAAACACTGATGCCGTACCATCTGCGTGTAAAAGCCGCGCTGGTGCTGATCATCAACTGGATCATTAGCTGGATAATCAGCTGAACTGTCTGACACTCTCTTTTAATACCGAGACTGCAGCTGTTGATTATAAACACAACGTGCTGCAGTGAATATACAAGTCATACAAATAAAACAACACATAAAATACATTTAATATCAGTTCAAAATATTCTGCTCCCACTTATTGAGATTTTATAATACAACAGAGTATTTCCTTGTATGCACTATTAAATCACTTTAAAATGAACTAACTAACTAACAAATTAAAATGAGCTATAACCATTTGGATTAAGATGCGGTGTACACGTGTACATTGTGTTTGAATTTGACGTGCGATTACGTGGCCGTAGTATCTCTGTGAAATGCAAAGAAGGAAACTGAGAGGGAAGACAGACACCAAGAAGTGCAGAACGATTTCCAATTGAGTTTTCTGATATGAAGCCTTGTCAATCACTGACAATTGACCCAACACTGTATGTTGTATCGGCGGTGTCACTGGTAAAAGAGGTTGTGCTAGTGGAAAAGTCTGTTTCATTGACCGAACAGCTGCTGAACTGATCATTGATCTTGTTTTAATAGACATTCTCCCTTTGTCTCTGCGTCCTTCAGCTCTAGGCAGCAGCCCGGCGTGCGAGCGCAAAGACCCGCCCAGCGTGCAGGCGTGTCTGAGGCGGGCGGGTGGTGGTGGGACTGACAAGAGCAGGGGAGCGGTCAATGGAAGAGGCTCTGGCAGCAGGCCTCAGCTACAGTGTAAACCACAAGGTATACATGCATAACAGTGGGGAAAGTCAGTGGGCGCAGGCGTCACGGGGTATCATGTATGATCCATTCCATCAATCAATAACTACTTCTTACAGAATGCAGTGACAGCAGGAATGAAGTTATGTAAGCTATGAGATCAGTGAACTGTGAGCCATGTTCCTCTGTTATTTGAGATGAGTTCATCTTTCCTCACAGATAAGACAAGAGTCCGAGCTTCCTTTTTTCTGTTTCAATAAAGAAAAACATGGTTCACGATAAAAAGTCAAACTAGGTGAGGTGACGTTTAAGTGTTCTGTGTTGTGAGTGAGTTATTAGAGCATATACCACCCACTAGAGTGTTAAACTCAAACTGCAATTAAAAATAAAAAATAAAAATCCTCTAAGATGTTACTAACTTCTTCTGTCTTGCATCCAGTGCCTCGAAAGCCAGCACATCTCCAGAGTCCCGTGATGGAGCTCTCATCCCCACTGGCCCATATTCAGAAACCACCGCTTGCAGCGGGCATGGAGGAGGGCGGTGGAGAAGGAGGAGGTGGAGGAAGAGGAGCTCTGAACCGGGAGAGAGCGAGAGAGAAACACTCAAAAGTCTCAGATCTCATCAGCCGCTTTGAGGAAAACAGGTAGGCGCTCTTTGAAATCCCTTCAGGGAGGAAAAGAACACTTTTAAATGGGATCGGTTCTGGGATGTCAGTCAGTCAAAGTGGCTGTTGTCCTGTTTTTGCCCTGATAGATTAGCTCTGTCAGGATCGATCAACGTCACGCGGCAACTTTTGAAATGGAATTACCTCATTGACACTGTTGTAATCACAGTGAGGGAAAACATTTCCTATACTGGCTATTTCAAGGAGAAAAAAAGCAGAAGTCTTCATCCTTGACTCACTGACAGTAACTCAGACGAAAGCTGTGGACTAAACCGCAGATTAGCCCGGGCTTCACAAGCCAAGCGTTAGCGAGGGGATGAAAGGAGATTTGCACAGGTGAGGGGAAACACAGCTCCTCAGTCAGCTGTGCCGCAGACCTCAGTGTTGTGAGATGAAGCCCCGGAGGATGAGGTAGGATCACTTTGTCTAACGGAAACGTCTGTATTTGCATCGTGTTGCCCCAAAGTTACAGCATAATGAGGTTGAAGTAATCTGTTGGCTGTGTTTTTACACAGGCTCTTTAAGGCTGAGCTGTTTAAGAAGAAGATTTTGTATTTATTGATGCGGTGGGACGTGCAACAGTGGTTCCCTTGTCCCATAATATTCACTCAGTCCCGTATGAACCACAACCTCTCCTCAGTGTGTAGCCTCACACATCTCTGACCTCGATGCAGAATTGCGAAATCTCTTCACAAGGTCAGACGTCCTCCGCGCCTGTGATCACGCGTGCAAGTGTGAAGCGGGGCTAACAGACGCGCTCAGTGAGACCTTTTTCATTCAGCCTCCGCAGAGCTGTGAGGATTAGCACTGTAGTGGCCGCGGAGCAGACAGAAGAGAAAGGCCTGCAGCTTCCGGAAACAGAATTAGCCCACTAAGATGCTAATCTGGTTCGCATGGCATGTCTTTGCGGCCTGAAAGGTACCTTGAGTGTAACCTTTTTGAAAAGGGTGTCATGTAATGGAACAATTCACTGTGCTATTCATGTGCCAGGAGGAACTGCCTACACCTACACACCACACGGTTGTTTGTGTGCGCGCGTGTGTGTGTGCATGTACAGTTTAATGTATTAAAACACCTCTCACCAGCAAAGCGTGGTGTTATTCAGCCTCCCCCTGAGAGGTGTCTGATATTGTTTCATCTCGGAATACCTCAGGTGGCAGACAGCCCAGAAGTGATTCATTTGTGTGTTTCACCAGCCGGTTGTTCCTCTATTTATACGTACTTCCTGTTTCTACAGGACAGAAACATTCAGCGCAACAGTTGTCAACGCTAAAAGGCACCTGCTTGCATCAGTAAAGGTTGGATTGTACGTCTTGCGTCTCTTTCTTTTTCTCTGCGAGCTGTTGATGTTCCCAACGATGTCGGTCTTGCGTGGTCGGTTTTTTGTGGCACGATTTTGAGAAACTGGGCTTCGACACAGTAGCTGTTGTTGATTGTTGATTGTTGCTTGTTGCGGTCTGGGGGGTGGGGGTGGGGGGGTCATTCACAGGGGAACAGCTGGATTTACTGCCGGTACAGGATGTAGAGCAGATGAATGTGTGTGCTCTTATTTTTACGCTGTTTTTCAAATGGTCTTACACCAACTTGCTTTTTCAGTTTCATTCATGTTTCAGTGCGATTTATAGTAGAAGTACTTCTATAGTAGAAGTAGGTTCTGGTGTATGTGGAAGTAGGACAGCGTTTGTCTCTCGGGAGTAGTTTTGTACATCTCCTCCTGTTCTCCTCATTAACGTACCTCCGTCACTTTTCTGCACACACACACACATTTCCTGTGCATGGCAGCAGCTCGCAGTAGCCTCATAGGGCAGAAGGGAGTTTTTGCATCTCCACAGTTTTATTTTTAACTCTACTCTCATGTGCAAACGCTCTCTGTGTACACTTGCTTCTCACACTCCCTTATCAGTGTGCTGACTTGAGCAGCTACCGAGCAGCCTCCTTCTTTCATCCTGTTCCTCTCCTTTCTGGTTTCTGTGCACTTGCTGTGCTGATTGACTTCCCTCTCTGTCTGTTCCTCCAGCAACACAGACAACAAGAGAGACGCCTCGCCGCTCAAACACATCAGCAAGCCGAGCAGCTGCAGCCCAGCTCACCGGAACTACCAGAAGCAGACGGAGACCAGCAGGATTCAGGAGAACCACTCCTCCGCACCAGCCAGGCTGGAGCAGGATGAACAGAAACCGGCAGCTAACGGGGTGCTAGTGCAGATGGAGCAGGACAAGGGGAAGGAGGACAAAGAGGAGAATAGCGATGAGAGTGTGAGGACAGAGACTGACGGGCTGGTAAATGGAGAAATGCCGGACGGGAGTATAGAACAATGTGAGGATGATTCACCTCCACACACAGACAGGACTGGTTCAGGAAGCCACACTGAGACTGAGGACAGTGGGAATAAAACAGAAAGCGAGCACAGGAATGAAGAGGGGAGCGCAGACCATAAGGTATGTGTTTCTCTGCTGCTTCTTGTTGCACCTGCACACAGGTGATCTGCGTATCTTCATCCCACGCGTCTGCTTCAGTTCTGGGTCACTCTAGCATTTTGGTTCTTTTCTGCGAAGTTTGAACCAGATGTTGAGCACTGCCTAAACAGCTGAGTTCATGCTTCAGCAACCTCTCCCATGGGAGTATGTGGTGCATGTTTAGAGATAATTCATATCTCACATTTGAATCAAACCACACAGTCTCGATGGCATTAGAGAGAGAGAGAAAGAGACATGAAGCGTGACAAAATGATAATAAATAGGAGACATTACAACAGCTCCACAGTCAAATCAAGTTTTTACTGCTGTTGTTCATCTGAGTTTTGTCCATTTAAAGGTTATTGGTTCTTCTCCATCTTGCAGTTGATCTACACGATTCTGATTTTGAGCTGACCTACAGTGTAGATTCTATAGGTTGATTATTTTAAGCCGGGTTTCTGGTGCGGTGGACTAAAAGTACCAAAAAACATATAAAAATCTAACAATGGTCCCTCGTAGTGAAACAACCTGGGAATCACATTATCACCAGGATGCGCAGCGTGGCGAGCAGCTTGCCAGAGCTCAACACACAGGAGCATTCATATGCTAAAGAACCAGATGTTTTGCTCGGGAACGGGTCGACACCAGTGTACTGAGATCATACTGTATAGTACAGTACATATGATGGTGGATGTGTACTTGAGCCACTGTTTACATATTTACAAATCCAATTTGCTGTCATGTTTATGGTTGAACTATTTGCCAGGTTCCCAGATGATCAACAAAACAGGGAAGTAGATTAAACTGAACTAAATTCACATTATTGTGATAGAAAAGTATAAAGTTGCATAAAACTAAAGGGAAATATTTGATTACTCTATTGCACTGGTGTCACGTTCTGTTCACTTAATTTTAGACCAGTGAATGTGAACATTTCATTATTTCATGAACTTATCAAGTTTGCTGTGGGGCAAACAAATCACACAGAAACAGAACTAGGAACACGCCGCGGTGAGTGCATGTGGAAGAACTACGTGGAAATGTCAGGCTAAATTGTTCTCGGGCCACATGGGCTGTACAGGAAGATGCTGCTTCCGTGTCATTGTGCATGACTTCAAAGTTCTGTTGTCATGTCTGTAGCAGCAAAGTGTCCTGGCAGTAAACAAAATAACATTTCAACGTGCTCATGTGGTGTTTTTGAGGCTTGTCTGCCCGAATAATTTGCCTCTGACGGACGTAGTTTCTTGTCTTTGTCTGGTTCTGTGTCATTTCCCTTCTCCCATATTTTCATTTCCTGTCCCCCCCTGCTACACCGCAGTCCCGCCCACCATCAGCCCAGCGTTAATGACAGACGCGTACGTCAGTGCTACGGGCCAATACATGCACCACAGCAGCAAAACAGCCCTTAACAGAAGTCCGCTCTCAAACAGGGGGACAAGAATCAGTGCAGTGAATGCACCGAAAGCCACAAGCCGTTCCTCCACTATTCACACACGAGTAGCTCTTTCAAAAGAGGGCTGTGACTTCAGTCTCAACGTTAGACCTCAGCTAAACAGGAACTTTCAGGGGGGATGTGAAGCTATACTTGCAAATGACAGTTTTCTGCTCAGATTAACCCAGACATAAGGCCTCGTTCGTTGCTGACTTTACCGGTCACTCACCGGTCAACAAACTCTTTTCTGTTTTAGGAGACGAATGAGCAGAAGCTGTTTAATATCGCCAGCGAGCTCTTACACACTGAGAAGGCCTACGTGGCCCGACTGAATCTACTGGACCAGGTGAGAAACTCAGAGAAAGCTCCAGTTCACTTCTCTGTTCTGGCCATCGTTGCACAGTAACGGCTTGACATTACTCGTTAGATGAACCATGAAGTGGAAATGACCACAACAGTGACGTCTGTGTGTTGTGTGTGTGGATCCTTAGGTGTTCTGTGCTAAGCTAATGGAGGAGGCGAATAAGGGAACGTTCCCCGTGGAGGTCGTGAAGCACATCTTCTCCAACATCACCTCCATCAACACCTTTCACGGCCAGTTTCTTCTGCCGGATCTAGAGAAACGCATGGGACAATGGTGAGCGTCAGCGTCACCTGATAAATGTTATAGGTTTCTGAATGAGATCTGTTCCAACACATGTTTTCATCACGCTACTTAAGGTTTTCACATTACGCTTCACCAGCAAGGGAGTCACTTCCATTTCTCTCTCCACGCAGGTCGTCCACACCTCGCATTGGGGACATCCTTCAGAAGCTCACGCCCTTCCTAAAGATGTATGCAGAGTATGTGAAGAATTTCGACAACGCCATGGAGCTGCTGAAACAGTGGACAGAGCGGTCGCCTCAGTTCAAGGCTATCATTCAGGAGATACAGGTACTTTAATGTGACTGAACGGGTTTTCATATAAAAAAGCTTCACTCCTGTGGTCTGTTTGTTAATATGCCAAATGTATTTCACGCACACAAGAGTCAAGAGGTCTGCGGCTGTCTAACGCTTCAGCATCACATGTTGGAACCGGTGCAGAGGGTCCCCCGATATGAGATGCTGCTGAAAGACTATCTGAAGAAGCTACCTCAGGACGACCCTGACCGACGGGATGCGGAGAGTGAGGGATATTTTCCTAACTTCTCACCGCAAGGCATTGAGTTTGGTTCACGTTGTGGTTATGCTAACTGTAATGTTTTGTTTTTTTTACTCCAGAATCATTAGAAATAATTGCCACAGCAGCTACTCACTCCAACTCTGCCATACGGAAATCAGTAAGAGCACGTTTCAAACCGTTTTCTTTAGATTTCTGTAGGCTCTTTGAGACACAAGCATCCAATGAAGTACATTTCCTCATTTAGGAGAATCTGAAGAAGCTGATGGAGATATATGAAATGCTGGGCGAGGAGGAGGACATTGTTCACCCTTCCAACGAGTTCATTAAAGAGGGACACATTCTGAAGCTGGCCGCCAGGAACACCTCGGCCATGGAAAGATACCTTTTCCTGGTGAGAGAGCCTTTCAAGTGTAAAACGTATTTTCTCGTTCAATGAAGGACACTGCAGGGAAATATGCTGAGACGAGACTTCTGCACAAGTCGATTGAAACAAGTTGATCATTTCATGCCAGGAACACCTATGTGTAAGGGCACACTGGGGGCCCATGAACAAATCTCTTAATTACTGAGATTGCCGGATGATGTGATTAAGTTTTGGCTGTTTCTTATTAGCTTCGAGCTAAATGTCTCCCATCTGTGTAATTCAGGCTATCTGCAGCGTTTAAGATCACCCCCACCGGATGAAAACAGTGTGCTCTAATTGTGCTGATGCATATTCTGATATAAAAGTTGACTGGTGCGTCTTTTTTCTTTCTCCTGCCAGTTCAACAACATGCTGCTGTACTGCGTGCCCAAATTCAGCCTCGGAGGGCCCAAGTACACAGTGAGGACGCGCATAGGTATAGACGGCCTGAAGGTCCTGGAAACAAGTAATGAAGACTACCCTCACACGTTCCAGGTGTCGGGGAAGGAGAGGACACTGGAGCTACAGGCCAGGTACACACACTTCACACAGTGTGGTATCATTTTCCTAGCTGTACAAATCTGTTTGCAAACCCTGTCAGCCTGGTGTCACATGACCTTTGAGATTCTTCTGGTGTTTTTCCTTCTCAGCTCAGAGCAGGACAAAGCCGACTGGATTAAGGTACACACAGTGCAGAACCTTTTTCTAGTGGTGATCTAGAGTGATGGTTTAAAGAGAGCGGGAGTTTGATGTTGGGTTTATCTTTCAGGCTTTCCAGGAGACCGTTGAGATCTTCCAGCAAAAAAACGAGTCCTTCAAGAATGCGTTAAAAGACGTGGAGGAAGTGTCGGTCAGTGTTGCATGAAGCGTAAAGACTTTTCCGCGCCTCGCTGAGCTGTCCTACTGAACGTCTGTTTGATTTCAACACAGAAAGCAGAGCTGGGGAAACGTGCTCCTCGCTGGATCCGCGACAACGAAGTGACGATGTGTATGAAGTGTAAAGAGTCTTTCAATGCTCTGACGCGGCGGAGACACCACTGCAGAGCCTGTGGCTATGTGAGCAATCTGATGTTGTTGTGTTATGAGTAATGCATGTACCAGTAGGTGGGTGAGATCGTAATGTTACTGTTACGTGGGTCTTCAGTCAGTGGACTGTTGTAAGCTGCTTGTGATGCTGTCACAGTCTCAGCTGTATTTCTGAGGAAGGGGTTTTGATGAAGAGTCCGTTTGTTAGCAATGTTAGTAAAAAGTTCTGGTCGGGTCAGTTACATCTTTTGTTTTAATAAAAACTAAACCAAAGTTCTTTATTCTTCCAACAGGTGGTGTGCTGGAAATGTTCAGACTACAAGGCCCACCTTGAATATGACAACTTCAAGATGAACAAAGTGTGCAAAGACTGCTTCTCCACGCTGATTGGAGAAACGGTTACTGAGGGCAAGAAGAAGGGCATCCTGGAGGTAAGTTGGAAATCTGTGTATAAGTGCCGGTGAGGATTCTCTGAGATGTGTTCTGATTTGTGGTTTGTATCACTGCACAGATCGAGGCAGCTCAGTTCACAGACAGCAGCATCATATGTGGCTTCCTGCAGTACTGTGAGAAGAATAAGCCATGGCAGAAGGTGTGGTGCGTCGTCCCCGAGAAGGAGTGTCTGGTGCTCTACCTCTACGGAGCCCCACAGGTAAACACTGGAAGGACAAAGCAAAAATCCAATCTCATTTATTGACTTACTAACAGGCATTAAAGCTGATACGGTGCTTCTCCCTCTCAGGACGTTAAGGCCCAGTCAACCATCCCCCTCCTGGGTTACTCTGTGGATGAGAGCACACGGCCCACAGACCCTCCAGCCAGCTTCCGCATTTCCCAGTCCAAGTCTGTCCACAACTTCGCTGCTGAATCTGAGGAGCACAAGCAGCGCTGGCTGAAAGTCATTCGGGTGGCAGTGATAGGAGAGATGCCAGAACGCCCACAGAACAATGGAAGCAACGCAAACGGGATGGACAACAATAACACACAAGATGTGGGTACGGATGGCACATAGGAGCGTGTTTTTCCATAAGCAGATGGCCTGCGCAGACATGTACTTCACAAACAGAATACAAACACCCTCGGGCGCCTCTGTACTGGACTTGTAAACTTAAAGACTAAAATGGAAATAGAAGTGCTGGATGAGCTGCCTTGTTGTCGCTGTTTTCCCCATTTTCCTCCGGGATTTTCTCTCTCCCTGCTGGATTACTAAATTATTCCATGTCTGCTACAATCAACACTAGAGCAGAGGGGCCTCAGGACAGGTCTTTCTGGTCCTCTGTCAACTCTGCTTGAGCCATCGGACTTTAACAGACTCACACTGTGCCCTGTAAGCGATGTGAGCAAGAAGACTGTTCAAACTAAGTCTGCCGGTGCTGTAACTCTGCTCTATGTACATGAACAGTATGTGGTTCTTTTTGTTTTTTTCATAAAGAAACAATTGTGTTTTGTACAGAAATCAGTTATGAATTTTGTTTTTATGACATAGAAAAACATCTAAGTACTTACAGTATTCCCCGTTGCTTTGCTCAAGAGGATGATGACATCTGCAAATGACTGTGTGTTTGGATCACGGCGATCTGATCTCTCCTCTCTTATGCCTCAGTTAAAGTTCATCAGCTGCTGGATCAAACTCTGGCAGATGTGTCTGCTTTGCTGTTGGATGCACGTGTCCTACATATGTCTTCTATGATTTTCTACATCCATTTTCTTAGACAGTACAGCTGACCATTGAATAATGATGACAGTGACCTGTAACCGCAAGTCCTCGCTCCATGCGTCATGCATACTACAGTATGGACTAGTCAGTTAGCTCCCTTTATAACCCTAACATAGCCCTATGTCTGTCACGTAGCTCATGGAATACACGACGAATGAACATGCTTAGTTACAGAGGGCAAAAATCCTCTGTACTACTGCAAGTCAGCCGTGCTTAATCACTGTTAAGGTTTTTTTTACTACAGGAAGCGTCCTATAACCTGAATTTATAGAGTAAATCTGGTCAGTTCATGTTTGCGTTTTCACTCTTCTCTCGTGTTGACTGTTGGTTACACCCATGTGTTTCTGTGTTTCCATTACACGCTTGTTATGGTAATGCTACGAAGGAGACATCGCCACAGGTGACAGCCACACAAGCACCTACACTGTCCCTATGCAAGTTCCTGGAACTTGATTTAGAACTACCTCCCAAGAGGTGCTGACGTTTAGTTCCCAGAATTCTCCAAAGCAGGATGAGGGCAGTGGAAATTAAACGAAAAGCTGAGCCAAGGGGGTAAAGATAAGTTCATGGGGTTGAAAAGCTCTATGTTTGGGTCTTTGTACAGTCTAATTAGAATAGTGTTGGATCCTACAATTCCCACAATGCAACTGAAAAGGCATCTCTACCTGGTATACCTGCCTTAGAACAGTATAACAGAGTTAACGGTTTGTATGTATGGTTGATGTTCAGACAATGCCAAACCCTGTGACCCACATATTGTGTATTCTATTATAGCATCGTGCATAATGGATGATAGTAATTCATGTGCACCAGTGAGAATAAATGGTTGTCTATCGACAGGGCAGTCGTAGAGATCCATTCATCTTTAGATAGATGAGAGGGAACCCTCATTATCGCTGTATGGCAGGTTTCCTTTTTGAATAGCACAATCACAGACACAGTGAGCTGTTCCGTCAGAAGTGTAAATGTGTTGCTGTAATTTTATTATTTAAAAGTAATTTATAGAGAATCACAAGCACCATCACTTATAAGTAGCACACATTTGTTTCCCCGTGCCCGCTAAGAAGTAGAGAGCAGAGCTTTCTTTCGTTTTTCCACTAACCTGTCAGACATGTCACCGTGCTCGTGTGCGTCGGTATGTGAACTGTGTGGGGAGAAAGGTGCCTATATTTTTCATAGTGAGCATGCTCAGTCACATGGTCCAGAACTGTCCCCATGCTCAATGCTGGCGCTTAGCTGAGTCGCACCCTTCTGAACTATTTCCTATCCTCAGTATTTAAATAATAAAAAAATAAGAGCACAAAGCTTCTCTGTCTGTAAGATCTGAATGTATATCCAGATATTTATGTCTTCTCATCCCCTTCCCAAAGGTCTGAGAGTCTACGCACTTTACACTTGTATAAAGTGTACCTTCAAAGAAAATAAAATAAGATTAAATGCATCTAGCTTGTTTGTGAATAACTCTACAGCCTGCATACAGTGTGTACATTAGCACGTCTGATACTCGTCATGTTACTTTCACAGTCGCATGTCTTGTTTTGGTTCCTTGTTTTGCTTCTCCTGATATAAAGATTTCACAATGAGTCACATCACACATGCACGTAAAAATAGGTGAAGGCTGAAGTTGCAGTTTGTCAACGCTGTGAAGATAAGTGAAGTGAAGCTGATGACATTTAAAGCTGTAAAGACAAATGTCACAGGGAAGCGACTCCAGCTTCTGCCCCTCTTATTTATTCTTCAGGTGCTTTGTGCGGTGAGTGAGAAGTGCACAAGTATGTAACAGATTTAGAAAATGTTTATTTTCACAAAAGACAAAAAAAAGATAATGAGGAGTAAAAATAATGAGAAGTGTGTTCAGCGAGTTACATTTTGTCACTTCTTCGCGGAATGCTCCTCGCACACTGTTAGCCCAACATAATTAGCACTGTCACACAGAATGATTGTGTGTTTTAACACAACTTGAACAAAGCTGGAACGAGTCAGTAAAAAGGTGTCGTTTTGCCAGAGCAGGTAAACTGTGGTCAATCTGCCCATCCTTATGCTTGGTGCAGGTTTCAGTTCCGTAAGAAACTGAGAAATTGGCCAGTCTCTGTGCTTGTGTGCCTCTGGCTCAGCTCTTGTGCTGTCGGAGCAGGCCGCGGATCCTGCGAACCAGGGCCTGGATGAAGGTGTATCGGGAGCGGACTTGACTGTACAAGCCCTCCACCTCGAGCAGCTTCCTCTGCAGAGACTCTCCGAAACCTGCGGCCATGTCGCTCTTCAGCTGCGCTCACACAAACGAGATGAAAGACAGAAGGTTTGGGAAAAATGTAGATGTAAAGAATTAGTGTAGATGCAGTTAGAGATGACATGATGTGTGTGTCTCGTTGCCATTCTGACGCATTCCTTACTAGATCTAGGTCTTGTTGGCTGACTCTGGAAAGGCCAACTCCACGACATCCACTTGCCTGCTGTCCCCCAAATGAGTCTGAAGATGACAAAAATCGAACTTTCAGATCCTTCAGTTCCAAAACCAGTGCCTGTTAAGCTTCAGCTTGTCAAGTGTGCAACACATTTTGACCATGTTTTCTCACCGTCCATAAGGCGTGATCTGTATAAACTGGCTCCAGGCAACAGGGAGTCCTTGGGGTCAGCGGGGGTACAATGCAATAAGTAGTACTCTAGGTGGCGCCACAACACAAACAAACAGGTCTCGATGATGTCTGAGGAAAAGGCACGTCAAGGCATCTCACACAGAATCGTGATGTGACATTTGTTATTTCAACTCAGAAAGGAGAACTACTTATATATAAGTGCCTGAAACAGCGTCAATTCAACGCAGAACCCAGCGTAACCCTGTTAGTATAATTAAGCCTGCAAGTGGTGAAAGGATACAGGAGCACAGGGCCAGCAGCTTGGCTCTGTTGTTGATGAGCTGGACCAGTCGCCTCTTGGCCAACAAACTCCTCTGGA
This sequence comes from Microctenopoma steveboyesi, assembly GCA_032359275.1. Classification (NCBI taxonomy): domain Eukaryota; kingdom Metazoa; phylum Chordata; class Actinopteri; order Anabantiformes; family Anabantidae; genus Microctenopoma; species Microctenopoma steveboyesi. The sequence continues at coordinate 5,129,221 of JAUMHF010000023.1, read as the reverse complement.
CTGACGAGATTTTCTCCACCCCTCCTGGGCCTGACACCAGGCCTTGGCACAACTACAGAGAAGAGGTCTCTGGTTAGAACTTAAGATAAAGCATGGTGGGGCAGAGTGCTTAAAATAAAATGGTTACTCTTTATAAATTTGTGTTTCCACTGTGTTTATAATAGTGGAATGAATGGGAAACAGTGAATAAGCACATTGGGCCAACATTACCTCCTTGAGCTCCTCGGGTGGCAGCTGATCCAGGCTCTGCAGCTTTGCCAGGCTCTGTCTGTGACTCTGGTGGAACCGGAAGAAGTCTGCAGTGCTAGTCTTCAGCAGGAACAGGACCAGACCCAGGCTGGGGGCCCGGGAATAAGCCATCGATGGTAGCGTAGATGAGAGATCTTTAAAGAAATTACCGCGAGTTCAGTCTCATACTTACATACTCAAGTGTTCCATATATTCAGGACATGAAAAATGACATTTCACAAATAATAGAGGAATTATTCTATAACATATGTAGATATTTAGTTTGTTCGTGTAGTATGCAGCGACATGTGAGGAGTCAAATCCCTTTCCCCTTCTTTAGTGTGGACAGTATCGCTGACCTGTGCGCCCTCCGTCCCTGCCAGCTGGCTCACTGCCTGATGGGCTGAAGAGGCAGATGCTGAATTGGGCCTGGGCCGAGCTCTGCAGCAGCAGTGTTTGGCAGTACTCCATGATGTTAGCACACACCTGGGGACAGAGGACAGCCATGACTACAGTGAAAGAGTTCAGACACATTGTTGCAGTCACACTTTTATCCACGTGTCCCCAACATTTATCATTTCACTGCTGGACAGAGAAGTAACTCCCTCATCACTCTGTAGGAGTCAATCTACCAAGTACCCACAGTTACCACGTTGATCATCTGTATTATTTCTTATTATCTACTGCATTTATAGAACAGCTTTTGTCAAACCTGCTGCATGGCCACCTCCATCTCATCTCGTCGTTCTGCTGAATCTCCTGGTGCAACGACCTCTGCCTGCTTTAGCAACCTCTCCCGCTCGCTCCCTGCCAGGCGGCCGAGCAGTGACAGACACAAACGCTAGAAAGGGAGACACATTAACAACTGAAATCAAAGTTTGCAGGGACACGTGACAAAAATTTGCATGTGACAAAATGACTACAACAGTCTCACCTGGAATCTGTTGATGTGACCGTGGAACTCCATGAGAGCAGCACTGCTGACCTCCCCACCCATCTCGAGAGCACCTGCGACACCAAGCAGCACACGTGTGACACCAACCACTGACCCGACAGGTTTATGAATACATCTGTATACTTTTACACAGAGCAAACTTAATTAAAATAGTGCCTTTTGTACCTGGCAGAGCCGTCTTACTGATGATGCCAGTCAGCAAAGACAACTCCTGCAAAGCTCCCATGCTGAGCTCCTGACAGCGCAACAGGGAGTTAATGGTGTCCGCATGGACTATCAACAACTGGAGTACCTACACACACACACAACCACACAGTTGGCAAACTGCTCATTTGCTTTTCTCAGTGATTACCAGCTCATGACAGATACTGTGCTTACCTGTGCTGCCCCCTGCTGGTGATTCATGGTGGTAGAAGTCAGGATCACTTGAAAGAGCCTCAGGGTCGGTAAAAGAATCTTCCTGTATCGCTCCATAGGGCTAGGGATGAAGCCTGATGGGTCCCTCATTACACTGTACGCCACAATGAAACAAACACAACACATTTAAATGTGAGCACGCATCTGAACAAGTGAGAAAAAGCAGTTAAAATCTAATTATCTGGAAAGATCTTCTTCTAATATAATTAAATACAATTAAATATTTGTAAAGACACATTCTCATGCTCTTTCCCCTTCCCCACCTATGTGTATTGCTGTCAGGCACCATGTCAAACACCTGACACTCAATCAGCTGTGCCACCAGCCCACAGCGCAGCAGCTCCACGGCTCCCTGGCCTGTCTTAGCCACACGAGTCAGCAGAGCCTGGAAACACACAACCAAGTATATATCATCATAATTCTGACAATCTACTGGTTCTTTGGCGTCAGAACCTGGACCCAATCTGAAATCAAAGACTGTAATGATCTCACCATCTTGCTCTCATAGATGTAGAGTGGTTTGAGGAGGGGTGGCTGAGGTGTGAGCAGGCTCTGCAGGGCAATGTCATCCTGTCTCAGACTCTCCACCACGGACCGCAGATAACCACTATTACAAACATAAACCAGCCACTGATTCTGACGGTCGATGGACAGGATTCGATCCAGCACCGCCAAGGCCAACATCTGAGAGACCGGGAGGATGAGAAAAGAAGTGCACAGAGTGTGATAGGACATCTCAGCAAATGATCGGGGTAGGTTTGTCGACCTCTTTACATTGTTATAGTCTGATGCAGTTTGTCACATTCTGTTTCAGTGTGGTCTGCTTTAAGACAACAGGTCATGCTGGCACACTGTCTACATGTCCGCGCATGACCCTCTTATATAGGCAGTAAAATATCAAATCAGCATGACGCTGTGTCTGTATCGAGCAAAGTAAACGATTAATAATGTTGGAAAAGTGTCCTACCCTGCTAATTTCATGGCCGTCACAGGCGTCTCTACAAACAACCTCCATGAGAGCCTTGCCATAGCTCTCAATTATAGCAAGGTTCTCTCTCTGCAGTTTGGAGAAGTCATCTTCAGGGGCTGTGAGACGTTCCCACATTGCTTTCCCTGCTGCGTAGGGATAGAGAGACACGATGCAGTAGCAGAATACAGTACAACATGTCATTTATCTGTACACATTTGACAACAAATAATTCCCGTACCGGTCTGCAGAGTGTCTGGTTCTTCAGGTTTCTGGGCGATTTGAAGGTAGTACAGCAGAGAGCCATACAGGTGAGCCCGCAGACGCTGGTATCCACCACCTCAAAGTGCAAAACACACTTTAGAAAATCCAATCTGGTCAAGTTTTAGCCAAGCAGCACACTGAATATGAGAAATACGGGTTTATGATACATTTCTATCATCACTAACCAGTACAAAGGATGAAATCCAGTAATTTGCGGAGGATCAGATGCAGGGCGGAGTTTGCGATGGAGGTAAAGCCAGAAGATGTTTCTAAGCCCACTCCCTGCTGCTGCTCAGACAGCACTGACTGGCTGAGCTGGGCCGTCAGAGTGAAGACTGCCCCTGCAACGATGGGCATCAGTTCCCCCGCTGCATCTTCACATAACACCTGGACAGCGCAGGACAACATTTGTTTTAACAACCTTCAAAGTCATAACACAGATGACGAAGGGGAGATTTCAGTCTGACCCAACTAAACCTTTCAATAAATTATAAGGCATATTTTAAAAGGACCATATCCTGTATCCCTGTAGAATATTATGGCTGCAAATGTTCTGACTGACCTTATCGTGCAGGTCTAGCAGAAGGTCTCTGATGATGAGCTGTCTGTCATCAGCTGGTATAAGATCAGCAGGGCAGGCGGTCAGCAGCGTCTCCACCAGGCCTCTCCAGGACTGCAGCGCGTGTCGCTTTGCACTCAGACTTCGACGAACACGGTTACGTTCCACGACCTGCTGCAGGATAGAGTTCACCTCCTGGAAGAATGTGCCACGGGTAGATATGAGTATATGGATTAGAGACGTCTTTGCTCTGGCTTTTATCTCCACAGGACTGGAGAGATGAAGACACTGTAGCGTTTTCATTAACACAGTATGGTGCCTCCTTAATTATTTATTAACCACAATATGTTACCAATTTTCACGCACATTTTGCCTCTTAGTTTTAGTTAACTCACCTCCATCAACAGAGGCCTCTGTCCAATGGCTGCCATACCTTGAAGTGCATTCACTTCAGCAACCAGCACTCTGTGAAGCAACTGCAGGGGGAAACAAATGACATATGAATCTGTGGAAGAACACATACACAAAAAGGGAAAGGGAAGACAACATTCAACAATAAACCCACCTTCACGTTGCACACGGTGTGTCCCTGCTCATTCACATGCTCGCAGTTCGAGATCACCTGCTCTATTTGGGTGCGCTCAAAAAAGTCCAGCTGTAGCAACTCGGGCATGTCCTGACTGAAATCGATGGCATCCAACACACTCAGCAACTTCCTGCGCACTGATGACATCCAGCATGCACAGGTCACAAACAGTGCAGTACTACACTTTAAATGACAGCTCACACAAGCGTGTGGAGAGGGGTCCAGCACTAATTACATTTAGTTAACAATATTTGATAGAGCCAAAAGGCCACAAACCTTTAGAAACCGTGTCAAAATGCAGGAAGCCGCTGACTGATCTCGTCTCTTCTTCCATGCCCGATTCCCCATCAGCTAAGGAGAGAAATGTAGGTTCATAAATGTTCCTGTGAGGCGAGCTGAGACGTGGAGTGTGAATGAAATAAACACAACACATTCTATACCTGTGTGCTGAGCGTGCGGCTGGTCATCCAGCAGGAGGTTGACGAGCCGTTGTGTATGAGAACGCTGGCGGTTCACGGAGGTCACTCTCAGCTCAATTGCAGCCGTTTTCATGAGCCAAGACATCTGGGACAAGGCAGCGATCTGGTTACCTGGGCGATGCAATGAAGGTGTTATTGTTTACAACAAGTTGCACATTTTATCAGGGGCAACCAGAGTTTTACAAAAGCTTCTATTTCTAGGCTTTGATGTTTTTAATTCTTATCTCTCTTTTACCATTCATAATTTCCTTTCAGCAGGAATACATGTTTCTATTAATGGGTCTGCACATCCTGTTTTCCCACGTCCTGCCCCTTTGTTATTCTTATTATTTGTCTTTCATCTCTAATTGTTTTGAGAGGAGTGGGTTTCCTGTACTCACCGGGCAGGATGAATGGTAGGTGCCGCAAGTGAGAGAATAAGAAGTCCTGGCTGGTCCTTAAAAAACGCATGGTGGGTCCAGATGTGTCTGGGGAAGCACATAGCAGGTAGATCACCTAAGAAAGGAACATATCTGGTTATTCAGATGTCCCCCCCCCCACATTAACTCAAATGAAGAAAATGACCAGTACCTGGTAGCAGAGCTCAGCTAGGTGTGGTGCCTGTTGTGTGAGGACGGGTCCTGATCTTCTCTCAGTGCCTCTTTGCAGCAGACTCAGGATGGCGTGGAGGCAGCTCCGTGGGCATCCCAACACACCTACAATACACATCACAGAGTAAAAAACAAAGCTTCTTTTACAGACATCACAAATGATGTGGAAAAACACAAATCCAACTTTTTAACTGTTAATGCCGGAACCTGACCTGGGTCCTGGAGGTTTGTTGAGGACACAGGCTTCTTGACTTCATAGCCCAAAAGATAAAGGGCAAGATTAGGGGTCTTGAGCTCCAAGGAGGTAATCAGCAGGTTCAGAACATGGATCTGGGTTTCATGTCGGATTCTTGCCACCTTCTTCTGTAGGTCTGCATCTAGGAATTAGGTGGTAATAAAGAGGAGCAGTTGCAGCGTGATACTACATATGGCTGGCATTAAATCAAATTCAGTAAATGGTTCATGAAAACCTTCATTGACAACAAGTATGAGTTAAGGAACATCTCTCTCACCATCTCCTTTCTCAGTTCCCTCCTCTGCCTCTTCGTTGTCCAGACACTCCACAAAGCCGGCCATCAGCTTGTTACTCACAGCCTGAGGGACACACACAAAAACTGTTCTCTCAGGAACAACCACCACTGGTATTTTCTTTAACTTCCTCTCAGGTATTTGGACTAAGGGGTCTACAACAAATTTTGTTGTACAGTGGTCCCTCGTTAATTGCGGGATTTGCGTTCTACAAATAACCCGCAATAGGTGAAATCTGTGAAGAAGTTTTATAATTTACAATTATAGATGTTACTCTTTTCTCAGACAGGCAATAGTTTTTTCACACTTTTATCTCTTGTTTAAACAGTCTCAGAATTCAAACCTTCAACGAAAATGTGCTCATCAGGACGCAGAACACAATGTGCTGTAAAAAAAAGAATGCGAAATTGAGGCTGCGAAAGGTGAACCGCGTTATAGCGAGGGACCACTGTATAATATTCTTATAAAAAAAACAAGGAGGAGATTTAGGAATTGTGTTTGTCTAGATGAACAGATTCACAACCTAAAATAAAATATAAAAAAAACAAATCTTTTTGTATTAATGTAGTCCATGTTTCAAAAATGTATTGTATGTATGTCAGATTTCAGGGTTTCATATACCTGGTCATGTGTGAAATCTCCCACCAACCGAATCTGAATGTTGGGGTACTTAGTTATGCGTCGCAAGATCTTGGCACTCTGGAAAGCAGCCTCTGGGTTGGAGCTGCTGTGGTAAAGATACCTGCAGGTGACAAACACACTTCCCTATTTACTTACAGTCATTTTGTGTCTAACAATCTTTACCTTTAACACTTAGATTTGACTTTTTTTCTCTACTAATATAAAGCAAAAGAACAGACAATGAAGTGGCTCAACGAGAAAAATCCCAACCGGTTGGTACTATCACCTGGACGTTTGTACCTGGCAATATTGACAATGTGATCAGCCCTACGGGTTTGAGGGCTGACCCCCTGAAGGAGCTGCTCCAATGGAGAAACGAGGAGGGATGCTTGACTCTCCCTGAGGAGATCCATGAAAACCACCTCCTTTTGTAGAGTCAGGTCTAGCAGGCAGAGGCAGTGCAGCACTGCCGACTCCAAGAGCTTCTCACCTGTAGACGGAAAGTAACAGAGAAGGCCTTTAGAACAAGTATGTATATTTACAATGGGTCTCTCTTTTCTGAAAGCAGCAGCATGTTCTCCCACCAGCGAAGGGTGCATAGGTATCCAGCTGGCGCACACCCTCTTCCAGCAGGCTGAGGCAGAGCCCAAGCATAGGTGAGTCGTTAAGTAAGTGGAACATGATACTGTGTCCGGGAGGCTTGTGGGCCGGGACCTGTTCACCCTGTAACTCCACCATCTCCTGGACAAAGTCTGATGGCTGGGGGTCGTAGTCCCGCAGCAGCTTGTGGAACACCTCCAGCACAGAGTCTGCAACCTCCCACTGAAAAAGAACAGTTGCATATGTTGTATGTTCAATAAGCGCACAGTGAAGCAAAAGTTTTGACCTGTTAAACACATTAAGAGAGCGACCGTGGCACTTTACCTTCTCAGCAGGACGGCGATATGCTCTGGTGGGGAAGGGGAGAAACACAGAGTCTCGCAAGAAGTTCAGGTAGGGCTGGAAGCCTGGCACACGTAGACCTGCCCCGAGATTAACAGGCAGGCTACTCTCCACCAGTGTGCTGATCAGATGGCAGAAGCTGCGCGTCAGGGGGTACTCCTCACAGCTCGACTCAATCTCATTCAGCTCCACCTGACAGCCGAGAAAACACATCAGTATGCATCTTTTTTTAAATGATGACAAGGGCCTTCACATGAAACACCAAAGGATCATGTTCTCTTCACACTTAAAGATGGAACTTGATCCACCTCTTTAGTATCATAAAAATCTCAAATTCAACCTACATTTCTCCCTTTGGGCATTAGTTAAGCATCGTCTTATTGCAGATAGATACAGTTTTTTTTAACCAAATAATGAACCTCATTTGGCCATTTTAATAACGAGAAGGACACAGATTCAAATTGGGCTGACTAAAAACAATCCAGCTTGACATTCACTCACCTCAATTCCAGCTACCTGCCTCTGTGCTGGGGCTCGAACAGTCTGGAGGATCTGAGGTAGAAAAACAAAGTATAAAGATTAAGATCTGACACAAAACCCAACAACTTAAGCTGCAAAACCCAAAGCAATGTTAGTGCAACAGTGTGAGAATCGAGTGTTTTATTAAGGCTGGAAAAAAGACTGATAATCAAATATTTTTAACGCTCAGCTTCTTCGCACCTGTATTAATCACAATATTATGATAAAGGACTAATAATAAAAATAATTAAAAATCCTAACCTGGGTGTACTCCAAAGACTGCCAGAGTGAAGCAGCAATCTCTGGTGACTTCCCAAAGGCTGCAAGGCAACGCAAGAGCTCAGCTTTCAGGACAGGAGGAACGCTGCACTGGAGCAACCCCAACATCACCACAACTGGGGTCCACTGAGGATGCTCACACAACGCCAGGCGAGCGTTTTCACTCTAGATAAAAACAAACAAAACATTGCACACCTTGTTACAATTTGATAATAAAAATCTCAGCCACATGAACAGCAAAGCATTTTCCTAGATGCAAGCTGAATGTCAAGAATTCAAAACCTAAAATCTCCACTGGTTTAGTTCTTACGTACCCATGTAATAATGGTGGTGAGCAACTGCAAAAATGATGTCAGTCCTTCCAGCTCCCTCTGGGTGATGCCCCTTAGTGGTGGGTGGCGGTAGTGTGCGGCATCTGGATTTGGTAAGTCTTTACGCAGGTTCTCGTGGTAGAGCATGAGTGAGTGGAAAAAATGCTCCCAGGACACGGGGCTGCCTGAAACTCCCTGAATGTTGTCGCCTGCATACAAGTATGTGATGTTAGCTGGCTTTCGTTTTAGCATGCATTAAACTCAAACTACAAGCTTTTCAAAAGATGTTTAGATCTCAGTTAATTAGAGTTTTAGATATTTTCTTTAATTGGTAAAGACAACATACAAGAAATATAGTCAATAATCTAATGGCATAAATTTCAGGATCAGATCAATTATTCCTTCCCAACGGCTAAACTGAGCAAATGTATCCTTGAAGTCGTTTACATTCTGACAACAATTTGTTCTTACTATGTGTTACTCCATTGGTTTTGAGCAGGCTAAAGCAGTAGTGGGCACACTGGGGACCATTGGCAAGACCTTTCAGCATATGAAGATAAGAGATGTAGAGAGTGGAAGGCAGAAGGTCTCCCATCTGACGTACAAACTTGGACAGAACCACCTGCATCACAGCAAAGGAAAATAAAAACACAAAAAAAGTTTGGAAAATAGAGCTTTTTTCAAGACAGCAAACTGCTTCAATATTTGTGAATTTACATTATAACCAGCAGCCAGATAATACAGTCGGTACCTGTTTATGTGGGGGTCTTTGTAGTGCCATTCCCAGATAGGATCCCTGCAGGGATGTGTGCTGGAGAGACTCTGTTGGACACCAGAACTCCAGGCCCAACTCCAGCCCAAATGTGTCTTTACTATAATACTCTCCTATCTGCAAAGACCAAGCAGAAACCAACACTGTGGCACATGTGTAGCTTATTGTATTTGTTAAATGTTGGCATTGCATGTCTGCATGCATTTGTAATTCTCACTGACGAGGTTCATGAGGTGGTCTAAGTCCTTGCGCAATGATGATGGAAGCTCACTGTCCATCTGTAATGACATGTGCACCAGTCGGGCGTCCTCATCAGCACGGTTACGCAGCTGCTTCACCTGAAAACAACAAGCAAATTATACCAAGGTCAAATGTATTTATATAGCACCTTTACAACTCATGCTGCTGCAACGACTCAGTGCTGTTCAAGCAGACAATAACTAAACGAAAACCACATGAAGCATACAATATAAACACAAGAAAAATATAATACACAAAAACAATTAGGAGAAAATAAGACATCCAGCTGAACCTGTGCTTACCTTCATTGGCATGAGTGCCAGAAAATCTGTAATAAGCGAATGGAGGCGGCGGATGTAAAACTCTTCCTGGGCAAAACTTTCGCATCCCAGCATGCCCTTCTTCATAAACAAGAAGACATCTCCAAGTATAGCCTGGTCAGCCAGAGCCTCATCTGCCTCAGTGAACTCAACCAAGGCTGCACGACATCAACATACAAATATACCACATTTAAACTGATCATATATTTGACAAAAAGTCTTTCTTCAAACACATTGATGACACATTTATGCATATCCAAGTAAGAGGCCTTACCAGATCCCTGTGGTAGCTGGGAAAGGACCCTGAGAAACAGAGCCCAGGCCAGCCGACACACAGCCTGCAAGCCTGGGAGCTTCCACGGCTGACCGTCCATGAGACGATTGTGCACTGCAGACACATACTGCCTTTCTGTGAGTAATGGCAGTGCCTGGAGAAGATCTACAGAACCACAACACACAGACATAACCCTTTACTACAAAAAAAACAACAATCATTTTTCACAACTTTTTATTTGATTGAGCTTCAATCAAACCTACAAATATTGATATCATAAGTATTTATTGTAATATGGATGACATGTGTTATTAATGCCCTTAGGGAAATAGTTTCATTTTTTTTTTTTGGTCATGTTCCCACCTTCTCTGTCTTCAGTCCCCTGCTCCACAAAGCTGACATCCAAGCAGTAGAGCAGTGCCATAACCAGAGCCAGGTTCACACTATCCAGAGAGCCATCTGCTTGGGCTGTCACTGTCTCCAGGTGACCAATCAGAGCCAGGGTATCATCTTTACTCAAAGGTGATTGGCAGGCCCATGAGAAGAGGCTGTCTGCCAGTGCCCGTCGGGATTCTTTGATAAGGTCAGAAACCTGGTGATAAGAGAGTTTAATCTCATCCATATTCCTGTCAGTATATTCCTCTGTATCTGTTTCACCTAGAAAGCTACTGGTACAGTATTGACTGAAAATATATGTAATGCTTAGATTATGTTAAAAGTATTAGAAAAGATTTGCTCCAACCTCCTTCCTGTGCTTTTCATTTCCCAGGCCACGTTCCTTCTGCAGACGTTCAAACTCACGTGACACACTAATATCTGAGACCAGGGATAGAATTTGTTTGGTCAAACCCTGGCTCATCAGTTCATCTGTAAAGCGTGTTGTCAAAGCCACCAGCTCGCCACTGAGTTGGAAAACAACAGCAAAGATAATGAACAAATGAGAGTTTAACCTTTTACGGTACTCGTTATTGCATTCTACTTATATGTGCAGTTATTACCTTAGGTCGAGAGTGAAGGTCTTGCCATGGCGTGACTGGATGAGTGTACGCAGGGAGTTGGCCACACAAAGCTTTCCATCCCAGTACAGCAGTACAGCTACTAGTCCTCGTGTCAGACCTGGAAAATGGGGCTGCTGGTGCTCACCTGGAATTTAGATGAAATTGTGTGAAATCATTATGTCTGTACAAAAGTGAACTGAAAATGTGTTTTTGATGAGGACAAAACTAATAGAAAATAGCTATAAAAACCTAGTGTGAGTAGCTCTAACACAACATTTACTTTAACATGTGATTGTGAAATTTACTACATAGTTTAATTAAAAGCTTTTCTTCCAATGTATGTTAACTTTTTACATCCATTTTACCTGCCAACAGAAGCTCCAAAGCTGCCAGCTCTCCGATATCAAACAAGTCACTGAGGATGAAAGCCTCTGTAAGAAGCTGCTCTGGAAGGGGTCGTGAACCCTGCTGACCTTGGATGGCAATGCCTTCTGTGCTGGCTTTACGAACTTTCTCTCTTTGCTCTGAACTCTTTGGCTGAAAATTAAGAAGAGACCAGACATTCATGAAATGACCATCTCAAAAGACACACTGCATAGTACAAATGTGTTTCTCTTAATGCTGCAGCCTATGTAGAAAGCCATTGTTTTATATATGAAATCATAAAACTAAAGGTAAATGAAATGAATGTGATGTAATTGTAATTTAATGATGTAAAATTGGCCAAAATAAGTGAATACTTATGCCTACTCCCTTTCAAACATAAGATTGAATCTATATTATGTAATGTCCGTAAATGCTTGTGTGAAAAGATAACTAAACTAAACTAAATCATAGTAATGACATGACGGGCTGCATTTCTCTCACCGGGTTCTTGAAGAGTGAGAGAAAGTGAGGCTTGTGTTTCTTCAGCTGCAGGTCGAGGAGGTGGATACTCTCCGGCTGCCTCCTTAACACAGCCCCATCCACTGTCTCCCAGAGCTCCTTTAGCGGCCCCCACAGACTGGCTCCTAGGTGTGCACATGAACAGTCACACATGCATGCGCACACTTCTGTTGCGCTAGTTTCTTATAACCTTACTTCACATTGTTTTATACTGTACTGACATTTTGTGCATCACATAAATGGTACATAATATAAACAATCCATTATACAACCAAAAATTCTGCATTACTACAAAAATCTCTGACAGGATAAATATTGTTTTGATTATTTTTCACAGCGACATTTTATGTTTAATAATGCGAGCAAATGTCCATTGACCGCTGTATTTATTGGTTATTGATTTACAGCCCCCGTTAGAAGAAGCTGTCACAGAGCAACATCTGCACTGTACAATGTAATCTGACCAACGTCACCAGTAAACAACTGACAAAAAGTGAGAAGTTGGGAAAAAAAGAACGACTTACTTCCTAGACTTACTTAATTCAAATGTAGTTTTCTGCTGTGACACAGCACTGTAAAAAGTTATGGCATGGCACAACAAAACAAGCACACCAGGCAGTAATGTAATGCATTCCTGCTAGTTTCAAGCCAGTTTGTTTCACTTTTGTTTCCAAATAAACAAACTTGCCGGGTGCTGTGTCAGATTAATTATGTCGCGCAAGTGGCTTTATTTTTACAATAATTACCGGTTATGTTCAGGGTTAGCTAACCTAATGGGACTAGCGTTTACTTGCAGGCTATGTCAGGTTAAGGTAGCCTAGCAGCCGGAGACTAGAGTGATCCACCACCATGTGGTCAAAACATTTCACAACTGACAGGAAAATATATGTCGGTAGTTTCTGTGAAATAACGGTTAATACACAGTGGTTAAAACTAACACACGTCTATTGCTTAATAAAAGTAATAACGTTATAGTTCATACCCGAATTTACCGCCATCTGCGCCGCCATGATACACTCGGAAAACTAGACAGAAGCTGCTGGGCCTGTGCCGGTGTGTAATTTAAAATGATTGATTCAGTAAACATGTATTGGTACCATTCACTCGGAAAAACGACAGATTCTGAAGGTTTGTGTATACCTAATATTTCAAGTAAAACTTATATTTTATATAATGCCGAAATTCTGTACAATCCCTTCAGGCGAGGTCCTCAAGTCGTTGGTGTCGCGTAGCTCGATGGGAAGTGTAGTTTATTTGTTCTTCTACGCAAATAAATGTTTGAATTTGTTTCCTGGTGTTTATAGCATTAATAGCTGTTTTACAAATTATGTTATTGTTCAATTGTCACATTCTGTTAAACTTTCATAGATCCGTGATTGTGTTTCGCAGAAAAACTTTTTATATTTCACGTTGGTTCCGCACTGGGTTGGTCCGTACTGTTTATGACGTTACACCATCATGTTCATGCTTCTCACTCTGTGACCGCTGTGATGGAAAAATAGGACTGTAACGTTAGCACCAGGTTAAAATAAAGAGTTTGGGGGCATTTTAATCTAAGCAATGGCTCGGGTGATGAAAGTGTTTCGGACTTTGCGGACTCACTGGAAAAAGTCCACATTTGCTGTGTGCGTCCTGTCCTACGGGGGCTACTGGCTGTATGGTAAACACTGGTGGGTATTTCACGTTAATGTACTCGGACTGTATCATTCTGAGGGCTGTTCATGTGTTTGAATTATGTGTCTTTCTCTCATTAGTGACAGTGTTTTGCGGCGAGAGGCTTGTCTAGTGGCCAGGGTAAGTTAACACTTCATTATTAAACTGTCAACCAAAGACTTCCTTTACTGTAGTCCTAATCACCACCCTGATCCCCCTTAGGATTTTGGGCGTAAACTGATAGCCCCACAGGAGAGGCTAAGGAAAGCCACAGTCATCTTGAATCCAGCAGCTTGTAGTGGGTAAGAAGATAGAAATCACAAACTCCTACACTGACCGTCTCTCTTTGATTGTCAGACACAAGTTTTATATGTAATTTCTTTTTTTTCCAACTCCAAATGTTCTCCAGAAAAGCTAACAACCTGTTTGAAAAGAATGCCGCTCCTATTTTACACCTGGCCGGTGTGGAGATTACGGTAGTAAAGGTATGGTTTGATGTTGTTTTCTGTGAGAGTCGGATACATTTATTAAAGGCTTTGGTAGATTTTCCATTGGTTGACAACATCATCGTTGGCTACATTTTCTTCCACAGACAGACTATGAAGGCCAGGCAAAAAAGTTGATTGAGCTTATGGAACAGACAGATATGTTGATCGTGGCCGGAGGGGACGGCACCTTGCAGGAGGTTGTCACAGGTTTACTGCGGAGGCCAGATCACGTAGGTGTCTCATTGTTACTGTGTTGACCTGTCTTTGGTTTATGGGTAATTTGATTACCATGACAACTTTATCCAAACTTCTGTATTAATAATCTCACTGACGAATGTTTTCTCACTACAGGAGATATTTAGTAATACACCTATTGGATTCATTCCTCTGGGCTCTCACAATTCCCTAAGTCCAAGTCTTCACCTTCTGAGTGACAACAAGGTCAAGTAAGTTCCTCATAGATAGTACTAGTACTAAAAACCCACAGTCATTGCTCAGTTCCATGAGAAAGTGTGTACTGCTTAAACCTCACTGAGTAAAGATACACTAATTCCCTCTTTAGACTTTCACTTGTTTTTCCACCTTGTTCATTTTCCAGAGACATCACATCAGCAACACTGTCCATTCTGAAGGGCGAGACTGTACCACTGGATGTGCTGCAAATCAAAGTACGAAACCAGTCGTGTTACCTTTGTGTCGTGTCTGATAGGAATGAACATGAGCGTTTGAATTGATTAACGTGTGTTGTTAGGGCGAGAAAGAGCAGCCAGTCTTTGCTCTGATGGGACTGCGTTGCGGTGCTTTTAGAGACGTAGCTGCAACAATCAGCAAGTAAGAATTAATAACTTATTTTGTAACCTCATGTGATATAATTTCCTGTACGAAGATTTAGTTAACCGTGATATTTCCAAACAGATACTGGTACCTCGGACCGTTGAAGACTAACGCCGCACATTGGTTTAAGACTCTAAGGGTAATATCCTAACCCTATAATGGTTTGAACGATATATTCAGCCAATTTTATTAAATAGCTCCCATTTTTGATGTTGACTACTGCCACTGCAGGTGAGATTTCTCCCCGATATGAAAAAAAATTGTAAACAATGATTACAACAACAATTTTCATAATAAATTGAGTTTTCTTTTAAATACTTAAACTTTAATAATAAAGTATAGGTCCCGGTAATAATTAAAATTGATATTGTAGCTGCTGATGTATTTCATTTACACATTATGATAATGTGTTCTTCAGGAGTGGCCCCTGGTCCGAGATGTTTCGGTGTCCTGCTTGGCTCCAACCCTTCGCCCCCCTGACCTGCCCCCCCAGAAACCCCCCCGGCCAAATCTCTTCTATCGTATCAGCCGCAGACTAAAAGCCTACTGGAACCCTCCTGTTGAAGGTGTGCATGCGTGACCCTGCTGATGTTTGGATCACAGCGTGATCCCAGGTTCTTAGCACTACTGTGATGTTTACGGTCAAGTGTGTGTGTGTGTTGCTCAGAACCTCCAAATGTGGAAGAGCCAGAAGAGTGGGAGGAGAAGCGGCTGTCGACGATAGAGCTGTTTATTCAAACACACAACAAAAACCCAGTGGAGAGGGTGAGTTCAAAATTAATATTTACACGAGCACAATAAACCTCAACATGCCTTGTTTTTCGCTTATTATGTTCATTTCTGTGAACCTGTAGCGTTTATATGATTCCATGGTGATCTGTGCCGAACCGGATAACTTAACTCTGGGCGAGTTCATCACTGTCGGGTCTGTATTTGCAGTTTGTGGCAAATTTAGAACAGAGACGAGGCAATACAAATAATTCATGTTTATGTAAATAAAAATAATGTAAATGTTCTTAATTACAGCAACAAAAAGCAAGAGGACCCAACGGGATTCAGTAAAGACGCTACAAAACTAGAGGCTAGTGTTTGCCAGCTGGAGCTGCCAGAGGTCTGAATAATTGTCAGAGGATTTGATCTTAATTCCCAGTGTCACATTTTGAGATTGATTACAATAACCAGTTTGGTAAATCTCTCTTACTTGTTTCTGTTCTTATCTGTATTTGCGTCTTGTGTTACTGGCCGTACAGGGCTCCGGTGGCTTCTACAGCATCGACAACGAGGAGTACGAAGCCATGCCCGTGGAGGTGAGGCTCCTGCCACGAAAACTACGCTTCTTCATTAGTGCAGAGCGCAGAGAGCAGCTCCTGTCACAGATGCAGTAATGAAAAAAGACCGGAACAGCAGGTCAGAAGGAGAAGTGAAGACAAACGCAGAAGGACCAGATGACCTAAATCTCTTTCTCATTTTGGACATGGATGTTTCATCAGCTGTATTTAGGGACTATGAAGAGCTGACTGATCAGTCTGATTTAGTTCATAGTCAGTTGTAAGATAACAAGCCATCGAAAGGACCAAGGCCCATTTACAGGGCGTCTAACAAATGGACTTAACATTTACTGAGTGATTTACTACAGCCATCATACTTCAGCTTGGTCAATAAAAATGCGGTGCGCACTTCATTGCAAAGTATTTTATGCAAATGCGAGGTGACATGTGGTCATGTGGTCCAGCAGAATTACCATGTTTGGTTGTTTCAGCACAGCAAGCAACAGTTTGCACAGCAGGGGGCCAGTGTATCCTGACCTTTATACTACCACTGTACAGTATATCCACAATGTGGAAGAAGCGATGATTTGCAGTTTTATTTAGAGACACTATGATGAAAGAAAGCTGTGATTAGTGCTAGAACGTTAGGAGAGAAGCTTGACGAGTATCAACGTTTTATTGTTGTACAGTGAAATGAACAGTTGCTCATGCTATGAAATTCATGTCTACTTTACTGACATCTCTTAACAGTGTTTCACATTAGACGAGGACATATTTAATATTCAGTGATTCACATTACGTCTAAAAAGAAAGAAAACATTTACACTATTCAGATGCGCTGCCGCGTGTGTGCAATACTTTTGCAGTTTTTTTTCATTCAGAGTGACAGGCTGTACAAACAGTTTGTTTAGCTAATGCTGGTACACATCTGTGAACTCCACAAAGAAGGCATTTTATACAGTGGTGCGTGTTGTGTACATTCCCTCCTGTGTCTAACATACACCTGTAAAGCAAACACCGTCAGAGGCAAGATAATATGTCTGCTGACAGGCAAAGTGAGTCAACAGCGGAGACATTCAGAAGTGCTAAGGACAAGGTGCTCAATCTTTCAGTACAGTGTTGGTGTACGTAGAGTTATGAATTGGTCACTTTACTGTAAGTTAAGTTACAGATAGTTACATTTTCATAAGGCCTCATTTAAACAACAAGGCTAAAAAGCTCCTTTTGTGTCATAGAAAACACTTCACCTTCTTTGTTTTTTAGCCAACCCAAAAAAAACACCTGTTCAGGACTAATACACGCTATAAAACTACAAGTTCTCAGTCTGCTGATCAGACCCAGAAACAGCAGGGTTTAACATGACGACGATAAACGACATGAAATAAAACAAAGAAAAACGTGTTACGGCATAACTTGCATTAACCGAAAGTCATAAGAGGGTCGAAAACCGCTACTTCAAATTTATATGAGGCAAGCGTCCCCATGTGTTCCAACGTTGAACAAATGATCACTCTGATTGGCAACGCGATGAATGAACTAAACTCATCTGTCAGGAAAATTCAAAAGACACAGTTGGCCCATCTCTGGAGCTGGATTCTCTGAATGGGGCTGTGATGAAAAGACCAAGAGAGACCCTCAGCTGAAACAGACCGTAGAGGATGAGTAAAAGCCTCTGCTCAGACCTCACTGTGACATTACCGCATCTCCATAAACACAAAGAGATCTTTGTCGTGCACACAGACGAGCAGAGGCTGTGTCTTTGAGGCTGATCGGCGAGTAAACTACAAACAGCTCCATCACGGATTTTTTATTCAGTAGAATCACAAAAGAGACGTACAGGTCCTTCTAAAAGAATTAGCATATTGTGATAAAGTTCATTATTTTCTGTAATTTACTGATAAACATTAGACTGTCATATATTTT
>JAUMHF010000023.1:5086430-5111221 GCA_032359275.1 Microctenopoma steveboyesi | reverse complement strand
AAAATAATGAACTTTATCACAATATGCTAATTTTTTGAGAAGGACCTGTATATTGGCTTCTGTGGATGAACAGACCTCTGGTACGAGTAAAACGAAACAATGAATGTTTGTGTACTGTATTGCAACACACACACACACACACACACACACACAAGCCCCATTTTCATAACCACTTGCTGGCTCAGAATAGAATCAAACATGGTGTAAAAAAACATTACAGTTAAGCATGATCACCGTGTGCATCAGGAAACGGTCCTGCCGTGGACAAAGTGCAGCGTTCATAAGTTAGTGTCACAGTCATTCATAATTCATCTGCCTGCTCCCACATCCCCATGACAAAACAAATCCAGAGCACCGCGCATCATCACTCTTACTTCACCTTCGCACACAGGAAAACATTAGCAGGTCTACGTCGTTGTACAAAAGATCAGCAGTATTCCGCTGTCATGTGAGTCAGCATCATAATATTCAACCGTCCCCATTAGAAAAAGAGGATGTCACACTCATGAATATATTTCAGTGTTAAGTTGCCTCCCGCTTGCAGAAAGACATGGTAAAAACTGGAATATACATGTGACTGTGAGAGAGACGGATTCAACAAGCGCCTATTGCTTTCTTTCTGAAAGGCAAATGAAGTGGTGAAAAAGCTTTGATTTTCTTTGTCCTAACTCTAGAAGTAGCTTCACAAGAACAAGACACACAGTTTGAACATGTATGCTGTTACAGCATTCTGAAGTTGGCTAGGAATTCCGCTGAAAGTCATCTGGAGCACAGAAAGTTCAGTTAATGTACGAAGAAGCTTCCACTAATAGTAAGTGATTAGCAAGGCTGAAGGATTGTTAATGTTTCACTACAGTGGACCAGAGACCAACCTGCTGCAATGACTAGACTGCAGCCACAATCAAAGTCAGACAAAAACATACAAGAAAAAAAAAAAAGGGTACAGTGTGACACAAGATGTTCATGGCTATAAGACCAGCTGCCACGAGGCACCGTCTGACACTGTGCACCAACAGTAAGTGTCCTTATCACCCAGACTGGTTGCAAACAGCTGCCACAGGTCAGATGAGACGCACACAGAGGGGAAAACAGACGCCGAGTAGGGGACAGCAGGCAACGGATGAAGCCCTAGTGTGGAGGCAGTGTCTTCAGTGGGTGGGTGTCTGTGTGTGGGCCTTGAAGGCACATTTAATCCAGTGACGTCCCAAGTGTCAGGCTTAAGAGCAACAGAGGTTGTCTATGACCAGCGTGACATCGATACCGTACACCTCCAGCAGGTTGACCAGGAAAGAGCGATCGCCCTGGGGATCCAGCCCCATGGCTCTCACGTGCTCAGTGGTGAGGGTGGGATCAGTGCTGCCCGCCACCTCTGACAGGGTCTGAAAGATGCGGTTATTCAGCTCCATGAAGAACCTAGGACAGGATAACAGGCGTCAGTATGACGAAGGATAACACCAAAGCAGCAGTAAGGATGAAATCTCCCAACACAGTGCTTGTCCAAGTATGATTCAGGTACATTAGCAGCTATGAATATGCGTTTCAAGGACTCACAGAATGAAAAGATCCTCCTCGTTTGACGTGCAGTCTCCATCTACCTCCTGAGAGTACAGCAACTGTTGCCTGGAAAATAACAAGTGATCACCAATCGTTATGAAATCCTAAAAATAGGCAGCCGCAGCCTGTCTGGTTTGCTGTTTGTTCTTTTCCCCACAACGCATGTTCAATTGTTTGATAGCAGAATAACATCATTTTTAACCAACTGCTTGAAATATGGTCATGAAATATTCAATATAAAAAACACCCATTTCATTACGTGCAGGTGTACCTCTGTTCGCTCAGCTTTCTGTACTTCTCCTTATCTGCCGCATTTAGTCGGAGCAGCTGCTGCAAATGGCTCCTGTGTGTTTTCACATTCTGGTTATCAACGTACACGTCATACAGCTCCTTCTTCTCTCCAAAGATTTTCTCTGTGGTGCCTTTCAAGAGGTGAGAAATATGCTCATAGTTAGCCACGAGTTTCCATTCATTCCAAATACCAGACAACTCATTATTTGCAGAACGTCGTCGCTCACAGGCCACATATGACAGTTCTGTTTCCAGGGCACTGATGTCAGCTATGTTGACGTAGAAGAAAGGCCGTAATTCAGGCACAGAGACACCAATTCCAGGTAGCGACACGTTGGCCAGGCAGCAACAGCAGTACACTGAGGGAGCACAAGTGCATACTGAATGAAGCATCTCCATGGAGACAGAAAACATTGCAACAACATTTAGCATCATTATTATATCCCAAGGTCCAAGTTGTGTTAAAACCACAGACAGACTTATTGTGTGTGTGTGTGTGTGTGTGTGTGTGCACCCATGTTTAAGCTTCTTACCCCTGTAGCAGACCACGCCTACAGGTGGAGGAGAGAAGATGAGGAGGCGCTTCCTAAGCAGTGCAAACTTCCACAGCACCATGATCTGCTCCCCGAAAAACTGGATGAACTGGGACATGCAGCCAGCTGGGTGGGTGATCTGCAGGAAGCAACCAGTAAGTGAACAGTTAAGATTTTTGGTGAGGGTGTTTCATGGCACGTAAGCCCGAGCATGTTGTCACCATGGCCACGTGTTCTGTGGATTTCAGACCTTCATTTCTGGGTGCATGCAGCGGTTGATAGTGGTAACGCTCCAGGTTGGACAAGCAGTGACTAGTCCATTTCCTGTGGGAGGAAGAACAGCTTTCTTGTCCTCGTAGAACGCCTCCAGTGGAGAGTACTGGCCTGGACACTGCAACTGGTGTCTGAAAAGCAATGACAGGAAGAAAGTGTTGGGTTTTTTTCTTTATTATTCATAATCCGTTGGCATTGCTTTGTCATGGAAGTCCGCAGTGCTCACAGGACTCGGTAAGAACTCCCCACTTTAAAGCTCTACCAAAGCACCAGCCACCATCTGTCAGCCGCAATAATGACAAACCTACAAGAACTGCATTATGAGCATGAGCCTCCGCTAACCAGCGAGACACTGTAGTTTTCATATATCTCTATTCAGACACATATGACACCCCCAGATGTAATAAAACCCCTTCCTGGTTTTGATATACAGAATTGGAGAATGGGACATACATATGGTAACCGTGAGAACCAAAATCTAATCAGTTCATCTTTGAATCCAACTGGTCAGTTCAAATCAAATTTGAAAGAATTTCCAAGAGTTCTTTAGATATTTTGTTTACAGGAATGGTTTGGATATATGTACGGACAACCTGAACACATAATGCAGAGTGGATGCAAAAAAACAAAACACTGTTTGATTAGTATCTATAGCAAGTTCTTACATTGCACTGAGGGATCACATGAGCGGCCAGTCGCCGCATGACTCTACATTTAGGCTAAAGCTGTTTGAGGAACCTGCATGCTGCAGCAGAGTGAATGAGGAGCCACAGTAACCACACGCAGTCTGCAGGCTGTCATAATATCTGTGCATAGTCAATGAGGAGATGGGCTTTCGTGAGAAGACTGGAGCAGAAGAGCAGGGTTACTCAGGAGAAGAGAGGGTTTCTTCCACTTCCCTGCTTAGGCTTCATACAGAAACTCCATGCAAATGGGCTCCTGTGACGCTAGCTGTAACCGGGGCTCCAGGTTGATGTTTATTAGATGAGAATATTCTTAACGAAGACGGTTAAGAAGGGTGGGGGACAGGCACATAAAGAAAAAACCTGTAAACACGACTGGTGAGACTAGATAAGGTAAACAGAATATAAATAATGTGGTGGAAAGGTGATAAAAAAAAAACACAGCATGTGCTACCTGACTTGGTTCTCCAGGAAGTGCATGTAGCGGTAAAGCAGAGTGTAGGAAGGAGACAGAATTCCCACAGACTTCATCCTCGCTCCACGCTCCAGCTCGCTCTCCACGGGCATGTTGGCAAAACAAGCCAGCCCGAAGTAACAGCCTTTCCGGAAATATCTAACCAGACGAAAACAAAGACGAGAAGCAGTTTGAGAGCGGCAGATCTCTGACAAAAGGCTCGACAAACAGGACAGGTGTTTGGTGGGAGTGCTTACATGAAGTCATTGGTGATCCGATGGGAACCGCTGGCCATTGACTTAAATTCAACTCCATCTAGGTTCATGTCATGAGGCAGGCACCACTCTACCATGTTCCCTGCCACACACACACACACAGAATAATTACTCTCCTTTTATCTTGATGATTTCCTGGTTTTGCGGAGGTCAAGGACAGTAAGAAAACATTGTCTCAGCTAATGTAGGTCTGAACACTGAGCTGTTTTATGACCTGACATCCTGGGCTTGTTCTCTGGTGCGTTTTATTGATTTTGTATCTGTTTTTAACAATTCAGATGCAAATAATGAGTTTCTGTAAATACTAATAAAACTCTTAAAAAAACTAATAATAAAACTAATTCCTCCTTGGATTTCACTTCAGTTACCTAATTTTTGCTCCTGACCTATTGAGAAAAAACGGAAAAGCCAACGAAGTTCATTTCTTCTTGTGAAGTTGCCCCATCAGAAGTAGGACATTTCACCAGCCGTGAATATCTGAGACTCAGTATTCATGTTGTTCTTAGCGGTAGACGGGTTTGACAGCCCCACCTGGCAGCGCAGGCTATAGGCACAATCCTCATAAGTCGTATTACAAAAAAATAAAAATGGAAATTTCTAGGAATATGGTTTCCTTACGCGTGCTGCTCGCTTACCCGATCTCGTATCAAAGGTGACCACAAACACAGCCACGATCTGGTCTTTTTCCTCCCACTGATCCCTCGCCGACAGTCCGCTGAAGGGAACATTCAGTCCGGAACCAGTCGGAACACGAGCTGTGCCGACTGGTTCCGGACGAGTCCACCTGTGTCCAGTGAGCTCTGATTTCGGATGGACCGGGTTAATGTCCCCGCTACCAACAACAGCTGTTACGCTCCTCGTTGGGCTGCAGGTGATGGTGGCGGCTGGACTGGTGGTGGTGGTGGTGGCGCTCCACCCTGTACCAGCCGCAGCGCTTGTCGGTGGTTGCCGCCCGGCTGTCTGCGAACTTTTCTCCGCCGGCGCGTCTTCCTCCCGCGGAGGCGCAGGCGGCGACGGGGCCGCCTGGTTCGGATCGGACGTTGGGATGTCCTCCCAGTCCAGCAGCGGGGCTCGATCCGACTGCTCCACCATGACGCCGCTCCTCGGAGGACACAGAGGGAATAAAAATAGCAGAGAATAAGTCCGAGGTCCCGTTGAATCGAGCAGCCTAGAAGCGCCGCTGGAGCCGGATCATGATTTCCTGCTGCTCGCTCTCTTGTTTTCTATGTATTTGTAAGCGTGTCACATCCACTGACAGACTACTTTCCCTCCTCCTGTCTCACTGTTTTGATGACGTCGCTGACTTCCGCCCACGTGTCTATATTACTATTTCATACAGTGACCTAATTCTTTGGGCTATTATGGGCTATTTAATTAACTTAAACATATTATTCCAACTTTTGTTTAGAGATTGGTGCACGGAGTATATTACAATCAAGCATCTGTGTAAAGCAACTTTTTAACTTTTATGATATTTAAATTTAATTTTGTTTTACAATAATGTGAATTTGTTGATTGTGATTGTAATAATCCCACAATATACCTAAATAATACATAGATTCTCATGTTGCTGAGTTTATAGATGTTTTGCTCTATTAGCAGCCACTCGCGTGCGTGGTTTGTCATCCTTGCAGCCAATCAGAAGGCGTCATTAGATTAACCCGGTGACATAGTTTATTTAAACAGGAAGTTAGTTAACTTGCAAACAAGGCGCGAAATTCAAGCGTGGTGGAGCCTTAACGGATGGCGACTTGTTCGTGAGTACACATGAAGAACTTAACTCACCGTGATGTAGGCAGTCTACTAAATAACATCACAGCTCATTTGTGGTGCATTATTTGTTTGGTAGAATAGCGTAAACACTAGTAGTTTCTAAAGGTTAGTACCATTAACTCATTGATTAAGTTATGGGAATATATAGTAGTGATCTTGTAGGCACATTATACTGAATACGTGGATGCTTACTTGTTAAGGCAATAAGAGCATAAGTAGCAACATATTATACATCTCCATTAGCCTCCTAATGAGACTTAAATCCAGGGTGAATGAACGAATGCACGACCATCAAAATGTACTATATAAATATATATAGTGGTTTTGCTGTCTAGAGACAGTTAATTGCAGGGTCAAACATTTTAATGGAAAGCTTTACCAAACCTCAGGCCCCAAGCATGGCAATGTTGTTTGACGAGATCAGCCAGAAGCTGGACTTCTCCAGCTGTGGGGAGGAGGGGAGCAGCAGTGACAACAGCTCCGATGACTGCACCTCGTCCAGGATCCAAAGTCCAGGAGTTGTCTGCAGGACGCAACGCCACCGCAGCAGACGCAACGCCTTATCTTCCCCTTTACAGCACACGAGCCCTATACCTTATGCTTCCTGGAGGAAACTGAGGCTCTGCGACTCTCCCAGCACACCCAAGGTGGAGAACTGTAATTAAAACTGTCTTTGATGATTTAGCAAAGTCAACCTGAAATGTCAAAGCAATATAACACAAGTGCATTTGATTTGACTTTCATCTTTTCCCCTGCAGAGTCTGCTGTCTAAATCGTCCCAGCTCTTCTCCACCACTAAGATAACTCGCCATCAGAAGACTCCCGTGTGTTTTGCCTCAGCTGCTGCCAACCTCATTCAAGCACCTTCCGTAAACGTGAATCCCTTCACGCCTGACACGGTACGCAGGAACAGCGAGCAGCAATGGAGGAACGTCTGCAGGAGTGATGATGATGATGAATATGGACGCAGGTAACTACTGCTTGTTGTGATGGTGTAGGCCTGTCATATTATGAAAAGTAAGATGAACTTTCCATTTTTTATTCTGTTTTTAGTCGCCAACACATACTGTGGGCCTGACTATTTCATCCTCTGCAAATCCAAGTGTATAAAGATGTAAAAGTTTTTTTTTTTCCAGAATGAAACACAGCCTAACCTCATCTGAGGAGGATGATGAAGCCTTTCTCCCACCAAAGGTACAACTATTTTTACCAGTGCTTTCTGATGAACCTAACCCTCCCCGTCAGATGCATCCGATATGATTGCATCATCAGGCTTTGTCATCCTTGACTGCCTCCACACTTCTTGTTTTGTCCAAAATTGCATGCTGCCAATCCTACTTCCGGGGTTTCTCTGAGGAATCTCCTTTAAGAGGACAGAGCCGCCAGAATATTTACTTCTCTTGTGGAAGCACTACCATATATGGTGACAAAAAAAAAAACGGTTCTCCTTGCTGTAATCAAAGTGAACACTGAGCTCTGTGACGCTGTGTGTTCCTCCTTTAGAAATGTCTTTTGGTTTCACCACAAGGCCCTCCGTCTGTTTATTTGGCAGAGACGAGCTGTCCAAGCCTTCATGCTGTCACGGTACGAGAGTGAATTCCTGGAGCTGGAGTGCATCGGCGTGGGCGAGTTTGGGGCAGTTTACAAATGTGTGAAGAGGCTGGATGGCTGCTTGTACGCCATAAAGCGCTCTCGGCGACCCCTCGCGGGGTCTGCCAATGAGTGAGTCACCAGTTTGACACCAATCAGTCTGCTTTGTAAAATGCTGTACCTGGATTTATCTGATTAAACTGTAGCCTTTTTTTAATCTCCTCTCAGGCAGCTGGCCCTAAAGGAAGTGTATGCGCATGCTGTTCTCGGGCACCACCTGCATGTTGTTCGCTATTATTCGGCATGGGCAGAAGATGATCACATGATTATTCAGAATGAATACTGTGATGGTAAGTATGACGTAAACATGTTGTAATGTATGTAATACTTCTAAATATATCTAGCTAGGACAGTGAATTGTGGTTTTGATACATTCGTACTGTTTGTCTTGATGTCAGGTGGAAGTCTTGGTGATGCCATTGTCAAGAAGGAGGTACAAGGTGAGCTGTTTGCAGAGCCTGAATTGAAAGATCTGCTCTTACAGGTGTCCCTGGGTCTAAAATACATCCACAGCTCAGGTCTCGTACACCTAGACATCAAGCCAAGTAGGTCTCAGTGAAACTTTCACTTTGCATTTCTTATTTTATTCAGTCTAACTGAAATGTCCATTACACTAAAATCAATCGTGCTGGAATTGTCTTTAGGTAATATATTCATTTGCCAGCCACCCAGTGCAAGTGTGGCGGTTGAGGGAGAGAGTGAGGAGGAAGATGATGGAAACACTGCAGCGGGAGTCATTTACAAAATTGGTATTGCGTTTGATGTTGAATAAATGAAGCCTTGTAACTGTTCGTTTGCTGTTGGTTCTGATTCCTGCAGTGTTTCTGCAGGGGATCTGGGTCATGTGACATCAACAAATAGCCCCCAAGTTGAAGAAGGGGACAGCCGCTTTTTAGCCAATGAAGTTCTGCATGAGGTGAAAGTGTTGTGTAAACACTAGCTGTATGCAAAAGTATTCCGTTTGTTGCACTTTAAAAGGTGGAAATGGTATTTACATCGATTGTGGTGTCTAGATTTCTTTATTTCTCTGATCACCAGGATTACAGCCACCTGCCCAAGGCTGACATCTTCGCTCTGGGCCTTACAGTGCTGCTGGCTGCGGGGGCCCCTCCGTTGCCTCAAAATGGAGATGGGTGGCACCGTCTGAGAGAGGGGCAGCTTCCCAAACTGCCACAAGAGCTCTCTCCTCCTTTCAGAGGCTTGCTTCAGGTACTCA
Source organism: Microctenopoma steveboyesi (assembly GCA_032359275.1). Lineage (NCBI taxonomy): Eukaryota > Metazoa > Chordata > Actinopteri > Anabantiformes > Anabantidae > Microctenopoma > Microctenopoma steveboyesi. The sequence continues at coordinate 5,102,519 of JAUMHF010000023.1, read as the reverse complement.
AATAAGGATGAAGATGTTCCATTTAGCTGCCACCTTGTCAGTGTCACAGGTTGATTTAAAAAAATGTTCTCTTGTCAGTTGTTGCTTGATCCAAATCCGACAAAGAGGCCATCTGCTAGGGAGCTTTGCAAACACCCAGTCTTAAGGGAGGAGAGGGCTGGGAGGCTCACTGCTCAGCTACGCAGAGAGCTCAATGTGGAGAAGTTCAGGACAGCCATGCTCGAAAAGTAAGAACGGATAATAAAGAATGATGGTGTGATAAATTATTGTGAGACCTTTTTATGGTCTTATGGGTTGTTCCAGTAAAAATCTCTCGGGATGCAACTAAGAAAATCCTTTTTCTGAAAACCCTGATTTCATGACCAGCAGATGGTGCAATTTCATATCTGGTTAACAACAACTAGGCAGTGAAGTAATTCTTATTCTCCACAGAGAGCTGCAGGAGGCCCGCCAGGCAGCTTTGTCACCGAAGCAGAATCTCACTCTCGGACTGAAACCCCCTGCTATGATGGGATCCCTGCCCAAAATGGGGAGAAGACTTGTTGGTAAAAAGATGGCACGGTCCATGAGCTTCGGTTGCCCTGGATATGGAGTCTGATAAGATAATGTGAGACTCGCATGTGAAGCCTTCAAACTATCCACATGTGAGGACTGGATAACAAGGTGGACATTAGTGGAAGTTACTGGATGGATAATCTTGTATGAGCCTTATGAGTGAACTAATATCACTGAGACTGGAGCATAAAATGAGTTTTAAAGGACTAATCTCACTCTGACTCACTAGTGTGTTGGGTCAAATCAATCGGTTATTTTAGTTTTTGTTTTAACTGTAAATAAACATTTTAAGCAAACTATCAGTCTGGCCTTTTCATTTGGTGTGGCATTTAAAGTGTTGTCTTGACTCATGTCAGAGGTGTTCTTTGGGATCTATACATTTAAGAAGGCTGTTGCCCGCAGCAGGGACTTTCCAACAAGCGTTTCTTATCTGTAGCTGCAGTCAACAGTGTGAATGCGAAACGGCGACTAGGACTAAAATTAGGAAGTGCATCTTTCTGCACACTGAACTGTCTGAGTCTCGTGTTTACGGTTTATACATTTGCGGCATTTAATGTGGGCTTACTGTAACGTGTAACCCTAGTCGATATGCCACTTTGAATAACTTTACGTGATGCAGGTTTATAGTTACTACTTGCTGAAGCGCAACCAGTCAAATCAAGGATTCTTTACACACTAGTCTCTCTCATGGCTTTCCAGCTGCATGAAATCAGAGACGTTCTTAATTTGGCTTCATCGTCGTTATAGCTGGAAAGTTAATGTCTGCTTTTCAAGTTTAATAATCTCTTCTCTTGTCTTTTTTTTCCTGTAAATCCCCCTCTGCGACTAGCCTATCATGTTACTGTAAGTGTTCAGATATTTTTGGTTGTTGTATTTCCGATGGTCGTGAAGCAGCCATGCGCAACGCGCCATCCCCTTTAAAACTCGTATCAGTCGCTGCGTCTCTGCTCCTCGGTTACACGAACAACAAGAGAAGGAGCTGGCGGAGTTTGGTAGCGCGTTACTAGTTGAGTATATTTTCCTGTATGACGGGATAAACGAGCACACCCGGCACACAGAACGAATGTAAGTACAACGAGCTGTCGTCACCCGTTTTGTTTAAAGTTAACACCTTTATTGTTTGAAGGCTAGTTAAGTCGGCTAAGTGGAGTAGCATTAGCTTATCCGTCTGATTAGCTTACCCGCTATAACAGTTGGAAACTATTAACGAGTGTCACCCGAAACGGCGTTAATGTAATTTAACGCTTTTTATTTCACATAGTTCACAGTTAACTACCTAGTTAACGATATGTAATTGGACAGTGTTAATGGTTTTGGTTTGTTCTTTGAGAGGGTTAGCAAATATTTCATCATTTCAGCTAACCGAGTGTCTGAAAGCATTGACTTGACTTCGACAGTGAACTTAAGCGCTGTTGTTTTGCTTTAAACTTGAAAGGCCGGGAGTGAGTGTTGATGGACGACATGTGGAATCTGAGCTCTGGGCAACACACCGCCCTGGTCTCTCTGGCCTTTCTTCAAGCAAACTGCACAAATGAAGAGTACGAGCAGGAGCTTTTCTCTCTGAGCAAAGACTTGGGCCGGGACAAGAACTGGAATGGCCCAAGGATCGATGCTATAGATGATGGACAACTTGAAACCGATGGACACCTGCCGACCTGTTTGACCATTGCTTTAGATGGTATTTTGCCATTGGTGGAACTGCACAGTGAGTAACATGAATTAAATCAGTATGTCTAAGCTGGATCCTCTAAGTCGGGTGCCAGATCAGCTCATCCAGTTGATATTAAATTTCCAAAGCAAAAAAATAAGTTGTAAACATTGAGTGAAGTAACAGACAAAGCCCAAACTGTAGTTCTGTCAGCCAATATGATGCCAGTGTTGTGCCAGTGTTTCACAGTACAAAAACAACCGCACTAATATTCATCACAGACAATTTTTACAGTAGCAAAACAACCCGTGACTTAAACTGAAAGCAGGAAGTGATTTCATAATAACTTAGTAGCTTCAATGAGGGTTTATTTATCAGTGTAATGTTTAAGACAAATTATATTGTGTCCCTGTTCTTCATGTTGAATCCAGGAACAATTATTCTGTTGACTGCAGTGTGCTAATGTGTCAGTGATCTTGTTTGTCTTGCAGGAAACCATGAAGAAGCAGAAGCCGTGCAGCGGGTTGCAGATGAGCTGAGACAAATTGCAGCCCTCCTGGAAGACAACCTTGTGGCTGAGGCTACTCAAAACCTGAGAAGAAACATATTGACCACGACATCTGATGTGAGTGCTCTCTTAGGATATGCATTTTTGATTGGATTTTCCTATTTTACTGATAAAGTATTTTTATTAGCACATCTATGTTTAGCAGTATAAAACTCTATGGGGAACCCAGACTTATGTGTTTAGTATAATTGGTAATATTTGTAGCTAAAATTCTAAATAAACAATATATTAAAATATTACCAGTGTAAAATTTTGTGGAATTAGTGGAATTTAAAATGTGATTCAATGTGCTAAAACTGATATTAGCTTGAATTATGTAAATAAGTCAGAATGGTTTATTTATATGACCTGCAGTAACCATTTTACTTAAGTTTGAGAAATTAGTTCAGTTAAATTATCCAGCTACTGTTTCCTTAATGATTTTTCCCTTGTTTTTTTTTTTTTGCTTTACAGAATTTGAGATACCACCTAAGCTTGGAGGTGCAGAGAGCGATAAGGTGGGTCAGGGGTCTGGAACATCTACCCCAGGAGCGAGTCATCATGGCTCTCACTCTCACCCTGGTGAAGGGTGTGTGTGAGCAGGCTCCACAACTGTTAAAAAGCCTCTTCCACACTGCACTACAATACATCACCTCCTCTTCAAGGGCCAGGTGACTTTAGAGGTGCAGCAAAATAACATCGAAGTTTGTGGTGGAACACAGCTGAATCTGAAACTGGCATCTGCTCCTCATGGCCAGTCAACTATGAAGAAAACTTTGACTTTCAGTAACAAACACTTTTCAAATGATTTACAGTTAAATTGAAGGTTTACTTTGTGTTTACTTTTGCTTAAAAGTGTACCTTTTTATTTTGTTCCTGAAATACATGATTTCTTTCTGCTTTGGTTATATAAATGTATGTGCTCTGTTTTCCAGAATTTATGTTGATATCTTGAATTAAATAATGGGAGATTTTGTCTTCTACAGCAGTACAGTCTCCAGCTATGAAATATGTACACAGAAGCAAAACACATTTAAACCAAATGCCACAAATAGGTGTGAAAATACTAAAATTATAATTTAAACATTGTGCATCTTGTAGGAAACGTAAGCTAAAAGCTGTCATATTGGGGACCTTTTTGCTTTTCTGCCTAACCTATACTTTAACAGGTTCCCCTTTGAATACAGGGGTAAAACACTGTTAATGTGCAAGACAGGCATATGGAAACATCCTTTCTATATAAGAGAATTATATTTGCCCAGTGTTAAACAACAGACTTTGACAATTTATAAGTTGGCAGCAAGTCTGACTTGTCATGTTTTCCTGACAAGACTGGTGACTTTAACAAGCATGAGAACTGCTTCTGCTAGTTGAATGTGAGGCAGTCCCAGGGACATTCTTTATTTCCTGTTTAGGAACTTTTTTTTTATTGGTTCACTAGCAACTGAAGATTTCCCCAGTTGTATGTTGCTATGCAAACAACTAGTTATAGATGTAGTTGGTTACAAAATGCATGCAGAAACATTTTATTTTCACTAAGGAATTAATGCTATTTCAGGGACTCAATAGTATTTGGACAACAAGAAGCAAATTGACCAGGTACAGTACATTTCCTTGTTCCAGATAAACAAAGCAGATGACATGTCAGGAGTTGATATTAGATCTCTCTTTTACTCAAGTTACCAATATTAAGTACAAGGAGCTCTCACTGCAAGTGAAGAAGGCTGTAAAACAAGGTGTGGCCAAATCAACAGTTCAGTACATTCCCAACTGGTGTTTATTAATGTAACTGCTGACAGAAGTGGCAAAAGCCTCTACCTACATACCAAAAAATACTCTAAACCTTTTGTGGACAAATATCCTTCAAGTTGCCTGATCAACAGCTCTCCAATTACTTATGACAGAACCACAAACGAGCAGCAACTCCAGAGATGGAATTCAGGATATGGTGATGTTCATAGCCTGCAGACTTCAGGCAGCCACTGACTGCAAAGTATTAAAAATTGTAATATTTACAATTATGTCACTTTATCCAAATATAGAGTTACTCTGCTTAAAACGTCTGTAAAGGCTGAATGCTACATACCATATTTTTGTAAAACCTTTTAAAACACGTCTACACTTAAATTACATCTTGATTGTTTTTTTGAAATGCACTTTAGTGTATAAAGTCAGTAATAAAAACTCTGTTGCTGTTCAGATACTTCTGGGTCTAACCTTTTTATTTTAGTTTCTTTCAAATCAAATCTTTACAACAGTGTTTATTACACATTATGTGAAACAGGTTGATGCTGATCTGATTGTCACTGAGGAACCTGCTGTCATTGCACATACCTCAGTTTGTTCTAAAGGAGGTTATGCAGTTCATTTCCTAATTACAAACATCACTGTGACAGGTCCATCTGTCAGCGGGAAGCCGTGACGTGAGTCAGGCAGATCATAAGCAGTGTAGCATTAATATTTCAAAAGGGTGCAATTCCAAATAGTGTCAACTAAAGGCACCTGGCAGAAGACAGAAGAAATGACCTGCAGAAAGAAACTATTCTTTACAGGGGAAGTGGAGCTGAAATACAATATTAATAAAAGGAAAACGTGTGTGGGAAATCATGTGCTGTAGTCACATTTCCCTCCTTATCTGGAGTAATACTGCAGACAATGGCACGGTGAGCTTGAGCTGTCGCTCACACCTTCCTTTACTTTACTTTACTTTTTTACTTTACCTTCCTGTTAACCTAATGAAAACTAAATGCAGTTTACACAAGGAAAATAATGCAAATTAAAAATCTTCCCATATCCCCTAAGATCCCCTATTTTGTTTGAATTAAATTGGATAATGTGACTTATTGTGCTCAGATAGGATTTCACAGTATATTCACATTTAGGTGGAAAATAATGAACTAGGACTAAAGTGTGCAATGAACATTTACTACTGTAACTGAAGAAACAAATACTTAAATAAAAAAAGTCCTTGGGGGGGAAGTTACTTCACGAAAGTTAAAACGTATGTTGCATCTAAAGTAATGTACCCGCTGTGCAGTATTGAAAGGAGAAATATAAGTAAAAAGCCTGTTGTGTGGCTGATGTGGTCTCAGACTGAAAAAGAAATCCAATTACTGGTTTCATTTCCATGTCATGACTATATCCTACACTCACTACAATCCAAACTAAAAAGCCACAGACACAAAAGAAACAGAAACTAAAAGGGGAAATTCAGGTCCACAAAGTTTCTGATGAAGGGCTGGCAACATAAAAAGTTGCACATGAAGTCACAGGGACTGAGGAGGAGGGGAAACTGCAAATGAAGAGTAAGATGGAGTGCATTGTTTGCCCTTTCTGTGTTTGTACCTGGTGAAGTGGAGTAGCCAGGTCTCCCAGCAGAAAGGTTGAAGATGAGGTGAGATTTTGGGGTCTGGGCATTTTCACAAATTTGAAACTTTCAAAAGCACATAAAAAAAAAGATCAGCCTTATTTGGTAAATCCAATATAGTTTGTAAGGAGAATCTTACCATGCGTGTACCAATACATTTATTTTTATCTCAGTATTGTGTCATTTGCATTTTGCAGAACAAACTTTACTATTTCCTCCTGTGTTTTAGGACCACTACCATGACAGCAGCCAGGGCCACCACCACAGCACATCTAAAGAGCACTGGTGCGAGCTCTGATGCGAGCTCTGATGCTGGCTCCTGCTGCACTGGAGGCTCCTCAGCTTGGACTTTTACATGGGCCTGTACAGGTGTAGAAACCAAGGGTGCAGCCAGTGGCTCCACAGCTGGCTCCACCACAGTCTCTGGTTCTGGCAGGAGAGGCACAGTGACTGGTTCTGCTTCAGGGTCAAGGTCTAAAGTGGCTTCATGGTCTGCTGGTGCTGACATGGTTTCATTGGCTAGAGATGGAGGTGCCACCTCAGCAGGCACTAGGGCAGTAGCAGCAGTTAGTTCTGGCTCAGACTCCGGTTCTGCTGCAGGAACAGCTGAAAGTGCTGCGGGCTGAGGCTCACCAGGCGGGAGGGCAGCAGCTTCTGGGGCCGGAGGAGGCAGCTCTGGTTCTGTGGAAATGAGGGAGGGCTGTGCTGACAAGCTTGCAGGTGGCTCTATTACGACTGGCTCCTCTGTGGAAATCAAGGAGGCCGTAGATGTGGAGTCAGCCTCGGCCGCTGCTGGAACAGGCGGAGTCTGGTCCCTGAATTCCTCCCTGAGCTCAGCCAGCTCACTCTCTGTGCCTAAAACACTCATCATGCTCTCCTCGATCGCTGCGACTTCCCCGCTTTCCTCCAGCAACTCGGCCTCTTCGCGCTCTACGTGAACGATATCCGAGTTGGAGGAGTTGTTTTCGCTGCGCTCCTCAGCCAGAGCCACGCCCTCATTGCTGTCCAGACTCTTGACATCTTCGGGGTCCATTGTACCAACCTGTGCCCAAGACTCGTGGCCGGCCAGAGAGACAGGTAAACTTTCTGTCTGCCAGGAACTCTGCTCGCTGATGGTGTCTCCTGTGCAGAGCAGCGACGACGGAGGGCTGAGCTGGTCGAAATGCTGCTCCCCTGACAGGATGTAAATGTCGTTGCTGTCTTCAGCAATGGTCACACCTCGCTCGTCTTCGGACAGGAGCGTGAAGATTTCTCTCTGTGGTAGAGAGACAAGAGGAGAGATTAAATAAACATTCTGAGGTAAATGAGTAGAGAACACAGAGTTGATAATACAGTATATACGAGATATTGATGGCTCTGTGCATGAGACTTTAGAGGAAGTTATTTAACTTTATATCACATACAACCATAGAAACAAAAGGAAATAGTCCAGTCAGCCACACAGGTGAAATACTAACCCTAACCCATGTGAACTACTAGTATCTTATTACATTTCTGAGTTACACTGAGGAAGAGTTAGCATTGGACTGCTTTATTCCTCATGTTAGGCTTTTATGCCACCTAGTGGTGTCGCTGGTCCCCTCACTGGAACAAGCGTCTCTAATGATCTCAGGTATTATGTAACACGAATATCATCTGATCATGTGGGTATGATTAACTGACAGAGGTCAGCTTGCTCACACAAAACCAGTTAAATAAGCAGCATGGTTTGCAGAATAGAGTACACATTTAATTTCTAAATAATAAAAAAGTGTTTTTTTTTACTTCCAACTAACCAAAAACATTTGTTCAGCCTGCTCATCAGAGAAGATAACAGCACGCGCTTCTGGTAAGAAGTAGAATTTTGAAATTTCCTTAAATGACTCATCTCTCATCACCCATGAAACACGTCAACAGTCAACGCTCTGTCTGAGCAGGTGCATCCAGCATATGATGATTTGAGTTTACAGATCATTACCCAGAGCTGAAGTGAAATTTTGGCTCCGTCGTGATCTGGCGTCTGTGTTGCCTTGTCGTTTGTGGCCACAAACGCTGTAACAACATAAACTGGCTTCCAAGGAAACACTCATGCGAGAACATGACGTCATTACATTCTTAACCGTCTCCCTGACCGCTCATTTGCATCTTCACCACCTATGCTCCTTATTTAATTCAGTATGTAAACTACACCTGGCCGATATAAACATCATTTCTCCATTACATGCTTGTGCTGTTAGGTTATTTCCCTTACAAGGACACTCACATTGTCCTGAACAGCAGCTGCATTCTGGGAGGCAGCAGAGAGATTAAATCTGACAGCGTCCCGATATTTGCTTTCTCTATAAGCTGATTTGCATGTGGGAGCACAAGAGTGTTTCACTCTCAGGATGCTGCTTCGCTATCAGCTAGACACAGCAGAACAGAGTTACTATGAGGTGCTCAGGGACAACGGTCCATTATTCTCTACAACAGCCTCACTCATCTAGAATATAATGTAATACTGAGGGCTGCACTCTAAATTAAGTTGTCAAATAATACAAACTCTAAAACTACTCTTACATTTTCTAAAGTTTGCCGGTTAGGTATGTGGTACCTGGTCAGCCATGTTACACAGTTCTCCACCCTTGCCCCAAGTCAAACACACACACACTATACAAAACTATTCCAATCAAGCGAAATGTATTCAGCCTACCTGTAACTGCTTTACTATGGTGGGGTGTCACACTGTGACGAGACATGACTGAGCTCCGATACAAAACACTAGATCAGAGGAGGTCAAGAAGAGCTCCTACGTTTTTTTTTTACAAGTACATGCTACGTCAGCACATTACTGCCACATACAGTCAGCCTGCTGCATCCCTCTGCAGATCCAAACCCTCCACCTACATGGTTAAAAAGGCAAAAAACCTTTAAGTGCCCAAAACTGGGTGTGTTGAAGTGCGACATTCAATTTGAGGGGTATTGTGATCAATGTAATGTTCACTGGCACATCTGCGCTCTCTGACAGTTATGGGCATTATATCATCACTGTTTCTAATGAACGAGCCCCGCAAAAGGCCACAGAGCAGCTGACAGAGGTGAATTAAACTGAGGAGGGGGAGAGGCTGTAAGAGTGCTCTCTGCATCTACTTCTAATTTAATCTTTTTTACTAATCTGAGGAGGAGGATCTATAGACCAGAGGTGGAGAATGAAATACTATTTAATTCCATTAAAATGCCATTAACCTGATGCAATAGTCTTGTGTTGGGTGCAGCTGAGGGTGAGTGAAATAGGTGATGCCCTGCATGAACCTTGGCAGTCAGCCACTACGTTGCTGCTGTAGCAGGTTTGTAGGGAGCTACAAGTAGGCCAGTCAAGCCCCTTGTGATGATGTTTTCAGAGGATTAAGAGTTATTTTGGGGCTTTCTCAGCTGCCTGCACAGGCACTCTACTCTGGTCCAGCAGCACATTAATGCAGTGGCACAGTGATGCACAGTGTTAGACCCTGGAGCTGGTGGGAGGGTGCTTACGTAACACGAAGGTGCAGCAGCGTGACATGTCCCGACTTGGACCGGGCTGGAACCTTTACAGCACCTTGTCTTCAAAATGTCACCCGTGCAGGTTTATTGGAGTGATTTTATTGCTTCTGAAGATATGCTGCTTTGACTAGATTCAAGATTCAAAACACTTTATTAATCCCAGAGGGAAATTGTTTCGCCTTGTTACAGCTGCTCTCAGTTCAATTTGATATAAAACATGCTGCAGTAAAATAACGTATGTCTGCTGGGAGGTCGGCTGCAATTGTCCGCGTGCCACTTTTGAATCTCACGAGTCATATTACATCACAGTCACTGAGACTGTAGGAGGAAATGGCTGATGTGCACACTCGGCTCGCATGCATGGGATTTCACCATCAGGACAGCTGATTCCCCCAGCTGCCAACAACAGCACACACGCAAGCAAGCAAACCGACTGGATTCTATCAACATACAGGCCATATTTTATTCCCCCCCACCGTCCCTCCCCAGTCATTTCCTCTGCTTACCCGCCTGGCTCTGCATTGTATGAAGACTGCTGGTTTTGTTCCTGCCAAATGAAGTGTGCATCATATTAGGGTCATAATGACCCTTATTGTATTCAGATGTAACAAACAAAGGCGCTATAAGAACCCCCCCTTCCCCCCCAAACCTAGCATGATATGTCATGGTCAATGTCCTGGAAGTGGACAGGACAGTCTGAACAATGACATGCAAAGCTTTCAAGATGTGTGGATTATTGGCAATGAGTACTGGCATATCTTCCTATTTCTCTTCAACTCATCCACTTGTTCATAGAGTGAGATCACTGTGCTACAATAAAGACACATACACTACACTTACATGCAAACACAAAACAACGACATGAGTCGGTAACACTGTCAGGAAAGACCTACTAGACCTAGACTGTCATCGCACAGTCACTGTTTCCCACAGAACACACATCCATACCAATGAGTGCATCAGCATCCCAAATAAAAAACGTCCTACCTCAACGTGAAGTCGCGAAATCCCACGGGTTTACACTTGAATGCACAGGGTCAAAAGACGAGAGTTGGGGAGATGGAGTGGAGGTAGAAAGCCGGTCGGAGAGAAGTGTGCATGCAGGCAGTTGTCAAACTAATGGAGATTTCACTTTGCTCTCAGTGCCTCAACATGCCCACCCCCTTTTACTCCCTCAGCTCTCACCCGTTCCCTCCGTCGTATTCCAGACTCATTGTGCATTCTCTCTCTCTCCCTCTCTCCCCCTCCTTTCTCTTCATCATCCATTCATCCCATAAGACAGAGCAAGTATGCAGCTTTGTTTGTAGCCAGTGTGGCGCGTTTGTATAACTTTACAGGAAAGCCAGACAGACCTTTGAGATATTTACCCGATCATCATCATCATCGTCACCATCACCCGCTACACAGTAAGCCATCTGTGACGCAGTGTTCCACTTGTTAAATATATATAGAACAAACCCCAAATCTAGTTTCATGACTGCTATCGTTCCACAATGACCATTGTTAATCAAGCTTCTTCAGATTAGTCCTTGTTGGACTTAACTACTCAACTAAGTAATGAAGCAGCAGCAGACTTTGACGGGTCTTTCACTCCTATTTTTGTCTTTAACCTCTGCGTGTTACTTTTCACATTCAGTGAGCACAGGTCAGAGAAGACATATTCCTGCTACCCCTTCACATGAACACATAAACACCACAGCGAGGTTCTGTTCACAGTGTTCTTGCCTGAGGACAGATCAGTCGCAACATGCACAGCCGTACTACAAGTGCGAAGCGGATGTGTGGAAAAAAAAAGAAAGAAAAGAAATTCTGTTAAAATCATCAAAGCTCTCCTTCTATTGTCAGGTTATTTATGAAGATTTCAATGGATTTGTAGCTTTAAATCTAATGTGTAAGGTTACCTTGTCATTGTAGATTACGTAAGGGACACACAAGGGGCGAATCCTCTTTACAGATAAATTGTTGATGCCCTCATGTGGCCATTTGGAGATGTGACATTCTCTTTAGCGCGCAGTGCAAATATTTTTTGTTCACTTTGTGCCACGCCCTCATTTCCTCGTTCATCAATGCTACATCTGCCCAATTTTGCACATTTACCCCTCATTGCAGCAAGGCACCAAGGAAATTAGTGCATGGATTAAAAGCACTTGCCATAAGAATATGTTGCCATGTGTTATTTGTCTGTAAGACTGTTTAAAATATTTGCATTCCTGTAACAACTGCCATTCAAAATATAAAATACATAAATAAATGTACAGCTATAAATATGATGGCTTCCTCCATCTTCATCTTAAAAACTCACCCATCCACCTTGTTGCATGATGTAGTTAGATTCATCCTCCTCTAATAAGCGTATTCCCATTTGCAACAGAGTTGTCATGGGTTGCCCCTCATTCTGTAAAGCCTGGAGCAGCACCAATGGCACTAGCACCTGGGAGAGACGTGTAGACACAGCAGAACAGATGTAATAAATATGTCAAAATACAATAGTAATAAAAAGGAAAAGTAATTTCCATGGCTGGTTCACCTTGCTCCAGCCTCCTGGTGTGTGTGCCGAGAGATCCAGTGTTGCGTCTCGGAATTTCTGGTAGTCCAGAGGCCTGGAAGATACATAGATATACATACATATGTTAGTAGGGAATATTAAAATGTAGTTAGAATGCAGAAATAGAAACAGATGTAGAAATGTAATGTAATACAATGTGCATTTAGTGAGACAGTTCTAAGAAATACTGCATGTTGGATTGTGTTAATAAGGGAGGTCTAGTACGACGTTACTATATTTAAATGTATATATATATATATATATATATATATATATATATATTTCTGAGACACTGAGTTATGTTTTCAGTTTTTTTAGGTAACACTGATCTTTAAAACTGTTTCATGCAATGCAGCTTTTTCTCACTGGACTGTAAAAGTAAAGTTCAGAAGTTCAGTCAGGAGAAGTGTGAATGATGCCAGCAATATATCAACATTGACTCAGTCATGCCTTGGAGATTGTGGGACATAGTTTGCTCATACTGTGTGAGTTTCATATGGATAGAATGTGGTGGAAATGTCTTTGATTAACAATTAATTTCACAACCGTGATGTATGATTCAGATTCATCACTTCTGTTGAGGTATTTTTCCAGTCCCTATAAGTGCACTTTATTGTTTATTAACATAGATAAGCAAACTGACCCTGCGAGGAGTGTGTGGACCGCTGTTGTCAGGTGTGTATCAAGCTCTCTGAATACCCGGTCTCCCATTGCAGCAAGGCAGTCTTCTATTGAGCTGTCCGGGCTGGTGGGGCTGAATACCGGAGATGCATGGTAGTTGATACCCGTAGCAGCAGTGGCTGTAAACACAGAATGAGAAGTAACACAGGAAGCGAAGTTCATCCATTAACAGAAAAAAAACGTAGGATGGTGACAACGCAGGAAAATATCACACCTTTAAGGCAGCACGTCTGCAACGCTTCATAAAAGCTATTGCACATTCAGACACTAATAGTGACTAATGAAGAGACTTTAGACTGCAATATACCAGACTACTTCCATTTCACAGTTGCTGAAGTGACTGTGGTCCTGGGAACACTTTGGTACACTTTGCTAGTCTGTGCCTCACCATTTAGTAAGGATGATGGGTGCCTACAGAGAGGTCCTTGGGCTTGTTTTTTGACCTGACATGCAGTGTGAACTTTGTGATACAATATGCGTGTGTGTACCTTGATAAACTACATTCAATTACAGGTGAACTCTAGTCAAGATCTACAGACATCAAGGAAAATGTAAGTAAACAGAACACACCTGACTACAGTCAGGAAATGCTATGGCTATGTTTTATAAAGTTTAAGTTTTTCATGTTTAGTAAATAAACAAATATGTCAAAATTGTCAGTAGTTGTTTTTTTTATTTCAGATTAAATAAACAATGAAGTAAAAAATAAAATAAGTATAACAAATCTAAACACAGCGACATATTGTTGTAATACAATTACAGGGCCTTTATTCTGTGTGTGTGTGTGTGTGTGTGTGTGTGTGTGTGTGTGTGTGTGTGTGTGTGTGTGTGTGTGTGTGTGTGTGTGTGTGCGCGTCTGCTTACAGGCAGCAATTTCATCTTCCAGTTGTCTCAGCTCTTCCTCAATCTGCCTTTTTATCATAGTCGTCCTCTCTCTCTCGTTCTGGGCATTTCCTGAAAAACATTTGAATCAACAGTCTGTCCCTCACAGATACACACCTTGGCACAGCTACCTTTGTGAGAACATATACAGCATTCCCCACCCCTAGCCCCCACCTTATCTACCACTTATCTTACCACTCAAATTAAAAGCACGAGACCAATCTTTATCTTTACCCCAAACTACAAAAACCTCTAAACCTAACTTACCCAAGATCAAATCCCAAATAAGAAGACATTAGTAAATTGAAAAAACTTTATGAAAATGGGTAAGTGGGTTTCAAAAAGACCAACCCAGATAGAGAATAAGATAGAGAGTGATGCTCTGTTATCGCGTGCATAAAAGCTACCAGGCTTACGTCCATTATTTATAAGATGCAGTCCACACTGCTTGGGTGAAAAATGAACCACGCAAGAGGGCAAATCTGACACTAATGCTGCATCAGGTAAATGACCAAATAAATTTCCTGGGCGGTAAACTACAGAAAGCATTCTGAATTATTTTCAATTTAATGGAAAGTAAACTCCATGTGTATTGTTGATGTTAAACAACAAAGTAAAACCAGACTGGCAGCAATGAAATACAGATCAAATTTGTAACTACTTACAAATATTTAACAGGACACATGCAACCCCGCTTTGCTCGCTCTGTCACTGTAACTCATACGTGAACACCATGCGGACCAGTGTTGACTTTTCCTGAGCTTGGTGCTGTTTCAGCATTCAGCCAGACAGCTAGCCAGCCAACTATTTCTCTTCGGCCCATTGGTGTTTGAGTAATCCTATGGTGATTACACATGACAGGCTGTCAGAAATTGGACCGGATCAAGCGGAAAGCAGGGATCAGCTCACTCATCTGCCCTTCTCCGCCCATTCCAAGCATGCACACAATAATGAAAGGGACGGGAAATAAGGATAATTTCCCCTCTGGCCTTTTTTAAAACCACGTCTCCATCTAGGTGTCTTGCTCAAAAAGTATTTTTTTCAGTCTGCTCTGTTCATATCCTGTGGTAGACAGAATAACCTGCCTGATCCAACCTCCAGAACTGACTTTCCTTCCAAGTGGCACGTGCCTCTCTCCCTGTAATCACTAAGATGTAATTGTTCACTATCACTGTGGCTACGCATGCACAAAGTAAGACCATTACATACTGGTGGCCAGCATGGGATTTACAGTAATTTAAAATATAGTTTACCTAACAGCAGAACACACACACAGAGATTTATAATTAGAAATGGGACAGACAACTATGTGCTACACAAGTCAAATAACTTGTGCTGCTAGTGCTATGTGCTGGTTATATGTCAGGCACATGGAGACCAAGATGAAAAACATGTCCGCTGCATGCCTGAGGTCACGGCACATGGTTGCAATAAAAGCCAGTGTGAGGACAGGACAGGCCAGTCTTCAGATACGCTGGACAACATATTCCAAAGACTGCACTTATTTCTTCACAAGCACTGGCTGCTACATTAATGTCATGTTAAAACTGGTACACCAGTGTCTTCCATTTCAATATTACAGAAGGCGAGTAAGTGGCTGAACAGGTGGTAACCTGTCTAAACATCCGGAATATTTTTGTTACTGCCATGTGTAGCGTTGTGCTAAGGCACACAGCTCTATTTGTGAATACACAAATGTGAGCTTTGATATGTCACACTGTACAACATAAAAAAGGATCATATAAAAGAAAATGCCCCTATTGTTCTTCAATCACTTTCATTTCTGAGTGAAACAATCCCTCAAAGCAGATCAGATTAAATAAAAAAAAATAGAAAATCACAGCTAAACCATTAACCGAAAGTCTTTTCTCACCTTGAGCTGTACCTAGCATCTGAGATCTACTAACAGGCAGCATTCCCAGGTACTTGAGCACTATGTACTTGGTTTCATAATGGAAACCCTCGGGCACAGCGGTAGCAATCGAGGCAGAACAGGTGGAGGCCGATGTAGCCATTGTCAGACTCTCAGGCACATTAATTCTTACAGTCAAAGCTGGACGTCTAACCTAAGGAGAATCAGAAAAAAATAGAATGAGTAAAAAGTTGTCAATTGCTGGTTAATACTTAAATTATAAAAAAAAAGGAGGTTCAAACTGGTTATAATCTATGATGACCTTTATGTAACTATAAGAAAGCAGTTACACCTATAACACAAAAAAGATTTTCCACTCAGTGACACAATGTCCTACACAATTGTGTCAGATGGACATGTTTGTCAGTAGTTAAAGAAGTTAACACTTTATTACCATGAAATCGAATGAGTTTCTTGGGACTACGTGGCAAATTAAGACAGAAAAGGAGATAGG
>JAUMHF010000023.1:5072962-5086424 GCA_032359275.1 Microctenopoma steveboyesi | reverse complement strand
TATATATATATAAATAAAACTGTACATACACCATGAAGCAAAACACAAAGAATAACTTTTTATGCCTATCAAAAAACAAATGCTTAAATAAATTTACTGTACATTTTCTGGGTGGTAAACTACAGTTTACTAACTAATTGAATTGCAATTGCAAATGCTAAACGCTCACATCGTGCCCCAGAAATGAGGTGTCACCACGTGGGCCAAAGGTTAGATTAATTTCAAGTTTGCCACATTAAAAACTTCCGGCTTTAACTGTCAAAATAAAACCTATGGATTTTCATAATGTAGCTAATAACGTGAACGTCCCATCGTTAAAAAAAATAATATGAAGACTAAAGTATGCGGATTACAACTACTTACATACAATAATGTTTCAAATTTCCAACATGACAGCGTGGCTCCAAAAAAATATGATAAAAACTGTTATAAGTTATACAATACATTTTACAACCACACATAGACCTCCTCAGAAAACCACCTGTCAAATTGCATAAATGCCTGTCACACTTAAAAGTTCGTTATTGGTCAGACGAGTCATTGCTGTCACATTTCAGCACACACATGTAAGCTACAGCTAGCTTATGATTACACGTTTAAGGCTAATGTGCTATTTAGGAGACGACAAAACTTCTGTCCTATTCAAGTTGAGCCCAGCGTGAGTCGATCTCTTACCGTCCTTGTCCAAAGGCAACCAGATGCAGACAAGCGATAGGTTGAATGAAAATGTGCGACACAGATCCCTGCAGTAATAGCTAGAGAGAAGTCCACCACTGGTAGGCGGCAGCAGCAGCAGCAGCAGCAGCACTGGTACAAGCTAGCGAGAATGTAATACTAAACTTCCTGTTACCACCTTCAAAATAACACTGTCGCCAAGGATGGTGTTACTACATCACGTTACGAAGTTGACGTTCACGCCCCACTGTGTTAACGTTTGGTTGTATTCTAAATAATTATGTTTTTATGTCGTTTAGCAACAGCATCTGGCAGCGTTTGGCGTCACCACAAGCCAAACTCTTGCATCCTGGCATCCTGCTGGTAGTAAAATTTGAAGATAATTTGAAAATGTTTTATGCGTGTATTTCCCTCTGATCGAACGGAGACGAGTTTTGTTTTGAAAGTCATAACCGGATGCCGGATTTCCGTGTTGTGTAGCCAGCTCGACGTAAAACGAAGATAAGGAGGTTCAACGACAACGGCGTTCAACGGTTTTCGTTTTTGCTGCATTTTTGGTTTGTTGGGAGACGTATATTTGTGTGAAATAAATTAGTAAAACATCTTTCGGACCAAACATGGCACTCACCGACGCTGCCGTACAGAAACAGGTAAAACTGACATTGTAACAGTTAATTGTTACCTCGTATGTCTATTTAACTTTGTGCAAACAAAACAAGTGTCAGCTGACTGGCTTAAATGTGAAATGCCACTACTCGTTGATGTTTAATTATTATTTCGCTCTACCTGTCACTATCTTTAGAGTAGAGTATTAGTTTTTGGGCTTTGGGTAGTACCACTATACATAAAACGAATGGCAACTTGGCACGACTACACAAAGTTCTCTGACATGTCAACACAAGCCCATTTCCATTTTCCTGTTGCTAATAAAATGAACGCCGTGTTCTCTTGAGTGAACATTGTTAACATCTGAACTGTTTGTTTGTCCATTTTGTAAGATCAAGCACATGATGGCCTTCATTGAGCAAGAGGCCAACGAGAAAGTTGAGGAAATTGATGCCAAGGTAATTGGAACCTGTCTGTCAGTCGTCCTTGTGATTTTGTTGTTTTCTTTTCCACTGCAAATAGCAGTAATAAGTAATTTCACGCACATCTGTTTGCAGGCAGAGGAAGAGTTTAATATTGAGAAAGGACGATTGGTGCAGACCCAGAGGGTGAAAATCATGGAATACTATGAGAAGAAAGAAAAGCAGATTGAACAACATAAGAAAATGTATTAAAATACAACTTGATGCAATAAGCTTGTTGCACACTTTTTCAGTCATTATTTAGTATGAGCACATTCACTGTTTTGAACCTTTTCTAAATGATGTCAGATATTAGCCTAACTTTATCATATGCACAGACGTGTAGACTTGAAGTGAGAGACAAAGATATTGTTCTACATTGTATAAACAAGTCTTGTACTCATCATTTTTTTCCACTTCCTGCAGCCAGATGTCCAACCTGAGAAATCAAGCAAGACTGAAGGTGCTGAAGACCCGTGATGACATGATCACGGTTAGAAAACATGCTGTGCTACACATAATTAATATGATCAGTCGATGTTGTATTTCTAACATAGAATTTATGTTCAGTATATAGATGCATGTACACGGTCTTTTTTACTTATTCCTGAATTTAACACCTTCATATTATGTATGGGAATACTAACAAATCAACACATTTACAACAAATGTTCAATATTACAGAGGTTTTGTTATTTATGTCTCCGTGCTCTCTTCTCAGGATCTGTTGAATGGGGGCCGTCACAGACTTGCAGAAATTGCCAAAGACCCTGCTGGATACTCCAAGCTGTTGGAAGGCCTGTTGCTTCAGGTAAATTCACCACCTGCCCATGTGGGGGTGATAAAGGTAAACCACAAATTGATTGCTATGGGGCTCAACTTGTGATCTAGAAAGATTCTCAGCCATGCATGTGAAGTACCGGGAGGTTGAGTCAGATCAATTAGACTTCATTCCAGCTTCATCAGTCTGAGGAGAGTTGGTTGGAGATTGTAACAGAAAATCTGATCATCACCAAATGTTAATGTAAATCAAATAAGTAGGCTAAAAATAGGACTTGGATGAAATATTTTCTTCTCACTGAGTTGTGTTTAGGGTCTGTCTTTTTAATCATTTTCCTAAGGCCCTCCTTGTTAAAAGTTTAGATTAGCATTGTGTAAATTATATATTTGGCTCAGCAAAAATTCTTCCCCTCCACTAATTAATTTCAGTTGGTCTTCTTTTACTGTAGGTAGAAGCACTCACGTCAGACAGAACTTATTCTTGTCATATTGTTTGTGCTTGAGGTGGTGAAACATATTAGATGCACATTCTTACTTTAATTTCTGACAACAGGAAGATGACACCTAAGGTGTTCACGCGAGCTTTCAACATGCTTGTTTTTTTTAGGCACATGATAACTACTTTACAGTGTTTATGGAAACACATTATTACACAACTATATTATCAACAATGCAACATTATGCATTTTCATCATGGAAAGAATTGTGGTTTGTTGGTTTATTGTTCTATTCAAATTTGTGCTTTTTCTCTTTCCAGGGATTCTATCAGCTGCTGGAACCTAAAGTTACTGTTCGCTGCCGAGAGCAGGATGTAGAAGTGGTTCAGGTGAGGTTCTGCTGACTATAGCGTATAGTGTTAATGGTTATTTATGAAAGCACTGATCATTACAAGTCTTGGTACATTCAGTGTAGCTGATAGAGTTGTGCTCTTTTTTGTATTATTGAATTACAGGCGGCAGTTAAAAAAAATATTCCTGTCTACAAAGAGGCAGTGAAGAGGAACTTAGAAGTGAGAATTGACTCAGAACATTTTCTACCATCGGACATGTAAGATGCTTTGTCAGGGTTTTTCCATGCTTACCTTCATAAATCAATACATTATATACACTTTTACCTTTGTATGCCTTTTTTGACTTTGTTATCTTACTTCCTTTATTTTTGTAATTAAACTCTATGTAAACTTGAAGTCATGTCCGCATTGTCATTGTCATGTCATTGCTGCAACGACAGCTTAAACATCAACTGTTACTTCTTCAAATTATTATTGTAATTAAAGACCTAAACTGTGTTTTGTTCTCTCATATTTTCAGCTGTGGAGGAGTGGAAGTGTATAATGATAATTGGAAGATTAAGGTTTCCAACACTTTGGAGAGCAGGCTAGAACTTATTGCACATCAGGTAAAGTAAAGTTGACAGTATAACTAAAAATATTTTTTTTGACACCAAAGCAGTTTCTTATATTTTCCTGTGGGGGCCAGCAGAGCCTGGAAGATTCTTCAAGTGAGCCTAACTATATTAAGGCAGAAACGTTAGAAGTGATAGAAAGTTTTGATAAATCTTTTATTCCTTTTAGTTTATATATGTCTTCTTATTTGTGTCCTGGTTTTACCACTGACAGATGATGCCGGAAATCAGAGAGAAATTGTTTGGTGCCAACCCCAATCGCAAGTTCATGGATTAATGGAGGATTCAGAGAGAGCAATGAAGAGATGGGTGGAATATTTATGTGACCACAGACACCACCTTAGTTAACCACTTAAGTGTCAATAAACCAGTCATGAGGTTTTACAAAACAGATTCTGTGGGTGCATTTAATATAACTTTTTTTTATTTTTGTACAAAAACCTTGAGTAATAATTGAGCAAGTACACATTGACTTCTGTTTAATTGCTCTCTATTGTGCTCTCCATTGTGTCTCTCCACTGCTTGTCTTATGGATTGCTTTTGTAAAAATGTATTTCTTGTTGTTTTGGGGGAAAACTGTTAAATGTTAAAGTAATCAAATCTGTGTGTTTAGGTCACCAAATATACACATTTTCCTTACGCATACATAGGCTACATTTTTTGTAGACTATAGATGCATGTGACCATTGTTATGAAGCACTTAAAATACAAAAAACTGAATAAATGTGTGTTTATGTAACACAGAGAAATCAGAGGGAGATATCGTTATTCACAGCTTGTAAACAAACCATTTACTTTGGCTATGATCACTCTACATTGAAAAAAATGTAGTAACCTACATAAACACTTCTAAACATGTCTTGCATTAAAAATGTAAAAATAAAAAAAGCTTTTAGTGCCACCCAGTGGACTTTAGTAATGGCAGTTGGCAAGACAAGGTGCCATACTCCCTCCATGGGTCTAACAAATATAACTGTCCTTTCTAAGTTGGACTCAAAAAACAATGTTTTTAATTCTGCTGAAAACATTTAAGACGTACAGTGTTGATGTTCAGTTTCAGAAGCTAAATGCAGTGGTAAGGCTTTAGTTGCATTATTGTAGTTATTGTGCGCATTGTGTGTAACTAAGCATTAAGAAGCCCTAGGCTTCTCAGGGTTTTATTTAAGCCCATCCAAGCTGCAGAGAAGAGGAAGTCAAGGCTACATGGGTTAGGGTATATTGTAGGCTAATACAGGGATTAAAGCGTTACCATCAGATTATCAAATGTATTTAGTGACACTGGCAGGCAGCACCCCCAATCCAATGAGGGAGTTCAAGATTACAAATCAGACCTCACGGATGGAGTGGGAGGAATGCATAAGAGCGGAAGGAGATCAAGGTTCTTTTCTCGAGAAAGATGTCAAACAATGTCAAAATGATTGCCATTAAAAGTCAAGTCAAATAGCCAGTTAAGACAATAAACATTATGCAGCATTAGCAAGATTATGATAACGATTAAAATGAGAGTTTGTTGTTTACATTGGATGTCGCACTTAATCATGACCATACTGGTGGTCAGATCAGTAGGCATTTTAGATAGCAGCCACAGAGAACATGCAATTTCTTAACAAGACAGATCAATGTCTCCCGAGTGAAAGGAAAAATTCCTTTCCTAAACTTTTTGCAGCAACCACACTAGCATATCCCAGACTTGAACTTGGTACACATACCATCAGATTAGTCACACACATATACGGGGACCCTGCTTGACAGCATGTAAAACCTAGAGAAACACAATTAGCATGAACACTGTGCTCCACATATTAGTAAATAGAGTTTCTTCATATCTCAGACTAGTCTTCCTCCTTTGGTTAGCAGATTGTGACCATCTCACACTCAATCTGTGCCAAATTATGTGTACATAGACCGTCACCACCAATGCCAAACAGTGCTATCCCAGCAAACCCAGTACAGTCTCTCCTACCCCAAGAAAGTAGATACCCTGTGCAATGCCAAAAAGAGGAGCAATGACTAAAGCTCGACACGTTGCACCCTTCAGGAATGCTGATGGGCCTTCACGGCTTACGATGCGTCTGCAAAAGTAGAGAGAGCAGTGGGAGGAAATTAAGTTAAGAAAAGTGATGCTACGATGTTACTTGGACAGCTTTTTCTCTCCACTGTTTGTATGCTTACCGTGTGCAGTCAATGATTCCTCTGTATGTATCCTCCCCTTCACCCTTCTGCAAGGTCTGCAGACGAGTCTTTATGACTGTACAGACATACAACACAAAGTGCATTTACATTACATACATTACAATTGCATTAAAAGGACCAAACCAAAACCACTCATTGTTCACTACAATAACAGGCGGCCTGGTAGCTACGTGGTTAAGGCAGACATAGCAGGATCGATTCCCAGCTCTGGCACCCAGCTCATGCCCCATACCAGCTGTGTCCCTGAGCGAGACATGCCGAAGACAAATTTCATTGCAACATGTAACAATGTATTCAATGACAATAAAGTGGATTCTTCTTCAACAGTCCCCTATATGCTACACAACTAATCTATAACTGTTAGGTTAGGATTTGTTCATCTTAATGTATTGCCATAAGTATGTACACTATTGACGTTCTGTAACTACAGGAAATTGAATGAGTAACTGAGGCTGTGGTTTTGTAGTTTTCTCACATTAACTAGGCTTTGCAGCTAAAATCTAACAGAAACTCTAGTGAAATACCCACAGAACTATTTTACTAAAGGGATGTTGTGGCACAAACAGAATTGTAATGATCATGGTGAACAAGTACTTTTTGCTTTTCCCACTCACCATCCAGCGGTGTTACAGCTACAGCTGCCACTGAGCCTGCAGTGCAGCCTGCCACAAAGGACTGCCAGAATGGTGCCTGGGCCTGAATATCACCCTGGGAACCTGTTTTTTCACGGCCCAATGCGTTGAGGTTGGCAAACAGCGGAAAGTAGATCATAGAGAAGGGGACATCCCTGAAAAGAATAAATTAAAAAAAATGTGTGAAAAAAATTGTATAGAAGATAGAATTCAGGAAAGTAGAGAGGAATTGGGAAAATAATAGGAGACAGGCCCTTATTCAACCGCAGCATAGCAGCCAGACATAGCTGCAGGAATCTATTGATCAGCCTTGATTAGCAGAGGTGTCAGAAAGTACAACAAATGCAGCAAGGGTTATGTAATCTAAATTCAGCTCATTAAAGCAGTGGAAGAGCTGAATGTAACGGTGAAAAAAGAAGAATTGTGTGAACTGAAATGTTATTGTCACCAGTGACATGAAGCAGATGTTGTGATGTAGTTTGCGTATAGGTCTGCATTTTTATTCTAGTTAAGAAACTATTCATAGGAATATATACATCTATTAAAAATAAAGTGCATGTTAAACTATTGATACATATTGTAAGTGTGTGTTTATGTTTTAAGTATGTGACCTCATTAAGGTGGCTCCTGCCCCTCTGTAGAGCCCGGCAAGGCCACGAGTCTTCAGCAGCTCTGCAGTGATGGCAGTTGCTGAGGGACGCCTTGGAGGGGTCAGCCGAGCTTGTGGTGGGGTGCCCACCAACGATGGAGCCGGACCGGGAGCAGCAGCCTGTGCTGGAGATGGAGCAGGCCTTTGTGCAGCTAATGAATAGACAAAAAGTGGCCCAGGTAAGGGCGTTATGCAAGAAAGTGCATGTAGCTAATACATAGTTGCCCATGTTGCACATAATCCAAGGGCCCAAAGCATAAGTTGAACTTGTCTTTACAGGCTTGCTGGTAGTGAAATGCACAGGTTTCAATGTGGTCATGAGGCTAGCCATTCATTTTTGCCTCATACAATTGCATGTGTGCTTCTTTCACCCAGCTTAGCTGTTACCACTATAGTAGCACTACTTTGAGTGTTTGTGCAGACATTAATATAGCTTGCATAAATTGTTCACTTTCCCAAAGACCATAAAACACAGATGGATACAGTTCCAGGCCAGGAACAGACTTTAATCAATGTTTTCTGCTACGTTGTTACTGAATGACGATGCGGTTCCGTCTGGGCATAGTTAGAAAGCCTTAAAAACATTTTAACCTCCATATCATCAATCATACACTGCAGCCTGTGCAGTCACCAGAGCCATCATAAAAACACCATTTGAGGAAATAGTTGGAGACTTGTAGACTTGAATCATTGTCATAATGCATTTAAACTATTCTGGCAGAGCATTGTGGCCCAACACCTTACCAAGGCTTTTTTTGTTTTCATTTAATTTGTCACCTGTCAGAATTTGCATTGTCACATTGTATATACATACAGGAGAACGGGTCTAATTTAATTCACTCCATGAACTGGATCAGAGAGTTTTGCATCACTTTACAATATGAAGATAATTGACAGAATGCAATTTAAAAAGAGTAAAATTTTAAAGTGTAAAACTCAGTCACTAACTCACCAAGCCTTCCTGCATCCTGTAGCTGGATCTTAAGCATCTCCATGGGAGTGGTGACTACTACCTGACAGGTTCCAGCCCCACATCCTGCCAGTACTTCCCCCCAAAGGGGCAAATGTCTAGAAACAGTGTCAACAATAGATATACGGGATTAATGACTGTATTACGTATGCTTCCGGAGTAACAGGCCATACTGTGTGTCCTTGTCAAAATCAATATCTATGGCAATGATAATACTGACTTTTAACTAACTCAGGTTGTTTTTACCATTGACAGATGTTTTCAAATTGTATTAATTTTCAAAAGTTACAAAAATGTTTACAGTTCATATTTTGCTTACTTTCTCTACAAAATTGCCCAAATGTTTGTAATGGGTGTTACATAAGAAATAATTCATATCAGGAAAAAAACAAACAAAATAAGTTTTTTCTTATTTAACAAAAATGATTAAAAGGCTCCAAGACAAACCCTTATCTTAAGTAATACATTTAGTTTTAGATTACTATAATAGCTTTGGCCTTACACTTTTCATAACACCCATCTAATATAGAATAATGCGGCATATTCAAAGATGGGTGCTGTGTCAGTAAGAGCTGTTCAGTAGGTTGATGTTATTTCAATGCAAGTACCAGTGATTGTCAAAAATCAACTTACCCATCTTTCGAGAGTTTCTGCCTGAAGACGTCATTGGCAGCCAGCTTGATGGCTTTTTCTGGTGTAACCAGCGTGAGGTTCACTGCTGCACCTGGAGAACACAAACAGGCTGATGACAGTGACACACAAATAGAACACACCTACACAGTGGCTTATTGATCACCAGTGTGGGCTAAAGATAGTTGACCCTGGTTGTTATAGTAAAGAAACCAAGGGCTCACAAGGCAAACAAGAGTGGGGGTGGTTAGATTAACCTTATAGTAAAAAAGAGTTGTAGTGTTGTTTGTCACAGGGATTAGAAATGGAAATAATACCTCTGTAGCATCCAAAATAGCCCTCTGATCGTACTGTCTTTGCCAGACAGTCCAGCCTATGGAGGCAAACAAGAAAACAATTAGTGTGTTGTCTGTTTTGTATGACTCCTACCATATAGCATAATAATAATTTAATATTTCACCATGAACTCAGATCAGTATGCTTCCTATGAACATGGGCCTTCATCCAGAAAAACAACTTCTATCCCGACCCAGCAACGAAATGGAAAAAGACCAGTAGTATCAATCTACTGTGTTGTGTTTATAATTCTCTTTTTTCTTCTAAGCAATAATCAAAGGCACATGGCTGAACTGGGAATAAGTCATGCAGGCATTTTTTCCTCTCTGACTCACAGTGGAAAACCGCAGGCCGCAGAAAACAGGATGGCCACACCCAGCCAGCCACCAATACTGATGCCCATCAGAAGTAAACAGTTAGAAAACTCAGGGTTACTGTGTAATTTAAGGACACTGAATGTGTTCTTTTCTGTGCATCTCTTGAATTTGTTTCAGATTAAAGCTGCTTTAACTAAACTGAGAGCATTACTTTGAACATCTGTCAGCTTTTAAATAAATTAGTTAGGTTATCGTGTTTAAACAGTGTCCAGTGTATACAGACATTCTCCTAATGAGATCCCATGAGTGAGTTTTGCAGAATCTCACCAACAACAACACTGGACCAAATGTAGAAAGAATGTCTCTCCACCCTCTGAGAGTCAGTGCAATAGTATGTGAGTCATGGTGGTCTCAAAAATAGTGACTTGTGTGTAGTTATGTTTAGATAGAACTCTTCAAAAGACCATGTATCAGCAGGAGACATGCACAAGCAAAATTATTTTTCAGTTTTACACTTTGATATTCTTTTAGCTTACAATTAGCTTAAAATTTCAAATGATCATGAAAGTCTGAAACACACTCACATTCCTTTGTAGACCTGGACACCCTGCTGGTTCTGTAGGCGGGTCTTGGCTAGGTCAATAGGAAATACACATGTCACACCAACCAGGCCTGCCACGCCCCCATTAATCAGCTTAGCGGGGAGGCTGCAAAGGGATCGAAACAGACACGCACACATGCATGTACAAACCCATTTACGTAGCTGTTGACACTGACACAAGTTGTAAAAAATCAGATACATTCATGGATGCAGAAAGATGCAAATGAAGCAGGCACACGTGGAGTTTCCCCCAAACAAAAATACACACAAATTTAGAATGCCAACATTAGGTCAGCTGCTGCTTCTACTTGCTATATAAGCAAGGTAAAGACATTTACCTGACTTTCTTATCTGCCATCCTGTTGGTGTTTGAGCTCCAGGTCCACTACTTCTCTCCTCTTCCTCTTCCTACACCTACTACCTGCTTTTCTTCGTCTTTCTTTTCCTCCTCCCACCCACACTTTGGCCGCAGCTCAAAGTTCTCACCGCAGATCAACCCTCACCTGCCCACTCACTCACCTAAATGCTGTTCACTGCTTCTTTTAATGAGGCAGCAGTGGACTGCCTTTCTCTTCTTCTCCCCGGTATGGTAGGGGTGGCAGGGTGCCCTTTTTTCTGTTGTGGCCAAAACCACAGATACTGGATCTGTGTCTTGCGGCCAGCCTTTTTACTTTGCTGTACCTCACACCAAAACTCAGTGTTTCTCCCACTACCTGGAACAAAAAAGCATGTAATTAAGTACTTGGCATACCTTACACCAAATATTAGGGTGAAGGTATAACAGCCAGACTTAGTCATTCATAAATGTGGATATAGGCATAGTCCAGAACTACTACACTGGGACAGCACATCTTGAGTCCCTCTAATCTGCCTGCTGAAAGAAATAAGAGTATTTGATCTAGCAAGGAGGGCGAAACTGAAAATGAGAGGCTTACCAGTATTCTTTTTATTGCTTTTGGAATCCAGCATTTACAATGGACTGAAAAGGAGATTGAATGGAAGTTGGAAAATTTGTTTGACTTTTTTTTCTTTCTTTTTCTTTTTCTTCCAGGAAATGCAATAGTTTGTACTCTAGCCTTAGTGTGTAGTGCAGATCATACGAGCACTGTGGAAACTTTATCTAGGTTCCACTGTTTTTTCTTGTACTATTTTCTCCATTTCACCCATTCTTTTTCTGCCTTTTCCATGCCTTCCCCCTTCCCTCAGATCCCTAATTAATCTCTCTCCTAATCTCTCCACCACCATTCCGTCTCTATTTTTACCACTGTAAACCTTTACTCTATCCTTCCTATTTCGATGCTTTGTTCATATTGTCATCTTGCTTTGTACCTGTGGATGTCATTTTCCGTCATGTCAATAGTTCATCTCCAAATATTTCTTCCATATATATCCTTTCCAAACTCTGTTTTTTCGATTGCATGATCCTAGTCACATTCTACACATGCCTTTCACTGAGCCTCTTTCTGTGAAACTTTCTTTCAGCTCTGCTACATTCACACACAGTAATGACCCTGCCAAAACACAGACAAGGGTGCCTCACCCCAAGCCAACCTCCAGCTCGGAGATCTCGGCTTCTCCAAAATCTGCACTAGAATGCCACACTCAAACAATTCATAGGCTGCACATGACAGACTTCAAAAATCTTAATTTTCTTCCATCTCAGAGCCACAGCAGTGGGGAATAGGGGGCTTACCTCTGTCAGTGTATACCCCAGGCAGGATCAAGCTGTCCACTTTTCTTTCACTTCAACAGTGCACGCAGCAATGGTAGCCAAGCGAGAGCGATCTGAGAGAGCCAGCCGCCACTCAGGGGCCGTTGCACAAACACCAGCATTGTCCTGCTGCCTAAGTCCCTCCCTCTCATCGTGACTCCATGTGTGACACAACTCAGGCAGCATAGCTCTGAATTAACACAACTCGACATGAACTCATGCCTGTGGAGCTGCTTCCACAACACATGGAACAAACACAACAGAGGAAAGTACTCACAATGTGAATTGTTTCTAAAAAGATTTATGCAACATCAACGTAAGCAAAATGGTTGGCTATCAGCAATGAGTGCTCCATTCAGCAGTTCTGGTATTACATAATTCCCCGAGACACAATGAATGCCATAGACTTTACAGAATACTTCCAAGGTAGCAGTGATAAACTAGAACATTACATTATAAAAAGTATGTGAAAGAAGTGAAATGTAAAAAGTTAAATCAACTGTGATAGCATGTGCTTATTATTGTAACTTAATACGCTTATTTCCTTAAACTATTTTTCATGAGCATTGATTTATGTATTGATTACTGTTAATGGAAAGCAGTGGCTATCAGTAATAATCATACTCATCAGCAGTAAAAACCTTTAATCAAAGATTGTGTTTCGTAATAAAACTGCTCGTGACCAATACACTGTGGGGCTTTATTGCATTCACTTGCATAAAAGTGCCTGTCTTTGTTTGCAACCAAGAGAGTTAGCAGTAATCACAGAAGAGTGCAGGCCTTTTTCGCAAAAAAACATTTTTTTTACATTTGGACTAATAATAAGAAAACTCTTTATAATAACAATGATGTTTATTAAATCTGTAATAACTATAAAACCCGACCATATGAAATTGTGTAATAAATTAATAGAACATAAGAAATCTTCACATTGCATATAAATATGACTAATAGTCTACGAAAGAGTAACTGAAATCTCCTATATGGATGTGCAGATTGCAAAACCTTTTGTGTTTGCAAAGTAACTAGTAAAAGTGAAATAACTGTAATGTACAATATTCCATTATCCTAACTGCACTCCCTCTTATTCAGGGGTTTCTTGAATGCTGGAGCAAATCCTCGATGTTACTGAGGGAGAGGCAAGGTACACCCTGCACTAGGCACTGCTGTACCACAGGGCTGATAGATGCAGACAACAATTCACACTCACACCTATGGGATGTCCTTTCTGTGAGGTGACATTGCTAACCACTAGACCACTGCTAGTCAAAAATACAATATTCCTCTCTGGAACATAGTGAAACAGAATTATAAAGTAGTATAACATGCTGTAAAAACATAAAGTAAGGTCCAAAATTGTACAAAAGAGCAATTGTACTGTGCAGTCTGGATTTATTTTTAATCTACAAATGTCAGTTATACGCACGAAATGGAGGACCCAAACGCAGACCAGAGACAAGAGAGGGTTCAAACAAAGGAAGTTTATTATAAATTACC
>JAUMHF010000023.1:5029114-5072838 GCA_032359275.1 Microctenopoma steveboyesi | reverse complement strand
AGAGAGAGAGGGGAGTGGTCAAGGTGAGGGAGGAACAAAGGACACATGAGGGCTGGAGAACACATGACACTGACAACAAAACCCTTAGTAAGTGCAAATGACACATTGTCGGTGGTTTTGGGGATGTGAGGAAGACTCTGGTCTACATCAAGATATCTTAGTTTGTATATGTGCGTATGTACTATATTAGTATATCAGGAATACTTTAGGCTATCCAGAATGAGTGCTGGAGAATTTATGAATTCAGGAGCTTTCCTTTTGCACCACCTTTAGGCCAAACTATCACGTTGCAGACAGTCTCAAAAATCTGATCTGATTTAATTTAATACCACTGACTGTATGATTGAACAGTCAATTTCATGTGGTGATCACGGTACAGGGATGTGGTTAGTAAGTTCACTTCACAGAAGAACACTTTGAATTTTCTGCAGATTAGCTGGGGCTCACCATTGAGGATGCATGTTGTCACTGTGGATAGTATTTTTGTTTAATCAGATGTAGAAAACAGCCGTGCAGGACATTGCAGCCAACTGTCACTCACTGTCACTGAGCCCTACTGTATCCCTATAGCATGCACTTTTTAAATGTTGCAATAGGGGGAGCCCTTCTCTAACGCATTTCGCAAAATTTCCACTGCGATGTTGACAAAACAGAAATCTACCGGCGGACATTACGAACCATCGGATCTTCTCAGAAGCTTTTGTTACTCAACTGAGGGTGGTAAAATAAACAAAACAAAATAAAATACAATAAAGACCTATATAGTAACACTTTAAAATAACACAAAAAATCACAAAAAGGAAAAGCACACTCATGTGACTTAAAACTTTAAAAGGTTCACGGACTCACATCTGTTTTAACTTTTAATATTTTTACTCGCGATTTACAAGCACTCCCTTTAAACGGTCGCCACACTATCCCGCACATGGGGTATTATAGACATAAGTACTTTTGTTATTATAACATACAGACAAAAAAAGGGAATATGTTCAATAACGACGATTTTACTCCTTAAATAATCGATATACTAGAACTATCATGACTAATAATGCTCACATAAAGTTTATTATACACAAATGTGTAATACCCCCCTCTGCTCGTCGTGCAGTGGTATCGTCCTTCCCATCTGTTCAGCTCCGGTGAGACTCTGATTGAAACGGATTGAAGCGCTGTACTGGTCGCAATGGCAACAAACTGGGAAGTACGGCAGCAGCGTTTTTTGTCGTGTTTGTAATGCTACTCAGACATTGTAAGCCGCCGAGGAAACTACTTTTTAATGTGAGAAGCAGATTTTACACTTTTTCTCCAGTTCGAAGATGTCCCAGGGATGTACAATTTCTGTGGAAGAGATCCAGTCTTGGTGGGAAGTCCCCGCCATAGCTCACTTCTGCTCGCTGTTCAGGACAGCATTCAACCTTCCAGACTTTGAAATAGAGGTAAACTTGCTTAGTGGTTGCTTTCAGTAACACGAATGCCTTTAATTGCGGAAATGAAAAGTTGTTTGTGTCAGCTTTTTTGTCTACGTGGTGTGCCGAGTGCTGTTTGTGTAACTGGCTGTTAGCCGTTGAACCAGCTTAGCAGTGTTCTTTAAACTTCTGGTACGTTAACGTTACCAAGTCAACCCTGTTACGCTAGGTAACGAGCTAACGTTACTCAGGTTCTTAGCATGGCTAAAAGCTAGCTTTATTGCTAATTCCCACTACTTAAAGTTCTGTTACAATAGGCGTCAGCAACAACAGGCGAATATAATATGTAATGAGTTTCATAGTCCGAAGTCCATAGTAACGTTACGTGTTGCTTTATAGTCAGGGACACCCGTTTTGTTATTCCTAAGTTTAGATGGGTAGGTAGATGGGTGCTCATGTAACAACCATGTGCCACTCGTTTGTTTTTATTTAGCTTGATCCTGATATTTATGTTGAAAAGAAACCCTAGTTCAAGCCCTTTAAACAAAAAACAAATCAGACAATACAACGAGACACTTTTTGTGGAAAAAGTGTCAGAAAAAACGTGTATTCTTAACTTATGCTATTTTAATCACATTTATGAGACTATTAAATTAGATGTCTATCTGAAAAAGTCGCATACGAACTTGAATTGTGAACTAGACTTACTGAGTGATGCAGGTTAGTCTATTATTGTTTTTCTGTCAGATAAAGTTGTGTTCATAGCGAGAGGTTCGAGTTTATTGTCTTGCAGTTGCAAGCCATCTGGCTTGGGTGGCCATGGGGACGCAGATGCCGTTCACGTATTGTTTGCTCGCCCAAGTCCCATTTTGTATCAAGGAGCGAGAGCTCAAACCTTAGCTTCTGATATTAATTTGTTTCAATTTATTAACTAGTGAGGAAAGGTCGATCGTCAGATCTCTACTTTGTCACTGAACAACTGGAATTTGTTGCCTTGCGATTATGTTAATCAACTTTTTCGATTCGACTCCCTTGCTTATAGAATTGTATTCGAAGTTGGTCGAATACCTAATCCCACCATACATCTGTGTAATTATTGGGGATAACGGAGTTTATTACAACCATATAAGAATGATAGTAGATAAATTGGTAAGGTCAACATCACGCATCAACAGTCTCTATCACTCATGTATCCCCACCCCCTTCGTGAGACAAACACACGCAGGCATCGCTTTGTTATTAAGCGAGGTAGAAGCCAGATGGGGGATCTCTTTGCGCCTAGTTTACATGAAAGTTGAGGGTCTTCGGCTGTTGCGTTTTACAACGACAGCGAAATACATAGTTTTGTTTATGCTTTAGTTGTACTGTGGCAAAGAACTGACCCCTTGAGTATCGTATTTTAAAATAGATAAACGCTTCTGTAGACGCCTGCATGGTTTGAGTCATTCAGTTAATCTCGAGGGTCATAATGCGGCTACTCTGTGTTTAACTGGTGTAGGCTATACAGCCCACTGGCTTGATTTGGAGGAAATATTAGGATTAATGTTGTAGTTTTTACTTTGACAAATTAATCAGAGGCTCGAGTGTTCAAGGTCAAAACTCCTCACTGTTATTAACTGCAACACCAGATACAATAATTGCTAGATAGATGGTAATAAAGTTTACTGCTTGAAGTCGCTGATTGAAAGCCAGTGGAAACCCACTTAAATAGGTACATTTACTATTTTGTATATGTGACACAAAGTGCCCGTAGTTATCTTGGTAAAGCACATGGTTGATCTTGCATATTTGTGCTGCCAGCCCCTAATCCAAATCAAACAATTCATTATTAATGTCATTAATACACTGGAACATGCAAATGCATTATTTCTTACTTTCAGTGTCAGATTTTCATTTCCTTACCTGCATATTGTGACCCTAATTTCTGAAGGTGGGTGTGTCAGAAACCTACCAAGCATTTAGGCTGAATACTGAATTATGCAGGAAAAAGACCGCATGTATTCCATTATAACAACCTACAGTCACAATTATGTTGGAAAAGGAAAACTCAATTAAAAATATATTTAAATTCTACACACGATGTATGTTTGATACATAGTATATCTTGGTTTGTGTGTAAATTAGAGTGATAAAAGTGAAACAAGTGATCATGTCTTTGTACCTTCCCTGTGCTTTCTAATCTAGTGCCTTAAATACTACTAAATCTTGATCTACTTAAGTAGGTGTGTTTTTTATAGTAAGTTTTATTCCTTATTTAATCCAGATAAGAGTTTATATAGAGTGTGCCCAGTACTGTCCCTTGTCTAGTAATTTTGTGTATTTCAGTTTGGTCATAACTTAGTATGATACCCAGTTTTCTGGTTTGTATATAGAATCTGTTGATAGAATGTAATTCAGAAACACTGCATGGCTCAGAGGAGGGAGTCCAAATGATGACTGCATATCTGCACCACACTTGGTGTCTCCTTCACACTGCCTCACATTGTTGCAGCAAGTATGTAGAGTTTAACACATCTGCACCTTACCATTTGTTGTAAAAAACAATCTTTTTGCTAGTGTCTGAAATAGTAAGAAAAAATTGGTGATGCAGACCACTTTAACTGCAGTTTATATGATGTAGCTACTAACATGAAGAGTCACTACACTTTTGGTTAGAACAATATAAAATTTATAGGCTAGCTTTGTCTTGTCCAGTTCATGTTGTCTTGTAGCTTTGTGATCGTGCCAACTAAAAGTCACAGTGACTGCTGGTAGTTCAGTGATACAGAACAGTAATCAGTAATGGTTTGTCCCAGAGTATGGACATTTGGATCCAACATGTTTACTTTCAGAGGACTTTGTTTTGTAGAAATAAGAGGAAGCTGTGGGGCAGACATGTTTGTATTGCTTAATGCCACATACCAGCAACAAGACAAGCTGGCCTGGGCACTGTCAGCGACTCTCATTTGTGTTTGCCATTGACTTGAATTGTGTTAGTCATGGCTTAATTAAAATGTATAACCCTTCTACATATAGGAGTTGAAACAAATATAAACCCGATAGCTGACAAATTCTCTCAACTTTAAGGTTTATTTTCTTGTGTCTTACTCCAAGAGATTGTTTTGACTATGCTTGTGTGAGAATGGTTGGGTATGTCAGTTAGCTCCAGTTGTTATCCCTTCTCTCGATGTAATTTTTAGGTTAAATTACCCAAGAATCAGGGTTTGCAGGAAGTAACTGTCACTTGTCATGACAGAGTGAGGGGTGTTGAGTGATTTAATTCTGTCTTAGGCTTTTGTGTCAACATTCCCTGAAATACCTGCAGTCCTTCCTTGTTCAGTTCAGTTCAGTTTTATTTATGTAGTTCCAATTCACAACAAAAGTCATCTTGAGGCGCTGGCATCAAAAGGTTGGGGTGAGTGCAAAGAGGTGAGAGAAAAGAACAACAGGCAAATCAAAGACAACAAGAAGCAGCGACTGAAACACTAGTCAAGTTGGTATGGCCAGCAGCTGCACACTGGATATCATATACATCTGATTTAGGGATTCCTGCAGAGAAGTACTGAGAGAGGGGAATATAATTTCTTTACACTGTGACTACTGCTGTAGTCCTTCGATTGTCTCTGCAACCTTGTCCCTTTCTCTTCATTTGAAAGATTAGGAACTAGTTAGGGTTCATGTGACTTGGGTGTATACTATTGGAAAAAGTGTCTGAGTGAATGAAACACTTGTTTCTTTTTCATAATAGAGATTTTTTTAAACAAAACTATTATTTTGTTCTTTCTTTTGAAACATCAACTAGGATGGGTATCGCAAAATCCAATAATCCAGTTCCACAGTACTGTTGTGGAGCACCTCTTTTATTTCTATAGTATTGGGCAATGATAATAGTCATCCCTCAATTTCCTTGGCTAGCCTCACAAAAAAGCCTCCTGCACATTTTTCCTCGACTAATGCACTTCACTGTCACTGGTTTTTTTTTCCTCTTTTTTATGGCTATAGGCAGGGTGTTGAGAAGGTGGTGGAATGAGACAATTGAATGGGAAAGATGGAGAGTTAGTAGGAGAATGGGGGTAGGCCAAGCCAAGTAGCAAAATCACATAAGAATAGTATGTTGGTAAAAGAATAATCTACAAAATGGAGGCCCAGGGTCACCTTTGCTTGGCTTTTTGGCTCCATAGTGTATGCTTGTTTTGTAGACTGTCTGTATGTGAAATTATGCCTGATATCTTAAAGCCAACAAACACTGCAGACCTGTTTGCTAGACCCTTAGTGGTGTGCCCTTTAGTGCCAGATGTAGTCCTTCTTGCCAAGGAGCTCAGAGCTCTCCTGTTTCCATGCACCTATTCCACATGTCCACATCTATGTTGTAAGCCCCTTTCTAAGTGCTTCAATTTAAGACAACTTACTTAATGACTTTAGTCAATGAGGTTTTAGTAGTGTCTGTCGGTATTATTGCCTGAGTGAATTTAGTATACTGCTATTTTAAATTTAGGTAACCACAATGACAAAAACTTTTACTTTTACTTTTTGTCTCATTATCACAGTCTTATGCATGACCTGTCTTACTTTGTATTGTTTTTTTAATTTTTGGCCATAATTATTTTCTGATGCAGCACTTTAGGCAAAGAGCTTATCTATCAGAGTAAAAAAAAGCAGTAGCGTGTGCAGTAGTAGTGATGGGTTTCCCGCACACAACTTTAAAAAAACTGAAATGCTTAAGGAGAACATTGACTCTGTCTCCACTTCTGCTATTTCACAATGGACAGAATTATATTTCTGTTTAATCATTGTTCTATGTGGAAAATACTTTAAACATACAGAGTCAGTTTTGATGTTCTTTTTAACTTGCATTTTAAACTTTTATCTCCTTAGTAGGTCTTCAACTTCTTCCGTACACGCCTATAGTCCACCCACACAACTTTTTTCACTTGTTGATTATACTTCTAGTCAAGACTGCGTGGGTGTGTGCAGACTGTGATTGACAGCTCTCTCATTCTCCTGTTGGTTTACTTCACATATTAGAGAGGTGTGATTTACACCCTTGTTAATGTTGAGTTAAATTGAGTTGACGAATTTACACCATTCCCAAGAAAGTTATGGCCAACTTAAACTCACCTACACCTCTAATCAGCTAAAATAATGAAAAACACCTGTTTGGGTGTGCAGAGCCTTACAAATCTCTGCAAGCTCTTTTCTGATCCTGTTGGTTATGAAATATCTTATTACTTATCATCCCTTGCCAAACTCTTAGAATCTAGCCTTATAGTCATCAAGCCTTTCCTCATTGCCATCACTTGTCCCAGTACCCTATACCCATTAGCAGGCGCTTGACCCAATCCCCTTGTTGAGCTCTTGAGCCCCAGCTCCTGGCATCACCATGACTAAACCCCAGATGGTAGTTCTTTCTTCCCCTTTCCCCATGAGGGTGGAGGCAATTCACTCTGGCTGGGTGCTAGCTACTGCAGCCTTTCCAGGGAGGGGGCTCCTATTTTTCTTTAAAGCCCCCAGTGCGATTGTAAAAGAAGATTTAGTCCTATTAGATCTGCTAAATAAGCGAGAGCAAGCTGCCTGTGAACACGTCCTTGTTTCTGTTGTCTACAAAGCAAATGGATTAACAGGGGCAATAGGATCAAGGCTTAAGTGTTTCTCTATCATGGGACAACTTTAGACCGACACATCTTGCTGATTCTCAATCTTTGTGGATTATAACGGCAGATAGTATGTGTTGTCTAGCCTGGTCTCAATTGGGAGACTTTGATGAGATCCTTATAGGGTTCTGGTGGCAATATAACACTATCTACTAATCCACTACTCATAATAACAAGTGGAGACGTGTATTTGTTTTGTTCTTTTTTTTTATTTAGTACTGAGAGGGTACTCTCACATCTGCTCAGTCATCTTTGTGGATCCGCACTTTGTTGCTTATATTTACCTTGAACATTATCCAGCTTTTTTTGGGTGCGATTGGAATCCACAAATAACAGCAATGATCCATTTTCATCCTAGATCTGCACTGTTCACTCATCCTTTGCGTCCCTTTCCCTTTCTTTTTTTTCTTTCTGTCCTGCCTCCTGACACATCCCTAGCTCAACACTTCTTATAGCCTCAGACACTAACCTCTGACACTTTCCTTCCCAGATTAGACTACAAATAAAGCCTTCAAACCCAGATCAAGAACCTTTTAGCACATCTTTCTTAAAAACCTCCCTTGCATGCACCATCAGGGGCGGGCTTTGTAAGAGGCTTCTGCCCCTCCCCCAGTTGTGATTGACAAGTGAGCGCAGTAGTACATGCATCAGATGGTTTCACATGGGGAGTGTGTGCACAGAGGGGGTGATAGAGGGGCACATACACTGGGGTTTGTTTCAGCCATCTCCATTGTTGCAGCTCCCCATGGTTCCCACTCTCTGTCTCCAGTCTGGGGCAGCATCCCTCTACTGTGGCTTTCTCACCCCCTATGTGTTTGCACTGTTGGTAATGACACATATATGAGAATGAGACAGCTCAAGTGATGAAAACTTCACAAACCTGTGTCTCATCCAGTGGAAGCCCTGAAAACCTTTTTCTGGAGTTACTTCGTATGTGTTTAATCTCCCAGGAAGCTACGTTTACTGCTCTGTTATGTGTGTATATTTGTTATTGTGGGTGATGCAACATCACACTTAGATGGGATAATTAGGAGGCATTTATTCTGAAACATGCTGTTTTGTACTTTAATACAGAGAGGAAGCAAGGAAAACAATGCAAAGAGGAAGCATTTTTGAATGTTAAAAATTTACTTTTTGAGTAATGCTGACTAGAGAGGGTACAACAAAACATGTATGTGGGTCTGTGACCGTTTGGAGGAGGGTGGGAGGTGCAGACGGGCACACAACGTGAATGACTACATGCATTACAGAAGGCCCCAGACTGGGAAAAAAGGTTTCTGATTGGCACACTGCCACCCCAGTGTCTCAACCCATCGTATGTCTTTACATTATTTGTTTTCAAAATAATAACTAGTTCTACGATATGCAGGGTGTTTCTTATCTCTTGTTGTCACCTAGACCTCGACTTATGATTCTGTAGTTTGGCAATATTAGTGTTGTGTGGGCGTAAAGAACAAAAACAGCCCGCTGTTTAGAGAAAAAAATGGGCGGGGAGGGGAGAGAAGGGTGTGGGTATATTGTTCCAGGTACTAGTGACACAATCAAACACAATCTAGGAAAGCCAGTTTTAACAGTCTGGGGGCCTGTCATTATCCACGTTACCTGTTTAAATGGGACTCTACTTTCCACACAAATGCGCAGACATGGAGGAAAAAAAGACAATGATCAGCTGTGGCAGAAAAAATAGTTTAGCCGTAGATCTTATTGAATCTCAGATTTAACTTCCGCCATAGCTAGTCATGACTACCTCTTCAACTTTTTCTGATGCCCGATACCCATAATGAAAAAATGTGTTGTCACTAGTACAGTTTGGCTTCTTTTGTATTAGGACTATTTGCGAGCATAGTTTCAACATACATTTTGTTGAATACGGTACCAGATTCTAGGTTGAAAAAATGCTTGACTCCTATTTATATACTTTCTATACTATTCAATTCAGCTTTATTTATATATCGCCAATTCACAACATAAGTCATCTCAAGGCACTTTACAGTGTAAGGCTTAACACCTTACACATTATATAAATATATACAGAAAAAATTAGAAAACCCAACAGTCCCACTTGAGCAAGCACTGAGGCAAAAGTGGAGAGGAAAAATGAGAAAAGAAGCGTCCAAGCACAGAACCCTGTGCAACTCCGTATTTAACCTGCGTGTACATGGAAGATTCATTATTAACATCAACAAACTGGAATAGGAGTTAAACCAGCTTAGTGCTGGTCCTTTTATCCCACTGACATGTAATAAAATGTTGTCATCAATAGTGAAAGCCGCAGTCCCATTCGAGCAAGCACTAGGCAACAGTGGAGAGGAAAAACTCCCTTTAAGAGGAGGAAACCTCCAGCAGAATCGGGCTTCGGGTGGACGGCCATCTGCCCTGACCGGTTGGGGTTAGTGAACAGAGGAGAGAGAGAGGAACAGCAGGTAACAGTGATCATAACAACAACAAGGAGCAGCAGACGAAGCACTGGGAGTTTGGTGGGACTAGCGGCCACAGGGTGAAATCTACAACTACAAGGTCAAGGACACCTGCAAGAAAGGTATAGAGAGAAAGAGAGACAGAAGGACGAAGCACAACTAGGGGAGAGAGGAGACACAATGTTAACAATGTAATGATGTCATAATGAGAGAGGGAGAGAGAAGGAGCTCATAGTGCCAGGAAAGTCCCCCAGCAGACTAAAATTTATAGCGGCTTAACTAAGAGATGGTTCAGTCACCTGATCCATCTAGAGACTAGTTTCTCAGCATCACTCTGATACAGGATGCTCCTAATCTTAGAAATTTTGCTGAGGTGGAAGGAGGTAGTTCTGGAGATTTATTTTATATAATGGTTAAATGAGATATGTTGATTAAAAATAACACCAAGATTCCTCACAGTAGTGTTCAAAGCCAGTGCAATATCAGCTAAGGTGGCAATTTGATTGGATAGCAACAGAGCTATGACTCTTTGTCAGCCTGGCTACAGTGCTGAAAAGAAATCTCTGACTAATAATTGTGCTGGTTGTGTAGTTATTATGCTATTGCTGCAATAATATTTTTGGGTTCATAGAAAACTTTGATCGTCTGTTGTGTGGGCGTTGATTGACAGCTCGCTTGCCTGTTTTCTAACTCCTGGATTTGTTTTGAGTCTGGCTTTCAGAACTTCTTCTTTTGGTT
This sequence comes from Microctenopoma steveboyesi, assembly GCA_032359275.1. NCBI lineage: Eukaryota > Metazoa > Chordata > Actinopteri > Anabantiformes > Anabantidae > Microctenopoma > Microctenopoma steveboyesi. The sequence continues at coordinate 5,062,647 of JAUMHF010000023.1, read as the reverse complement.
GACTACGTTTCTTCTTTGAAGCAGCAGTTCTTCAGATGAGTCATCAAATGTGTTTTACCTTCAAGTCTGCAACTCAGCTACTTCTTGTTTGCTTCATAATTTCTTTATTTCATAACTTCTCCCTTTGCTGCTTACAACCACACCTCTGTTATTTCTGCTATTTGGGCATCTGTGCTCACATACAGTTGTGTTGGCTTTTAACACTATTTTCCACGTTATTGAACTTTCCAATCAAATTTATTTTTCCTATTTCAAAAATATGTGATTATTATTGTGTAGTCTTAAATTAGTTTGATTTTGAACTATAGAGGGGAACATTTTGAAAGGGGGCACATACCTTTTTTACAGCGCTGTACGTCAAGCTGCGTGTTTGATACAGGTTGAGGTGATATTATTGATCTCACTCTGGTTTGCTCATAGTCAGCAGTGACATTATGTGAGCTGCTGCTGCTGCATTGGGTGGCCTTCTGCTCCATCTCATATTCTCATCTGTGTGCTACAAGTCACGGCATGGCAGGGGGGTGTCTGCCTCTATGGATGTATGAGCCTGTACGGCTCAGAAAATACCTATCCACTACCTAAACCTTACCTCCACTTCAGACCAGGCACCTGTCGTACTTGGACATAATAAAACAGAATGTTGAAACAACCTTTATAGTTGTGTGGTGTGTGAGTTCTGTTTAGTGTTTTATACTTTTCAAATAAGGCAGTGCATGTAAAACGACCTCTAATGATTCTTCCTGCTTTTATGATCAATCAGTGTCCTTTCCCGGACACACCTCTTTATTCTCTTTGAACAGAAATGCTGTAAATTGAAACCAACTATTCAGGCAAATTAGACATCAAGTTCTCAATTTGATGCAGTCAGTCTGATGATTCTGGCGCCAACTCAAAGATGTTGACTCTTCCTCTGATCAGATGAACGGCACATCCTGAGGATGCGAGGGCGTTTTCCTGTGGTGCTATGGCTCTGTGCGCATGGTTGTCATGTGGCAGGAGGTGGTTAATGTGTGGGGGTGGCGGGTGTTGTCAGATGATGGCTCCTGTAGGAACCATGTGTGAGCTGAAAGTGGGAGGGGAATGGGGGAGGAAGAAATAAAGAAAGAAGCAAAGGAGAGGAAGAGAGGAGCCTTTACACAACAAACAGGCCTCCCTTCCCCCTCTAGCTATCCATGCATACATCCTCCAACTGTTGGCAATATAGACCTCAGAGGAGCTGTTAACAGCAGTGGCATGGAAAGTGTCTGCTGTGAAGGTAGCCAGAGAGTTCAACCTCCCAATACTACAGGCTCTGTGGATCTGACAGAATCATTAAGTTTATCATACGTCTATTGCTCTCTGCTTGATTTAGTAGACGGACATAGATGCATTTTATCTCTTGTTTTCTTTATATCTTTATGAATACATATATATGTTGTTGGGTCTTTAGTGTCTAAGGACTTGCTAAATGCAGGTAGTCTGCTCTGACTTGACGTTTTCTCATATATCGAGAGATTTAGACATTAGTCCTTCTAGGTGAGACTCATCCTTAGCCTGGTATTGAACTGTGTCCGTTATCCTTTTTAAGTTTATCTACTAGAAATTTGTCTTGGGTGTTTTGTACCTGCAATAGAACCCACTCTATATTACATTTATCGTAAAATCCATAGTCATTTCCATCTATTTTTTTAATGATAATTGACACGTGTTACATTAGTGGTGAACTATGTATGATGGCAGAACATAGTGATGTTTCTTCTGTTTGTGTGTGTACATAAATGCTCATAGAATACTAAAATAAGAAGCTGCATTAAGTGTGACAGGGACATGTGATGAAGAGAAAATGACAAGCTGTTGATATCGCTGGTGTCATGTGAGAATGTTTGCTGTTGTTTAGAGTAGACAGGGCTTCAAGCAATCAAAGTTGTGTTGCTTGCAGTAACATTTCAAGGTTTGATGCTGCTTTTAACCTTTAGGTGGACAGAATATGTTTTTTCTTTAGCCAGTCAGATGTTTTTTGGTTTATTGTCCTGCTGCAAAACCAAAGTCTGTTTGAGCTTTATCAGGATTTTCTGCTAGAGCAAAGTATTCATGGTCCCATCAATTATGGCAAATGGTCTTGATCCTGCTTCTATAAAGCACGCTCTAACCATCACACGACCACCACTATGTTTGACTGTTTGTATGATGTTTTTGTGCTGAATTAGTTTTACAAAGTATTGCCCGCAGCTCTTTAGATGATGTTCTGGGTTCTTTTATGACTTTATGGATGAGTCATAACTTTGGTAGGGCAGTCAGTTTTCTCCATTTGATAATGATCTCCCTTACACTGGCTTTAGAAATGGTGTGTACCCCTTTCTAGACTGATACGTGTTAATTACTTTCATATCTTTGTGAATTGGGATGTGTTGCTTGATTCAACTGGTCGGGCAATGACTCTAGCGCAGTTTTCTTCCTTAAAAAATCATTTTAAAATTTGTTTGATGATGATAAATTAATTAGGTGTGACATCTATGCAAAAAACAAAACTTAAAATCAGGGAGGGGGCAAATATTTTTTCAGAGCACTGTTAGGAAGACTCAGAGGAGAAGAGGAGGGTGGAGAGTGCAGTGAGGGTTTTGTCAAGGGAATAATAGAATGTTTGAGGCCGGTACAGGCACTGGGCAGCAGCACGGAAAGGATAATGGTGTGGATGAGAGGAATAAGCCAGTGAAAGAAGAAGGGTGAGAAACAGCAGGGGAGTGAAGTGAGAGAAGTGGCAAATACCTTTGGGATGAATTGCTGATTGCAAGCTAGGCCTACAGAGAAGCTGTGTTTATGACACACCTTTTGACTAAGCCTTGACTCACCCTCCAATCTTTGTCTCAGTCTGTGAATACGAATAATCTGTTTTGTTCACAGCAGTAGCTCAATGATAAAACTGACAGTTTGGCTCTTTGATTTATACTCTTTATAACTTATCACTTTTCCTGATTCTCTTATCTTGGATTTGGATTGATCATTAATGTGAAGCAGCCAAAGTACTGTACTGTTTATTCTGTGGAGACACGTGTATGAATGAAGGTCGGTAAAGGCTTATGTTTTTGACTATGTTTGCCAAAGGTTGTGAGTTGTCCTTGTAGTGTATTAGTATTGTCACTGTTTTTGTGTGCACGTGGATATTGAGGGGAAAGGTTCCCACAAGACAAGTCCAGCTGTAGTAGTGTGTCCCTTCACCATGAATGTTTGATGGCCCTGGAGGGATTGGCTGGTTTATTGAATGGCTAAGAAAGGGCATGTACACCAAATGAATTCCCCTTCCCTCTGCTATCTGGGATTCTGTGTGGCACTTCAAAGGTAGAGCAGCATGGTGTTAATCCAAGGCCTGATTTTGCATTGCCGTACTCAGCGCTCCACACTTCCCTTGGCTGTGGCCCCTGGCTTGTGTGATCAAAGTGCAGTTTGTCTCTGATGGATGGGCTCACTCTGACCCAGAGGCTGCGTGAGATGGGACCAGGAAGTGGAAGGGAGCGTGACACAGGATCTTTCTGCATCCTGTCCGCATGCTCTTATACACAGTCTTTTAAGTATCCGTTTATGGTTATGACAGAGCTCCGCAGCTGGGTATAGGAACAGGACTGGACAACACATGTTAAGCTAGCTTAAAGCCTCCCTTGCCTTAGACTAGATGCTCCGGCATAAATTGATCAAATGAAAGGTTTTTTCCTATACCCTCTTCTAACCTCAAGCAGAAATGTTAATCTTGTTTTTCAACTTATTTTTCAACCTATTTTTGTCTCCTCCCAACTCCTCTTCTGTTTTTCATGGTACTGACATGTTAGCCTCTGGCTTCTGTCATTCTTCATGCCCAGGAGGTGTGTATGCTGACCTTTGGTGACCCCTAAAACTCACCCAGGGGCAGATTGAGGATAGTCCAGAGAGTGCACAGTAATTAAATGTGCCTCCGCATTCTTGAGATAATTTTAGACATTGTTTTTCTTCTTAACGCCAGGAGAGTAGATGACATACATGTAAGTAGTAAAAATATGAGTAACACAGGTAGAGTTTGGATATTTTGTTAGCAAGAATGCCAAAAACGGAAAGGGGGGAATGGTGAGCTACAGGCAGTTCAGTCTGAAGTTGCTCCTTTGCATCATCCAGAAGGGGGGGGCTTTACTGAAATGGACACTTGCCTGATGGAGTACTTGCATTTGCATTTCTGCCCCCTCAGCCTACTTTTCCCTCTCTCTCCGTCCTCCTGTTCTAGTCTAGAGCCTTTGGGCATCATTGCATAGAGAAATGCATGCTGGGAAGCCATGTGGGGTGCTATGTCGTGGTTGGTCAGCTGAGAAGAGGAGGAGGCATAGCTGTCCTGCAGTTTCTAGGCGTCTGCGGCCTGCCATCTCTCTTTGCTGCTTTTAGGTCTTTTAGAGTTTGCTCTGCCGGTTAATGACGCTTCATAAAACCTCAATGGCTTAAGCACAATGCTGGGCAGGAGAGGGGTCATGACTGAACTTGAACCTCAGCTACAGCTTAACAACCACTGGAAAACCAACAAGCTGTAATCGGAGTAGTTGCAAATTTGTCCTGTCACTTATGGCCTGTATCTGCCATCTTATCTAAATATGATACCAATGCTAATGCAATGCCTTACTATTTTGATGGATAGCTGAGATGCAGTATTTCTTTTCTTACATGATGACTTATAATTGTTTGATACATAAAAAAATGTTTTTCTTATTAACTGACCTTGAAACTAGTTCCATTATTGTGTTGCAGAGCTCTGGCAATGTTTAGTATTTAGTCATTTGGACTGGTATCTATGGTCTGTTAAAGAAAAAATGTATCTGTTGTTTCCTAGGAGCTGGAGAAAGCTCTCTCAGAGCAGGACTTGGACTTCCTTGGTGACCTCATTGCCTGTCTTTTACAGGGATGCTACCAACGCCATGACATCACGTAAGTCTATATGAGAAAAGGAACCCGACAAAGACCAGTGGTGGGCTGATCGATCCAAAGAATCGACAATAGCTCGTTGGTATCGATATTTTCTCTCTCCTACTTTCAGTTCAACCGCTCCATCCGAAAGTAAACTTCCCGTTACAAACACTGCTTCTGTCACATCAATGTGACTCTGCAGTGCTGAGCAGACACTTGCAGACTGTAGTGAATGATGGCACAGAAAAAAGAGGATCATCAACTGTATTTACAGTGATAAACAGGGTACTTGGGGACTCAGGTCTCCTGTGTCATGCACAATAAACTGCATTGCTTCGTGCTAATAATAGTAGCAGATCATTCATTCATTAAGTTTCAGTACCACATAACAATTATGTCTTGTTCATTTCGTGATCAGGATTTCAGTTTAGTTATATGCAAACTTAATATGTTGGAGGCAAGTACAAAATAAACAGAGAGAGGAAGAGGTAAATTCATCAGCGAGAACCCTGTTTTACAGAGACGGAGAACCCCTACAGGAACATGCATTCATCCAATGTTCTACTAGGAGTGTCACCTGGAATTTACTTGGTATCGCATCGATACCAAAACTTGCGGTATTGCACACCACTAGCAAAGACTGTTGACATAAATATTATATATACTGTAATGGTCTTTTTGTTTAGTGGCATCCAGGCAGGGTTGTAGCAAGCAGAAACTGTGGACAGAAAATTGTGGCAAAAGTTAGCTATTTGCAGTTTTCTCCCTAAAATAAAATAAATAACACACTTGAGGTCATTTCATAGATTTACTTAAAGTAGGGAGAAGTGGTGGGGAAGAGTGGGGGAAAAAGATAAAATCAGTATTTCCACTTATTTCAGATTAGTCACAGCAACCGGGAACCTTCATAGGAGGTCTTAGTCACCGTTACAATGACAAAAGGAGTCAGTCATTTACTCATTGTATGGTAAGTTGGGGTCTGTCGTGAATTTTTGCTGTATTACTGCTGGGATACATGAAAGTAGAATTACCACTGAAACCTTTTTGTGAGCTGTGATCAAATGATGGGAGAAAGTGAGTATGTATCAGAAGTGTTATTCAAATCCGCAGATGTGCTCTATCTATCATGGGACTTTCCCCTGTGTACACCAACTCTACCCCATCTTTAGAAAGTGGCATAGTGGAACCAGTGAACTGATAAGCACAGAGGCAGGAATGATCCAGTTTTTCCACCCAGACAACCTGCAACAGTGAGGGAAACCTGCTTTATTGGATTGGACAGGCGCTGGCATCCAGGGGTAGCTCCGGTTTGGCCTTTCACAGAGCTGCCCTTTTCATTCGCACGTGTTAAACGCTCTGCCGGAGCAGGGTAAAGAAGGGAGGGAGAATGTTGGAGAGAATGAGGGACAGGAAGGAGGGGAGAAATGGACTAGCAAGCAGTGAGGGAGCCAGCAGCTGTGAAAAGTACGCTCTGCTCTTTCAAGATAAGCCATTTTTTTACCCCTTTTTCTGTTTGCTCTTCCATACACCCTCCCATGCCCCAAGCCCCTGTGATTGTTAATTGTGAGTCATGTGAGTTAAAAAATAGAAATATAAATTTATTGGGTAGATCTGAACCATAAACAACATTTATTTTCCAGCTCCTTCTCATAACATGAAATGAAACAGATATTGACAGAAAAACTCCCACTTCCAACTTTCAACTCTAAATGACACTGGTTGATATGCACATAAGATTTGCATTTATCCATAATGACCTATATCAGACTTTTAAAACCTATTAATCTATAATTGATAAACAGTTGAGTAAAACATGGCCTTATGATCTAGTATATTGATTTATTATAGAAAATAACTTTCTTTCTATTCTTGTTTCAAATTATGGCTAAATCTATGAGTTACAGTAAAAACACACTGAGGAAATACCAGTAAACCACAAGATACAAATTCACAGTGTAGCTAACCCACATAGTCTTGCTTTACATGCTCAGCCCTGTACCTGAGTTTCTGACAGAGAATAAACATGAGTTCATCATAACTTTCTATACTAAGAACAAATAGGTGGGGGGTGTTCTGCCAAGACAAAGTGGTAGAACAGACGGTGACAGTAAGGCAAATATACAACAACTAAAGATCCATCCATTTATCCGAACAACTAAAGATAACTGAGATTGTATAAGATTATATCAGTTATAAAGTCAGTTAGTTATTTTCTAGTTGCGAGTATGAGACGGTCAATGATTTTGCTCTGCACGCATATCCATTAGAGACTTGTGCTGACGTTTTCACCTGTATCTTCTCATTGTCGGTTTCTCCTGCTGCTTTGCTCTGCATTTTAGCCCCCAGTCATTTAGCAATTACCTGGATGACATCATCAGCTACCGGTGGGAACTGGAAGAGGGGAAGCCCAACCCACTTAAAGAGGGCCCCTTTGAAATACTCCCTTCGCGCACACAAGTGGAACTTCTGCACCGGCTCTGTGACTACCGTCTAGATGCTGCAGACGTCTTTGACCTGCTAAAGGTATGCCACTGATGGGTATCTTCTGAAACAAAGCAGACATGACTTGTTTTAATGCATGTTTTGTTTTGTATTAGTTTTTAGATGACATGTGTTTCATAATTGTTGAGTCCATTGAGGGTACATTAGCTCTTCAGTAGCCAGCCTACTGGCATCTAGTAAACTTTATGGTTGTTTCTTGCTTTTACTTTTTCTTTTAAATAGTATTCAACTTTTGGTTGAATAGTTCAAATTTTGTCTGAGACCATGCAATAGTGTATATATGTTGATTTACATATACATTGATGTTTTTACAATATTTACTTTCCTCCCAAATAATGGCAGCTCCCTCTTCCCTACATGCTAAAGAACAATCCCAAAAATCCCAAAAAGATTTGTCTAATGTGTGGGATTAGCTTTGTTAAATAGCTTAACATTACCACAGCAGCACAACTCAATCTCACAACAAAACATTTGAGACTGAGACCTCAAATTCCAGTGAGTTTGTCTGATTGTTGGTTAGTAGCAGTGCATGAGGTCTGTAATTGTGTCACACTGTTACAACACTGTTACATTTTCAGTTTGCTAAATTTACTTACTTAGTTTTACTATGGCATCAGAGGGGATTAGAAAATGCTCATGCAGATTTACACTTAACACAGTGCTAGCAGTCTGGTGAGATAACTTGGAGAAGTCAGTATTTGCAAATGTACATACTTGCCTGAATTAATAACTTGACAAGACATGAGAGTATTAACAACAATGTATCAGATCAAATTAATGAACGCACTCGGTAACATACGGAAAGTACTAAAAGGTTGTCAGCAATGTAGGCTCAAAGGAAAGAAAAACATCCTACATCATTGATGATTTTAATACTCCTTGTCCTACACATGATTTAAGAAATGCAATTTCCCCCTCCCGTCTTTTAGGGATTAGATTCAGACAGTCTGAGGGTGGAACCCCTTGGGCAAGATGGCAATGGAGCCCTCTACTGGTATTTTTATGGCACTCGTATGTACAAAGAAGAGTCAGTCAAGAGGAAAGCAGAGAAAATCAGGTAAATACAAGGCTGCGTCTCTGTGTATTTGATCCGTCCAGTAAACCTAGAATTGTTGTGATATCACTGGTTAACTTGAGCACTTAAGTGTTCATGTGTTTAATTGTACTGGTTGCATGTTTAGAGGTCCATTAAGAGTTGACTTGACTTAATTACAAAGACCTCTCTTTGTTAATTATCCTTTAAAAAAGGATTTTTTAAATTATTTTCTATTTTGTATTTGTTTCCCCCAGAAGTGAAACCCCTGAGTTAACACTGCCAGAGAAAAAGAAACGAGGGAGGCCACCAAAGAGACCAAAGTTGGAAGACCTTCAGCTAAGGTGATAAGCATTTATTGATTATCTTGTTGTAAGTGCCAACAGTATCATGCAGAAAAGTATCGTGCATATGCACATATAGCTGTAGTAGTATAATACTTGAATTATTTAGTAAAAGATTTTTTTATTATCTTTGTTTTTCCTCAGTGATATCGAAAGTGAGGTATCAGAATTGAAAGCAGAAAATGAAATGGAGGATCCTCCACCTAGCAGAGGTAGCTTTTCTTTAACTACTTCAAGTTCTCTCTACTTGATTCACAATACTTTGCACATTTTTCCCAGAAACAATAGGCCTGTTTTGTTTCTTTTTGTTTTTACCAGATCGTAAGCGAGGTGCCTGGTCCCTGGTGTGTGAAACAGAGGATCAGTGGGTTAGCCTGGCAGAAAACCTCAGGGACAAGACCTCCCCACAGGACCGCCACCTGTACCGTGTTATCAGCCAGAACTTCCTGCCTGAGATCAGAAGCATGATTGAGCACAAGGTCAGACACCAAAACACAGAGCCATTGGTCCCCAATACAGTGGTTTATGTCATCTTCTTTGTGTCTTCTGATTTGGAAGTAATTTTATACAAAGTAAGGTCAAAGTTCTGTCATTAACTAACAGCTATTATGCAGAACAACGTGTCTTCATACCAGCTTATAAATAGCTACCCACCATGGTAAAAAATTATTACGAAAGACAGTTCTTCTGGGATGCAGAGTTCTCTTGACCTCTTTCAGTATTTTAGGTGTGACGAGTTGTGCAGTGCACTATAGATCAAGTTACTTCTGTTTTTTTTCTTTTCTTTTTTTTCTCTGCCTCTTTCTTACCAACCACATATTCCTTCCTCTTTTTCCTTGTCACCTGCACATATATGCAAGCATTAAACAGCTGCTACTACATTTTTAGACCACCTCATAGTTATTTTATGGATGGCCAGAAGCCTAACTTTGACACCTCAGAGCTGTTAGTTGCTGCAGCTTGACAGTTCAGTGTTCAGTCCTGCTTCCCTGATGAACTCTGACATGAGCTGCAGAGGCCAGTCCCCAATATAGACAGGCTTTCATTTGATCTGCTTAGACTGTTCTGTTGGCTGGTGTTTCCCTCTTTTGCTCTGTGCTATATCTGGATCACCAGGGTCACCAATGTGGATTCAAATGTGAACTATGGTTTTAATATGCATTCAGATTCATAAAAAAAAAACAAAATTGGTGACATGACAATTGTTTTACAATTTTGCATATTAGTGCAATTGTTGAGCTAGTTGCATGCCTTAAGTCTACTTCTTCTAATCATTACCTCTCTATATCATTCAGAGTCATGACTATTTTTTAAGCTTAGCTTAGCTGTCGCTTCCAGGGAAAGCTATGTATGCAGTAGAGGAGTGAGGGTGATTTAAAGGAGGAGAAAGCAGGGTCAGTGATCTCGCACTACTGACTGCTCATCCACAACTCTCTAGGGCTTGTCAGCATGTTGGGTTGTGTGGCGCTGCTCGTTCCTGAGCAATAGATCAGTAGTTCATTTTATGGGCATATCAACATTTAGTGTCTTGATTCCAAAATAAAAAAAACCTTATATATATGTACGTTGATGGAGGAACATTGAAAATTATTGAAAATCTAAACAGAAAAACATCTCTCCATCTCTCCCAATTAGTAATTCCAGAAGTGATATGAGGAAAATTTGGTTTACATTTGTATCATAGATTGCATCATATAACAGCTGTAAAGAGCAAAGCCAAAAATGATGAAAACTGAGATTTGGTTCTCTTCTTTCCAGGAGCGGGAGCAGAAACAGAAATTACTGGATCCAGCACCAGTACGCACATCACAACGGTGCTCTGAAAAACACATAAACCAAGTGGAGGAGGTGTGTGCTTATCTCTTTACATGATGTTAGAATAACACTGCAGTTTTACAGGAAGGTTGCTGCAACAAAAAAACTGACATTATTTTTGAATTTACAGAGCGACTTATTTTACTGATAAATACAACAATACATTAATTATTCTACGTTTATTATATAGCTGGCTGCTGCAGACGAAGAGAAGAAAGATGAAGAGCTAGACAGACAGGTCCTACTGGCTGAGCAACGACGAGAAGAGGAAAGGCTTCTTCAGGAAGAACGACAGAGAGAAAAGCTGGACAAGATCAAGGCTGTGGAGGGTAAGATGTATGGCTATGTAGGTAGATGGGCCACAATGGAAAGCTATTCAAATACTGTTTGCAGTCCCTATTTGATTTGATGTAATGTTCCTGAGGTGCTGCAAAAATGTCATCTACTAGCTACCTCATCTTAATCTGGTAGTATATCAAGAAACGTTCCAAATTAAAAATTAAGTTTATCATTGAGTAGAAAAGCAGCAGTAGTTTTGTTTTTTTACCTTTAGCACATATAAGGGACTTCTTTGGGTTAAAGGCAGAAAGGATTGTGAAATGTACTCCATGCAAATGCTTTCACATCTCTATGGCTGTAGTTAGGTCCTTACAGATGACAAATCTTCAGTAGCAGCACTTGAAGCAATATGATTTATGTGCAGTACATAGACTGTGAGAGAAAATTTTCGGGGCCTTTAATCACAGCATCACTTCTTTTTTTCTCCCTCCCTTTGATGTCATCTGTCAAGGGTTAATGAACTGCTGATTGTGCTTCAGTAGAGGAGCCTCATTAATGTATTATAGATGAACAGCAGGACCTGGCCTACTCTCTGTGTGGATTGCATATGTGGAATCTTCCCTCAAACATCTTTAATCCACACAGCATGGTGCTGGCAGGCCTCTCTCGCTTTCATGTTAAAAGATAAAGCTGCGTTACATATGCGCTCTCTCTACTCTGTTCTGCTCTTTTGATCAACTGGGCCTAAGAAAAGATAGCTGAATCGTTCTCTTTCTACTTATCTGAGCTGCTGTCTCTGATGGCCAAGGCCTGTTTTTCATTGGCTCCCCTGACGGTCTCAGTGGGCAACAAGTGCAATTTAAACTGTAACTCAGTGGCCTAAAAAGCAATTAAGACATTGTCTTTCTGCAGTCTCCTGAGACTGTTTATTTATCTTTTGTATCTTTAGTTGCCTTATGTGTCTATTTCTTCCTCTCAGAACGAGCAAAGAGGCGTAAGATGCGGGAGGAAAGGGCCCACTTGCTGTCTCAAGGAGAAGCCTTACCACCTGAACTCCAGAATCTGGAACCTGCTTCCCCTGTCCATAGAAAACGCAAGGATAAAGAATAGTAAGAGGGTGGCTTCAGACAGCAGATTTCACTTTCTCCTTAAATAAGGCACTTTTTATCATTTGTGATATGTCTTATGTTCAACATTTCAGCTATGACATTGATGACGACTACACGGCTCTATACAAAGGTATGTTTCACAATAGTTACTGTAAGCCTTTCTTTTTTTTTTTTTTTTTTACCTTAGTTGACATTAATTGCTGTTCTAATGCCTGATCTAATCTCTTCTTAAGTGCTTGAGGCTCTGAAATCCCATAAAGATGCTTGGCCTTTTTTGGAGCCTGTGGATGACTCCTACGCTCCCAATTATCATGAGATCATCCAGGTGCAAATGCTGTCATTGTGTACACTAATGTTTTTTGTTGGATAGTGATTTAAAACATGTATGCATGGTTCACATTCAAACTCATATACATTTTAACGCCTTTTGTATCATTTCAATATTGTCAGACTCCCATGGACCTATCCACCATTGAAAAGAAGCTTAATGACGGGGACTATGTTGCTAAGGAGGAATTCATTGCCGACGTGAAGCTTATGTTTGAAAACTGTGTTGAGTACAATGGAGAAGACAGTGGTAAATGAACACAAGTACACAAACACAAAGCAGCTCCATCTCAAAATCCGCCATCCATGAATAATTTGATCTCACTAATGCACCACAAAAACTAATAAATCAAAACTCTACCTCACTATGTGTGAAAAAAAAGTGCCTATATACATTTTTGGAGTGAGAAACGGGTTGATAGTGGCATAGCAGGAAAAGAAGGGGGACTCGACTTGGTAATGTGTTGGGGCCTTGGCTAGGGCAGCCTTGACAGTGATTAATGGGGAGTGATTGAGCTGTGCTCCAGTGCTCAGGGTGATCTGAGCACTGCAGTGTCAGAAACATTCCAGCCCCTAAGCCCCCTGTCTGGAGCCATCCATCCAACTAAATACACTCCCCAAGGACAGGGGGAAGGAGAGTGCTAAGGAAGGCCCTGGTTGGGTAGCAGCAGAAGGAAAAGGGGGAAGGGTTGGAGAAGCATGGCTCAACTTGTGCTCTCTGACCTGGTCATTTGACCAGTAGGGTTTGGAATAGAGGAAGAAATGTGTATCTGTAGATGTAAATGTGGCATGCATTTTGGTCTGTAGTCTTTAAGGGTCAGAGGATTAAGATCAAGATCAGTAAGAGTATCTGATATGTTCATTTCTGTCTCCAGAGTACACTATCATGGCGGAGTCTCTGGAACGCTGTTTTAGCCGGGCCCTATCAAAACATTTTCCATCAGAGGATGGTGACACAGATGAAGAATTCCACATCAATCAAGAAGACAAGGAGCGCAAGGACAAAAAACGCAAAAGTGGCAGTAAACATTTAGGACCTGAAAGTCTGATCAAGGCCACTGAGCAAGTCCAGCGTAAGCGAATCTTCCAGGGGGGCAAGGGAAGTGCACCCTCAGAAACAGAGCTGACACATCCACCTCCTCCCTCTCACTGGGCCAGTGCCCCCCCTCATCACCATAGCATGCCACCAGTCCAACAACATATCCAAGACGGAACCATCAGGGGCATGTATCACCCAAGGCAACAGGTAACTTCAAAATAGCTTTGCTTCTGTTTTAAAGTTTTTTGCTTTCGGAAACGTAAACAAATAAAGATCTCACAATATATTTAAAGTAGCATTTTTTTCTTCATTGTTGTCTAAAATGTAAAAAGGTTTCAGTAGAGGGTTCTCTCTCTTACCAGCTTTGTCGGCCACCTGGTCCTCATGGTCCGCCCATGTATGGCCAAAGAATGGCTATGGATCCTCGCTTTGCCTATCGAGCTCACATGCCCAGACATGGAGACCCCAACTATAACCGCTTGCCCCACAACTTTAATATACAGGTATACATTTCCCCAAGGGGATCAATAAAGTATTCATTATTTTCATTACATACATGATTACATCATTGCAAACCAGTAGCGTGCAGTGAGGTTCATGACTGGTGAAGCTCTGAGTCCTTTGGGTTTTGATACAGTATGTATTTTGTAAGGGAGTACACCCCTCACATTTTTAAATATTTTATTACATATTTACATGGGACAACACTGAAGATATGACATTTTGATACAATATAGTCACTCTACAGCTTGAAAACAAAAGTGGGTACACCCCTGTGAAACGTAACTCTCTTGAGCATGGAGTTCACTAGAGCTTCACTGCTGTCCACTGGGATCCTCTTTCACTACTCCATGACAACATCACAGAGCTGGTGTTGGAGACCTTGCACTCTTTTACCCTCCTTTGAGGATGCCCTACAGTTGCTCAATAGGGTTTATGTCTGGAGACATGCTTGGCCAGTTCAGCACCTTAGTACGGTCTGAGCACTGACATGCTGAACCCCCATCCCTTCTGCTTCTGCCGCAGAGTACTCATTCGTCTATTTTCAGGAGACAACCTTTGTATAAGACGCTGAGCATGTGCACTCGACTTCTTTAGTTGTCCATGGCGAGGCTCGAGTGGAACCTGTCTTGTTAAACCGCTCTATGGTCTTGGCCACTGTGCCGCAGCTTCGTTTTAGGGTGTCAGCAATCTTAAAGCCAAGACTTTTTATTATTTTTATGTAGAGCAACAATTTTTTTTTTTAGATAATTCTTTGCCACAAGGTGCCATGTGGAATTATCAGGGATCAGTGTGAGTGATTCAAACTGACTTTCTACCACTTACAAGTCACATAACACTGGGGAAGGAAAATAGTTGATTGGGCAGCAAATTTAAATTGTAGTCTGACTACTTTACATTTTATCAAAGTGACATATTACCAAAAAATGTGAGAGGTGTACTCACTTTGGTGACATACTGTATATTTACCCAAAAGAGAAGCTTATGTTTTTTTAGGTTAAGCTTTTAAAGCGCTGGCTACCTTTCTCTAATTAGTTTAAAGCAGGTCTGCTAAGGGTCTTTCTCTAATACCTCCTGTTTTGACTGAAAAAGCATAATCTTCCAGTGTGTCAGAACAAATGTAACCGAGTTTACCATTACAGTCAGTGACACACTCCCGCCCTCTGCGTAAGCAGACCACACATTGACGTATACCTTTGACCCATTATGCCTATGGGGCTCAGCACTGCCCCCTAACAGTGTGGCACGTTATTCATTAACTGTATTAGATAGACTGTGGAACGTTAGGACGTGTCACTCTTTATTGAAATCCACATTTGTATTATTATTCTGATGAAAGAAAAAGACCCTTCCTAAACCCCCCCCTTTGTTTCCCAGCATCATCGCATGGCTGAAGGACATCAAATGGGTCCCACTTATCCAATGGGCCCAGATCCTAGCCAGCAGCAGCTTCGACACCAGCAGCAGCACCCCTACATGGGTCCAACCCATGGCCCGTCTCTAGGCCCACGTCCAGTGGCCCTCCAGGCTGGACCTCCTCCTGAAGCCAGCATGTACCCATCGCACCACCGTCCTGAAGGTCTTACTATGCATTCCGTGAGCAACAGATTTCCTGGCCCAGAGAGGCCACCTCAGCACAATTACCCAGGCATGAGGCCTACTGGGTACCAGTCCTCAAATATGTGGACTGGAATGACCCACCAAGAAAGACCAAATGGAATACGCATTCAAAATCCCAACATGGTAAACCAGCGCAACTTCAGTTATGGTGGAGTCCCACCTCCTGTTGGACATAAGCCATGGCCAGAAGCTGCTGGATACCCCCACCATCCTCCCAATGACCAGTATCAAGTGTCTGCAGCAGTTAGATCCCCTGTGCCCATGTCCTCACGTCCCACTGTCCCTCACTCGGACTCATCTGGTAGGACTCGCTTGGCTTCCATGCTGGAAAGCCCAGAGATGCTGGCACTGCAGCAGCTGTCAGCCTCTTCTGGACACCCCGCTGGTGGCCCTCATCAGCACATGAGTAACTTTCCACCGCCTGGGCCCCCATCAGCAATTGGCAGCATCCCAGTTCACCCCTCTCAGCAGCCTCCCTCTGCCCCTGAGGTTCAGCTGCTGCGTACTGCTAGAGACAATGGGCCAAACAGCCAGCCTCCCCTACAGACAGACATGCAGCCCAAAGGTACACCTGACCTTTTCTTATAGTATTTTGCAATTAGTGCAGTACAAGCGCGATACACTTTTTCTTCTACATGTGTTATAGTCACTATAGTTAATCAGTGCAGCCCACACCATTGTCCATATTCATTCTTTTTGATAACTGGTAAAAATATCAATGGTTTGGTGAAATTTTTTGCTGGTTGCTGTTTTGTTGTTTGGTTTGCTACTTTTTTATTTTTCATTTCATAGGTTGTATTATTGGCATAAAATGACATAATTTAGTAGTTTTCTCGTTGTTGTCCTAGTTGTTCATAACCTCACTTTTATTGTTCTATATATCGCAGGTACAACATTAGAGGACAGAATGGCCATAAACAGTTTTGATGAAAATGCATCACACAAAAACACAAGTAACCGAGATGAACCATCCGCTCCTGGCTCCGCAGGAAGCCACAGAGGGCTAGCAGAAGGAATGCAGAGCCCCACATCTCCCATGTCAAGCAGCTCACAGGAGAATTTGTCTGGGCAAAGGCTCACACAGGAGGTAGATGGCCACAGACAGTCTTCCAGCTCCAGTCCTCCTCAACACAACGGTGCCACTACTGTTTCATCCCATCTCAACACAAGTAACAGCTCCACTGATCCTACTCCTCCCAACATCCCTGTGAGTGCTGAACTTCCTCCGCAAATTCTACCAACACTGCATGTTGCAGAATCTCAGCAACGATCAGAGAACAATTTACCACACATTCAAAAAGCATATCAGCAAAGTGAACACCAGCAACCTCCTCAATGCCCCCCTCAGGGCTCTCCCCAGCTGATGACACAAAACATGCAGCAGCACAGTTCCCTGTTACCTACTCATCATGTCCCCCAGAACATCTCCCCACAATGTCCTACACAGAACAGCTCCATGCATGGGATGCCACACAGTTCCTCACAAGGAGACCAGCCTGGACCTCCTCAGCCTGTTCCTCTCACATCTTTGCCACCCAGTCATCCTACTCCACTATTACCATCTCAGCCTAGCCCAGCAGAGCGTGGAGATCAAAGACCTAGTGAGCCTACAAGTAGACCAAACATTGAAGACACTGCCGTTCCTCCACAAAACACCCCGATTAAGTCTGCACTTCCAAATGGTATTTATAAACAGCATGATTTTAACCCAAATCACTATCAAACTCAGATGGTGACTAATAACCCAGGTATGCAGCCACAGAGAGGACCGGCACCTGGTCAAAATCCATCCATACCTCCCCACTCCCAAGGCCAGACAAATAGAGTTATGAGTCCATATGGCATGGGCAATCCTCCAAATCCACACTACAACCATTCAAATATGAATAGGACCATGCCGCTATCTCCCCAACACCCTTATCACAACCAGGCCATCAACCCCCTTCACCACTCTTCCTACCACCAGCAGGGAGGGACCTCCTACTCATATCACATGCCTGGTCAACAGCACCCTCAGGCCCACTCCAACATATTCCCAGCTCATCAGTACCAGCAGCAACACTACTACCCCCAGTCTCATTCCCAAGTTCAGGTCCATAACCAACCCAACAGTAGAGGGAGTTATCCTCCAGAAGAGTGGAATCGGTCTCATTATCAGCCTCATCAGCCAATGCCCCCCACTGCCTACCTACCCGTAGCCAGTGCCAGAGGCACTGCTCAGTCAAAGGAGAGCAAAGTGTCACCAATGGGTTCTGAGGGCTCCAGTGCTGCTAGTTTACTTTCCCCTGGCCCTGTGTCTGAAGCAGGGCCACACTCTGGCGGCCCGGAGGAGCTGAAGACTGAAAGCAGGGAGCAGGTCAGTGCAGGCAGCAGCAGTGGTTGTAATACAGCAAAGCAGGTTCATGTTGAGAGCTCAGAACAACCTGAAAGTCCTAAAGAAATCCTGGACCTTGACAGCCATAATGCTGCTGCCCACCGTCGCAGCACCCAGCCACATCAACATCCACACCCTCCTGCCTCCGCTGGACAAATGACATCTGGCTTTATGTACAACCCTCGTGCCATTCACTCTGGGATGCAGCAAGGAGGTGTTCCTCTGCCACACACAATGTCTCAGGCTACAGGAGTTGGAAATAGATCCCTGTACCCTAGCCAGCCATATCCAGATCAAGGACGGTATGCTGCCCAAAGACCTCACCCACACCTAATGGAGGCTTTGCAGCGGCCCCAACAACTGCCCTATTCTTTGGGTCAAACACGCATGGCTATGTATGGGCACCCCCGGCCCGTGGGGCACTTCCAGGGCATGATGATCCAGCACAGAGGCCTTGGATCAGAACACTTCCTCCCAGGGTAAATTCGTTAATTAAATTCATTTCAGATGATTGCTGTATTCCTTGTTGAACCTGACAGTAGTTTTATTTGCAGTATATTGTTGGCCCAGTGGTAAGTCTTTATTTGTCACAGGCAACAAATGATGGCTGGTCCAGGTGGTCCTAGCAGTAAACAGGGAGTGTGATTAGCACTGTATGACCAGGGTGAGTAGGGATACCGTATAACATATATTACATCCATCCTACGGAGTGTTAAACCATATTTAGTTCAATTGTAGGGATTTTGCTAATTACTAATTCTCATTCTTCTTTCAGATACCACAAGGGCAAAACAGTGAGCTGAAAAGATTGGTGGTTGTGCTGTCGGATACTGTGTGCTCCACACAACGTTTTAATAATATTGTTACACTGGACAAAATCTTTTGGCTCTGTTTTGCGCACCACTGGACTTGAAGATCTAACTGGGCAATTGTTGTCACTAATGTAATAATGTGAAATGTTACTGAGCCCTGGAGAACAATGCTTTTTTTGAATGCCCTTCACACGGAGATCAGAGCACAGAATACCTCTGTTGAGTAGGTAGGGATTGGACGCTGCAGCAGAAGGGTAGCTTCCAAACATAAGTTTTTGAACGTGGAACCTTACACAGATGGGCTCTTTCTTTTTAACCACTAGGTCAACCTGCCAAACACAGGGGACGCCGCCTTCAAGAACATTAAACAGCCTATCCCCTCTTTGAGGAGTCAAAATACAGATGGACTAAATGCTGCTGAACATAGCCTGCTCATTCTGTTCTTTGACTGTAGTGCTTAATTGGGATATAAATCCACTGACAGATCTGAGAACCGTGCTGGAGAGGGGAGGGTCTGTTGTTTTATTACTATTTTCTTATCCAACGATATCTTTAAACTCAGGTGTAGAGAAGGAGGTACTATGAGACTGTCACCCTCAAGTCAACTCACAGGCCCCTTGCAACTGCCTTCATTTCTTTTGTGAATGTATGAGTGAATGTGTAAGTGCAGCACAGTAACTGCATGTAAAAGGTCCAGTTACTGTCAATTTCCAGCCCAACTCTAATAGTGTTTATCTGCTTCTGCAGTGAACACGGTATATGCATTTTTCAGAGCTGCCTTCACTGATAAGAATGTCTTTGATTAGCAGAGATGGACTGATAAGACTGGTACTATCAGACTATACATGACGCTGTTATGCACTATGGATTTCATTAGTCTGGACATCCTGGAATTGAGTGGCCTTGGATAGATTTTTAGTTATTGCCTGATAACATATTGAAGTATGGAAAAATATATAAATGACGAACCTTCACTATAGAGACTTTATTCTTGTCCCAGATGAGGATTATCTAAAATTCTCTGCGATTGTTTACTAGCTGGTAAATTTGTATACATGGAGCAAACACAAACGCATCAGATCCAGCTGTTGTTTTTTTGCATTCCACCTGCAGGTCTGAAGCTTTAGTTCCTCCTTTATACACAGCTCTGCTCTTTGCATGGTCACGTCTTTGAGTGCTTTCTCTTCCCCTTACTGAACATATGAAACATATCCTCAGGGCGTACACTTTCTATATACGGGTATTTTTCTGACTTATTTGAAGCAGCAACGGAAGCATAAAGAAAACGAGACTACAACTGTGGCAAATCAATCCACCTCATGGGAATAACTTAACTATTAAAGGTGTGTATTTTTTGTTCTTAACACAATTTGGTTTAGCACACTGCCAACACATTGAACCCCTGTTTTGTTTTTCCATTTTCATCAAAGTTGAAGTAGGAGTGTGAAGCAGATTTTTGAGTTGTTCTACATTCCTGTTTTGTGTCACACTGTTAATTTAGGCTGTTTAAGAGAAACCAATATATTTTCATAGAACTGGTAACATTAATCGTGCCCACTTGTGCCGCAATGGCAGCAAATAAATCTACCTCATCCAGTCAGTGGCATCTGACAGACACTAGCAGGTCAGCGTTTTATGACCAGCTGATTATTCTAGCACCACCTTTTCATGCTTGCAGAACTGTTGAAATGGGATTACGACATTTTACCATCCTGGGAGAAGATCTTATTGTGTGCCCAAAAATGTTAGTGACTGGTTAGCTCGAGTCTGATTGATTTGAGACACTGCTGGTGTTGTGTAAAATAAGACATCTTTGAAAGTGCATATTGTTTTTCTAGTGGGACAGTACTTTCATTCTTAGTCTTGAATGTCCACATTAGAGAACGATGGACAATATCACTTTATCCTGTATGTGTGAAGTGAGACTTTGTTGTACAGATGGCACGCCTTTCTTCCTACATAAAACCAGGCAAGGTAGGCAGTATTCCATTTTGGGTCTGTAATAGACTACATAGGGTCTGTCCTTAGTAATAGGTACCTAAGACATTGCAATGAAATGCTGGAGGAATAAGGTAGAAACAATTTCATAAATGTGTCGGACAATTCTTGTGTTGGACTTGTTTTATGATAGGGACTTGTCTAAATATTTGGTGAACCACTTTGGGCTCACTTGAGCCACACTTAGACCCACTTTGAACGTAGTGTGCTGTCTATTGTATGAAGGACAGCATTTGTAAAGGTCTGTGAGGTTGTGATACTGTCTTATGTTGTACAGATGTGGTGTGTGTGTTTCTGGTGTGTAGAATCTGCACCAGGTGATAGGACTCACTTTTTCTCTGCTGTCATCTCTCTGCACTAGTGAAAACTATTTAGACATGATTAAATGTGAATCATATTTATTTGCTCTTTTAAGAATTTTTGTACATTTTTGGACTTGTTTTAATATAAATGTGGTGTCTGTTTCTTTTTTCTTGCTGTTTTTAAGCAGTTGTCTTTTACCTCAGTAGCATGGTGGCATTGGAAAAAAAAGACCTGTATCTTTCATTTTTAAGTGACGTTTACAAGTTCGTATCTGACTGACATAGATTATTTTGAAAATGGAATGGAGTATTTTCTATACTTTACGTGACTTAGAAATAAATAACTTTTCTCAAACTAACTTTTGTTTAATAGTTTTCAATACTGAAATTGTTGCCTTAGTACAAACACGCCTTCTTCAACAGGTTAACAGTGCTGTGTCTAAAAAAACACAAGATAAAGCATTGTCATCCCATAGTAATGGAGCATGCGCCTGTAATCCGTTAAAGAAACTGAAAGGCCACAAGTAATGAAATGCAAAAACACAAAACAAGAGGGCATATGCAGAACAATGCATTAATCTATTTGAGCGGCTCACACCATCACCTTCAATTAGTGTTTATCCTTCTGACGTTCACCCTCGGCAGATACTTACGCTGCTTTGTCGGACCCGTCTCGTGTCTACAGGAGCCTGTGATGTGACGTCGGTGTAAGAGGAAGCGTCACCAGTCCTCAGGCTTCCTTCAAGGGGCCCCTTGTACGCCAACAAGTAATATATTCTTTTGTTCTGCCTAATGAGGACAAAATTGGCAGCAGTGCAATGCAGATGAGCCATGATTAAGGCACTTTAATTCAGCCTAATTAAGCAAGTTGTATGACTAAAATCAAAAAGTGGCAAAACAGGACAAAATGTAATGGTAAACACACTGCAATGGTTAAAAAAATAAAGAATTAAAATAAATTGATGCTTTATAATACTATATATATATTTTTAAATGCTGGAAGGACATTTCACGATTGATTCCTCTGACCCCAAAATATATTAAAATGTGATTTGGATTGATTGTATTCGTATTGATTATATTGAAATAATATAATAATAATACATAATATAAAGTCAATTTAACATTGCATGATAGAAACATATATGTAAATCCATATCAAACCATAGGTCACTGTAAAAGAGGAAAATATATTTGTAAATGCCAGGACCAAAGCGTGAAGGCATTTGTTCATAGTTATTATATAAATCTCTAAAATATAATTTCAGAATAAACCAAATCCACAATATTATCATCAAAACAAAAGTCAGGTATTTTTCCCCACTAAGATCTGATAGTTTAACAAAAGAGTGTAAACACTGTTCAACAACAGCTAGTATCTTATCCCTCAGTCACTGTGACTGAGAGAGTAGTTAGTAGTGGAAAGGAAAGGCGTATTTGTTTTTCTCTTATCTTATATCTTTACATCGCTCAAATAGAATTGTGATTAGTTGTCATTTGCTTGTTGCTATATGTAGACGTGGATTACTTAAGTAATGAATGAGCCTACATAGGCTCAGGAACTTTATTTTGATGGGCACACTGTAGCCAATTACAAAAAAGACAGACTATGATCATGACGTAAAGGGAACACAGAGCCACAAAGAGAAAAATACGTACACTTCTGAATGCCAATCTACAGTGAAGACAATTTCTGTATAGAGTCATAATGTTACGAATTTTGCCTCCATTTATTTGATTTGTGTGCCGTGGTTCTGTGTTCAGTGAAAACACGGAATAAAAGTCCTTATTAGGATCAGCCAATCACAGCAAAGGTTGCCTGGAAAGGCGGCTTGTGTGAGTGGTTGACAGTTGTGCTGCGTTCGCGTCACATTTTCCTACTTGGATTAGCAGGAAAATAGGAAAATAATGAAGGCTGTTTCACTTTGACTATACGTAAATGCTATTTAAAATTACTGCCGCAGTTGACTTTGACTATACGCAAATGCCATTTAAAATAAATGCTGTATTTCAGTTTCGACTTTAGTTTGTGCGACGGTCGCCGACCTCGTTTGTTTCAAATATTCACGCCGTGTCTGCTACGTCCCCTGAACGCCGCACTAATAGCAAAACACCAAGGCGGTCGTGGACGCTGTTGTTTACGGATGTTGCTTTATCGCTGTTTCCCCGAGCTTATTTATGTCGCAACAAAGTGGACAATTTAATACAGGCATATTTGCGAGTGGTGGCGTTTATAAAGTGACTAAACCGCACTGTGTTCACATAGACCTTGTTCGCTGTCGACGCTAGCATACCCATTGTGCTATCACTTAATGAAGTAGACATTTGACGTTCAACAGACGCTACAAGGCTTATATTTACGGTACTGTAAATTGTCTTCTCAGACATTGGTTGTCCTTTGTACAATGACACTAAGAGTAAGAGTCAGCCTACTTTATAATTTAAATCCACTTTTCATGTTCTTAACTTTTTGGTACTATATAATGGAAGAAACAGAACAAGCTGAGCACTGTTAAATCTGCTCGGGATGATGTTGAACCATTATTTCATGCAGCTTCTCGAAAGAAGCTTCACTTTGCATATTTTGCAGGTCTGCTGTGTATGTGTCAGTATTATGTTTGATGTTTTTCTCCTGCTCGACGCGCAGACAAACGCTGCACCATGGCGGTGCACCTGCAGCGCCACCTCGTGGCCGTGGTGATGCTGAGCTGCTTGAGCGGCGGTCTGTCGCGGCCAGACCCCAGGCAGAGAGAAGCTCTCACGCAGCTGGAGGTCTCGATGCAGACAGGTGGCCGGATGGTGTTTACTGATGCTGAGCAGCAGCTGGATGCTCTTCTGTTCGAGATGAAGATGGCAGAGGTAGCGAGAGCAGACTTCCCTCCCGCCATGCACTTCTTTAAAGCCAGGCACCTCATTAGGAGCAGTCCTGTCTTCAGTCTGCTGCAGAAGATGCCTAAAGGTATGGCCAGTCTTCACAGAGGAACTAACTGAATTAACTTGTGAAAGCCATTATAAACTGGTGACTGAAGCTCAGAGCACATTATGCTTTGTACTTTGATATATTGTAAATGTTTTATTTAAATTAACAGATTTATACAAATGTTATTTTAGCTGTGAAAGGACACCACTGAGCTGGATTTTGACATAATGACATGGTTATCTCAAAAAGGGTTTTCAGTAGCAACTGGACTTGTTTAGTTCCCATTCCTGTTCCTCTCACGCTTCAGTTGAACCAGTCGACCTCACGCCTCTGTCTTTCGATGTAAGAGAACAGCTGGCTCTTGGTTTCTCCTGTGTATGGATCTGTACATTCCTCACTGCATTAGACTGGATATACTACATTTCTCCGTTTTATCCTCGGGGTGGACCAGTGTTTGTCTCAGTGTGTTGCCTGGTTTGAAATTAACAGTGCTGTCATTTTGACAGAAACACTTTTAGGTTTGTTATTGTCAGTTGGAGTAGTGCTCCTAAGTGAGAGAGTCAAACAGCAAGTACTGATCTGTATGTGTGGGTTTCCTGTACATGTCAGTGAGTGAAATGTTCCACCTCCCATGTTTTATTCTTGAGGTGTCATCCAGTATCTTTGGGTTTTCGACTATTGTTTGGCAGAATAGCTTGTTTGAAGATGTAGAATGTGATTTGTCACAGACGTACAGATTTCTGTCACTTTTTTCAGGGGCAGCTCTGCATGTCCACGACTTTTCCATGGTTGATGTAGAGTGGCTGGTGAAGAATGTGACCTATCGTCCACACTGCTACATGTGCTTCACTGACAACCGGTCCATCAGATTCATCTTCTCGTCTCGATGGCCCAAACCTCTGCCACATTGCTCTCCCTGGGTCCTGCTGAAAAACCTGAGAGCCAAGATGGCCAACGCCACAGAGTTAGACACCAGGTGACACGACCCTGTAATGGATTCATCGAGCACAAAGATTACTCAGATAACATCATATAGAATAAAAAGGGCACATTTAGTGCTGGATAAGAGCTTGATTCTCTCCCTCTTATTTGCACCTTCAGCATCTTGGGCAACCTCACGCTCTTCACTCGACAGGATCCAGAAAGTGTGTACCCCAGCCAGGAAGCAGTATGGGATAGGTTTGAACAGGCCTTCTTTGCAGTGTGGGGTCTGGTCACATACGCTCCTGTGTTCCGAGACTATTACTACCAGGGCCTCACCCAGTTCTACTTAGACAATGTCATGTATCTGGAAGTGCGAGCTTTACTCCCAGAGGTGAGCTAATGCCACGCCTACTGTGACCAGTACGTTCACTTTTCCATGAATGAGCTCTGTTGGTTTTGGTTGTGTATTTTCTTCAGATATACGAGTTGGATGGCAGCACTCATGACAGAACCTGGACTCTGAAGACCTACCGGGAGGTGACCAAACAGTTCACAGCAGACCATCCGGACTTCTTTGGAGCAAGAATAATTTTCACTGTCCACAGGTGACTGCTCAGAATGCACTCAATTCAAGTTTGCACATTAGTCTTGAATTTGCACGGTGCTCGTTTGTTAGTTAGTAACACATATGTCAGTAAACTCACTGATACTAAAACACTGCATATTTCAGAGGAGTAAATATAACTGTGATGACAGAAGTTGTGGAGGAGGCTATGAAGCTACAGAGAGACTTCCCAGATATCATGGCTGGGTTTGACCTGGTGAGAGGCAACTGTGATTGTATGAGTAGTGTTAAGCAGCCTCTCCAACAGAGGTAAGGGTGGGCTGTTCTAGCTAACTGAAATCCAAACGCACTGATACCCAGCCCAAACACAGTTGATGTAATTATTTGAGAGGAGCGTCACTTTCTGTCTGCGTGTGCAGGTGGGCCGCGAGGACGCAGGCAGACCTCTGTGGTACTTTAGAGATGCCCTGTCACTGCCCGTGGAGAGGGGGGTCACACTTCCTTTCTTCTTCCATGCTGGAGAGACAAGTGAGCTCTTAGAGGAGAAAAAAGCAAACCAAATACATAAGCGTTCTATATGTCAGAAAGTGTGTGTGTGTGTGTGTAATCAATGGAGATGGAATATAAAGCATTAGTTCCTATTTTATAATGTGAAGAGTAACCGTTTGATTTGTCTTTGCGAAACGTAGATCTTGAGGGCACGGAGGTGGACCAGAACATGTTGGATGCTCTTCTCTTAAACACGTCACGCATTGGACATGGATTTGCTTTGCCTCGCCACCCAGTAGCCAGAGATCTGTCCAGGAAAAAAAAGGTGGCTGTGGAAGTTTGCCCAATCTCTAACCAGGTACTCTGTCCTCCTGTGAACCACAATGTATACTGAAGAGCCCCGGCTGGATTCACCTCCGGGTAACTGGAGCTCCGGTCATCCCCCATTAAATGCTAATAGTTTAGTCATTTAGGATCCTGTCATCTGGATGGATCTGGCCTTTGGAGGAAGTTTTTGTTTTCAGGGGGTCCCCTTTGGATAGCTACAGCAGCTGGTTATGGAGCACTGTCAGACTCATGTAGTTGTGCACAGCTGGTGGAGGTTTTACCATTATTTTGTGTTAAAACAACAATAAAGCCAGTGAGCAACTAGAAAGGGGCTTAAGAGCTGCATACCTCTTAGGAGCCATAGGTTGCCAAGCCCTGACGTTAACAGTCAGGTGTGTGTATTTGTTTCTCTGCAAACACAGTCATATTACAATAAAAGTTTGAATATGTGAAATACACGCCTGTGTAAAAGTTGGGGTTGAAATGTACAAATTCAAAGACCAAGAAGATTTCAAATAGTAATTCAAATGTTTTCTAAAATAACATTTTACAAATTCTGAGTAATTTAAAATGTAGTTCATTTATCCACAAGAGGGCACTGCTGGGTTAACAATATGTAATATTATGTAATAATGTGTCTCCTTTCAATTGTTACTCAGGTGTTGAAGTTGGTGAAGGATATCCGAAACCACCCAGCAGCAGCTCTTATGTCAGAGAACCACCCAGTTGTGATCAGCTCGGACGACCCGGCCATCTTTGGTGCCTCTGGGCTCTCCTATGATTTTTATGAAGCTTTTGTGGGCTTTGGTGGCCTTAGATCCCACATAGGCTGCCTCAAAGTGTTGGCTATAAACTCTATAAGGTGAGGCTCAGCTGTGGTGTGATTTATAAATGAACACTGTTCTTAAGTGGTTTTAGCCAAACTCAGCCGATTGCTCACTGATCTTTCCCCGTCTGTCTCTCAGGTATAGTTCTTTGACACCAAAACAACAGGAGAAAGCCTTGGCTCTGTGGCAGAGAAGTTGGGACAAGTTTGTCTCTGAAAATGCCTTTTAGAAGAAAGGTAGTTTTTATTTGTTTGGCCAATCTTTGAATACCGTCATGCCTCTTTTGAAAAAGGAATGGCTTTTAGGATATGTGAATTTTAAATGGCAATAAGTGTAACAGTGCTGCAAAGAAGAACAACATCTCATATACAGTATGGTATGCAATATAGCGAATACTTGAACTGCTCAGCAAACAGCCTGTGGGACAAAACCTGTGGAACAAGTCATTCTTGATGGACTGAAATTTGTTTTTAAGTTTTAAATTGATGAACTGTGATGAATTATGTGAATATTTGCGTTAATACTTCAGATTAAAATGTAATTTACTTTTGCATATGCAGACACATTTTATGAAATCTATGGATAAACCTAGGAAACAAAGAAGTGTAGTTTGTAATATCTACTTTTTAGAGAGCCTACATTCTACAAAGACATTTCAGAATTATCTAGACATAATTTAAATGTTGTGAACTGTCCAAACTAATTTTGATATAATTAAAAACAACTGCTGACTGACTGTTCGACAGTTTATTGTGTGTTCTTGTCATAGCACCATTATCACTCCTTCACCGCCTGCTGGTGTTGAATTTCGAGAAGAAGCTGTCATCAATGTGTCCTCTTGCAATATCCGGTTTCCTAAAAATGTTAAAAAAAAAGTTAAAAACAGTGAGATATAGTTTTTTTCATAAAATAGTTTTTATGTATGTAAACGTTACTGACTGTTGTTTGTGTATTTCAGCCAGTTTGTTGTTGGTACTGTCCAGCTGCATTCTCAGCTGCTTGTTCAGTTTTGCCTGCTGTCTCTCTATTAGCAGCGCTGAACGAGCCGATTCCAAGCGAACGCGATCATGACGCTCCTCTTCTTGTTTTTTCTCTGACTCTATTCTCTACAGATAACACAAACACACAGGAAATTAGTAATCAGGCACTCGAGGAGTAGATTAAGTGTCATTCATTCGTGATTGACCTTTCTTTCCTCTATTTGATACTTCTGGAATTGGATGACCTGCTGCAGACTCTCCAGAGGGACAGTCCTATCACTGCTGGGACAAAGGCCGGGCACTGCCACTCCCACATCTACACCTTTCAGCAGTTGGTTCACAGTGTCTGCATGATTGTCTTTGTCACTACTTTCTTGCTCCCTGCGATGCTGTTCTTCAAGCTTTGCCTAGCCATATCCAGCAAAGTGAAAGTGATCAATTGTCCATAAAATATGCCATGACAAAGAATAGAAAATGCATGCATCAATGGGAAAGGAACAAGAACAAGCTTTAGCTGTTCTTATTTGCTTTAAGGATTCTTTATACTTTATATCCATGTTCATCTTACAGGAATGATTTACCGAACACCTCACCCTGGTCAGGTTGTACTCTTTAGTGATTACAGCTGCTGCTTTCTTGTTCTCCATCTCAAGGCTGTGAAGCTGCAGAGCTTTACTGTTCATTTCTGCTCTGCTTTGGTCATAGCGCTGCTCTGAACAGTACAGAAAATGGACAATGCTTATGTTTTGTGCGTATGAAGTGCAGGATGTTTATCCCATATGGAATAAAACAAACCTACCCTCCAGCTTGAGTTGATGCCTTTCTACTGCCCGCTCACTCTGCTGCTGGAGGAGCCACTCTCTGAGCTGCTCCTGCTGTCTCTGCAGTCGGTCTTTACTGTTGGGGTCCTCCCCCACCAGGCCGGGGGGCATCATTTGTACATCACCTTGGCCTGTTTTTCTGCAATGGTGTGGATCATTCAGGTCATACTCCCGCTGGGCCCATGGCTGCTGGTACTGATGCCGGTAGCTGATGATTGCCTTTTCCATAGCTCGCCGCTCCTTTACTTGTCTGTTGTGGAGAATGCAAGCTACTTTGCTATCGTGGAGCATTTCAGCAGCTATATAGAGTAAACACATGCCCACAAAGACATCAGTGCACTTCATTAGAAATGGAACATGCAAGTATCAGTGACAATACATTGATTTTCAAAATACATTTTTATTATATCTAATAGTCGCTTAATATAAAAGCACCAGTCAAATTGTGTCTGTGTTCTACCAGTGCACAGGACATGATTAGGGAAGGACTTTTGTCTCACCGTAAGCATTTTGTTTCTCTTTTTCTGCCTCTTCTTGTCTCTTCTTCTCATTCACCTGCTCATCCAGCCCTTCCACGTATCCCTATAAAACAACAGCACAGATAGATGCGGTACACACTGAAATGTCTGATTCACTACGTTTGGAAATTACGAGCTAACTTACGTACTGTTAGCAGTATCGAGTTTGCTGCGTTTAGCGTTAACGTTACATGCAACTGAACTACAAATAGCCACTTACCCCAGTAGTCTTTATTTTGTCATTGAAAATCCGTACTTGTCTCTGAGTGTCTTTAAGTAATTCGACATTAGACATTTTGACTAACGAACAGTACCACAGTAAGTAAATATGAGGTGATACCCTGGTCTGGACCTCCTGTCTGAGAAGCTACACGATTCTCCTTAAGAGTCCAAACACTGGTTGCTAGGAGACCAGAGTTTCGGTAGCATTCGTGTAACATCGCTTGTATAACGACTTTCCCCCGAACATTCCTGTATAAGACGTTTATGACTTTTTATCCCTATACAGCTTTTCGTTTGTTTGTGCTATAGTTCTTTTCCCTAGGACAAAAATAAGTCAGAGAATTAAAGCATATAATACTGTTAAGATTGTAACAGATTATTTTATGGGACCTGAATGTAGTCCCAGTATATCCCTTCTGGAAGATTATTTGAAACCATTCAATGATGTGTTGCAATGTATCACTTTAGGATTTCGAGACTGAAATGAAAAACACCAGCAAAGAAAATATCAAGTTGAACCTGGCAATAGAAATAGGAAATAAAAGACACCTGTGGATTAGTGACGAGGAGGGACTGTCCCTGGCCCATTTTTCTGGCAGTCCCCTCAAGAAGCACAGCCAACCTCCATTTGTGGGACACAGTGAGGCAGGTATGTCTACAAGGAGATCCTTGCTTTTTTAACATCTGCTAAGCAGTTGTCCAAATGCACCATCTCCACCCTCCCCTTACTATACCTTTACCTATTATTATTCATAAATGTATTTTATTTTATATTTTTAGAGAACCTGTTCCTAATACCCATTTTATTTAATTGTGGTTTTCCCAGTGGCATAGTTGGCATCTACACTTCATACTATAAACATATGGAATGTAACTCATAACACCTTTTTCGTGGTTTTGCACTTAACTTAGCTGACAGCTAAGCTGTGTCTTGAAGCACACTGCTCTCATGAATGACAGACTGACATCAAGACAATTAAACTGCTACTACATCACATAACATACGTACATAGACACTGAATTGACAAGTACAGCAACACAGCTGGCAAGACATAAATAATATTTTCTTCTAGTTTAACACTGAATGAATACTTTTTTGCTGTCAGATGAAAAATGATAAATGGGTGTAACTTTGATACACCGATCCTTGTGATGTTAACCTGCTGCAGAAGATAATGGTAACTAATTTCTTGCAACTGTAAAAATTTTAGTAAAAAAAATTCTATTATTTGTTTTTCACTAAAGTCAACGTCATGTTCTTATTGAACACACCCAGTGTGTGGCTTCCTCCTCACACCCCAAAGGAATTCAGGTGAGCTGGAAAGTCTAGTTTATTTCAAGCAACAAATTTGTCCTAAATCATCTACTTTGGTTGAAAAATAATAGTGTGATACGTAGCATTTAAATAAGAAAATGAAAATCCTGTTTTAGGACATTAGGATTTATGGTTTATGAATGGATATGAGCTAAAATTGTAGAATGATTTTTTTTTGGTGTCAGCTTTACCGCATGGAAAACATTTCTTTGTTAGAAAAAAGAAAAAATTAGTGTGAAATCAGAAAAATGCATTTTGGGTAAGTATCTGTACAGCAACAGGGTTTTTACGATTTTGCCTTTATATACCACCGCAAGCAAGATCAGACTGTAGACTTTCTTTTTTTATCTTGAGGTTTTACAAAAATATATAGTATTTTCCATTTATGAATTACATCCATTTTAATCAGAATACCTTTCTTTCAGCGGCTGAATAGTGTTAGTAGTAGTGTTGTAGCAGAAATACTCTGAGACGCAGGACTTCAAAATTATAGAGGTTTATTACAGAAATATACAGGAAGTAAGCTCACATGGTGGTCCAAGATGGTCCTTAAAAATGGCAGCGAAGCAAGCGACAGAAGCAAAACAACAGAAGCAAAACAACAGAAACTCAAACAGTGAAAGCCAAACAGCAGAAGCTCTCCCACCCAGGCCTCCTTCCTCCAACAATCCACATCCTTACATGGTGTGAGGGCTCCAACGGTCAATCAAGATTTGACAAATTGTTATAGTTTGATAGCAGACAATACAACACAGAACAGAACAGTTTGACCTGAACGGTATCACATGAACCTCGACCCTGGCTGTATACCATGAGTAATAAAAGTTATTACTGGGGCCAAGTTCTAATGTAATAAAAGGTGTAATGAATAATGTTTTGGTGTAAAGATGAAGCACAGGGTGAGCAAGGTAAGCGACATAATTCCCTGACAGAATGTTTAAAAGTATCAATTCCTGGATGTGCAATATAAATGATTCTGTTCATCATTAGATTACCATTATTAAATGAGGATATATTTAGGATAAATTGTTCTCCCAGAGCACAAGATGAAATTGAGGTGAACATTCAACTCATTTTGTCTAGTCCTTTGTGGTGCACTTGTCCGGCAGCACAGATAGCTAGTGGGGTGGTTTACACACCTGTACAGGTATGTGGTGTATAGTATAACACCACGATATAATAAATAATACGAAATATTAAAAAACAAATGATCTAAACAATAGTTACAACCCATCTTTTTCATAACGAATTCATATTGACTTCATTTGCACATAAATAGAAATAAATGGTCAATACCCAACAACAAAAATGTTTGAAATTACGTTTGCCTCCATATTGTACCTCCAAAGTTTGTAAATTAATCTAAAATATAACCACCACCCTCTTCTTGGATAAGACTTTAGTTTTATTCCAAAAAGCAACTACCAACATCTATCCCAAATCTATCCACCACAGTATAGTACAATATATTATATATATGAAAGGATAGTGTTAATAATCAAGTAATATTTACTTTCATTCACAAAAATCACAATGGTGAGTTTGTACAAACCTTTTCTTTGCAAATCTACAGAAATCACCAGAGTCTTTTTCTCATTCTGCATGACTTGTACGCTAAACTGTGCGACTTTTACACCGCTATTAAATTTCACACATAACCTGCTTTGTTCACTCATCTTGCTAAAGTATTTTTCAAAAGCTGTTATAATATGATTTTATTTATTTATTATTTGTTGTTTATTTAGCTTAATACACTTTTTATTTTTGATTTGACATTTCCAGTATTGTTATCCTTAGAACTGTCAGCAAAGAAGTGTGCGTCTTGTTGGCTATTCATATATACTTCAAAATGGTTTAATTATGTTTTGAATTTTCCAGACTTGACCAGAACATTCCTGTATAAGAAGTTGCCGATTCTGTATCTCTAGACATCTTTTTGTCTGTCTATTCTTTAGTTCTTTGCCCTGTGAAAGAGAAAGAAGTTGTATTTAAAGAAAACAATAGATTGTTAAATAACTAATACAGTAATCTTGAATGCAGTATTTAAAGTTATTTTATCCTGAAACTCATCTACCATCTGATTTCAGAAGGTACGACAAGACATTTTGTTGGCAATTTAACTGTCAGATGTTTATTTCATAATATATTTTGTAACAAACAATTGTTTTAATATAGAATTATTTTATCATACCTGAGTGAAGTCCCAGTGTATCCCCCATCGTTTCTGCATAGCCTCTTTGCAGTTGTAAAGGCCGGGCTCACTGTCTTTATTGCTGTCAGTTAAACACCGGTTGTCGTTGTATTTGTGCGACTTGATGCCGCCAATGTAGAGCTCACCAGTTTCACGATAATAGGTAATCTAAGACAAAGAAAAGCTGATTTGGTAGTACCGTTTAATAATGAAGCTTGACAGCTCTTAGATGGATAAATACTTTATTCACCCCCATGGGGAAATCTTTAAATATGTTACTTACTTGTGGTCCATAGTAGTAGCAGTTGTAGGCAATGGGTGTGTGACCTGGTACAGGACCTTGGTCTATGCACATGCTGGCATTAAGATTCTTCATCTGTCAGTGGATGAATTAGTTATTTTGTCAGTAAAACCACTGAGGGGTGAGCGATGATAAAATAAATATCAATGTGACAAAGCATTTGGAACACACTAATAAAGTAAATA
>JAUMHF010000023.1:4971516-5025117 GCA_032359275.1 Microctenopoma steveboyesi | reverse complement strand
CTGACAACGCTCAGGTCATCAAAGTTGACTCTGTCAAACACAGGGGACACCACCACTGTTCGGTCGCCTTTGATTTGCGTCAGCAGAGGTTCAGCCCTGCATGAAGGAAAAGGAGAGGTGACTAAACTTTAAGAAGTTTACTAAAGCCTGGGCTTATTTAGCTTATGTGTGATTTGGCACTATATAAATAAACTAAATTGGACTACACTAGTTATTACTGAGCAATTACTCATACGTATGATATCTATTAATAACATTTGTATCATTCTATTTGCAGGAGTTATTGTGTGTCATTGATTTACAGTACTTTTATGATATGATATGCTGTTAAAACAGGTGCGGCACAACTGACTTCTTTGGATTCATTTTTACATTAGGAGAGCAAACATGGGCATAATATGCATGGTACGTGAAAGGGGCTTGTGGGTAACGTTCAGTACTGAAGCTCAGATGTAATTTGTCACACTTGCCACACTATTGCCACATTTGTATATAGTTGCCAGTCTAGACACATTTGCACTCACCCTTCCCTGCTCATTGTGCAAGGGAGCTAAGGCCCGACTGCATGATTAGAGCTGCTCAGTGGATAGAAGATCAGACTGTGGTTGTTCTGAGATCAGACAGTGGTTATAATGGGCAGTGATATGTGTTATTGTGTGGGTGTAAACACTGTGTTACTATCACAATCACAATCCCCGTTTAACAATGACATAATACATGTAGTATGAGAGTCATGTTCTTACCACATATGGTGGACTTCAATGTGTGCGTCCAGGATGGCCACCACGTCAGCAGTAGCAGCCCTCCACCCGGAGACTCTAGCAGAAGCAAGCCCTCGCTGCTCATTGTGTCTCACTCTAATAATACGCACTGATGGGTTCTGCTGCTCAAGCGTCTTCACATACAAGTCAAGGTCCCCCTTCAGGTTTTCTAAATTGAAGTAAGAAGGTGTGAATCTGTTTTATCCTACAGATTACAAATATTAAGTTCAGATGAAACGCTGACTGACCAAAATACAACGCAGACACACAACATGTTAAATCCTAAGGAAACCCACACAGATACAGGAGCAACATGCAAACTCCACACACCCAGGTCTTTCTGGTTCTCGGGCGACAGGGATGACCATCACACCACCGTGCCGCCCTGTTATAATTCCTATTTTTAAAATAGGTTAAGTCTGGGCTGTAGATAATTGATTATTATTATTAAAATCCAAATTATTGCAATATATTGAGTAAGATATTAATGAAATGATGGTGACAATAAAATCTGGATGGATGAAAACAAACAGTGACAATTGACTTGGCCTCTCAGTTAGTACGAGATAAATAAAAAATACCATTTAGTATATTGCAAAAAAAAAACTGAACTGAACCTGCAAATTTGTAAAGCCTATAAATACTAGACAAAACTTTGTTAATCTTGGGTTTGCACAAGCTCATCCTTTTGTAACCAACCCACCATTAGAACTGTGGTCATCCACCATTATTATCTCCTTCAGTAGATCTTTAGGTGTGCGGTCGATGATGCTGCGCAGTGCTCTTTTTAAGACAGACAGGGCTTCATTCAGGTAGATCAACACTACTCCAAGACTCGGCAGGTCCTTTGGGTAACTCTTTTTTGCACATCTAAATCATGTGAAGAGAAACGTGAAGGATAAAGCAAACAGTGAAGTGAGTGGAGTGTGTATGTATTATGTGTTTCTTTCTGGGTTTGAAGTGGGAAATAAATATGGCAGTTGTACCTCGTATCCCTGGTATCTGGAAGAGCTCGATCTAGAGGAAGGTGATCACTGAGAAAAACGTTGTATCCATACTTTTGAAACAGATCTTGTGCCTCTCTTTGGTCGTCCTCAGATAAACTCTCCCCCCACTTCTCGAACAAGGGAGAGTTGGGAAAGACTTTATTGGACTTTTTCCTTTTGGGGGCCTTCTTTTGTTGCTGGATCTTTATATCCCGTTGCTTGTTCTGCTCTTGCTGCTTCTGGACTGGTTGCTGTTGGATCTCTGCAGCTTTTCTCCACCTGTCTCTGTCAACTTTGAGCTTTTCCTGTATAGCATCCTGCTTTTTATCAAATCCATGGACTACGTTGCCTTGACAGATTTGTGACAAGAATGACAAAGAAAGAGCAAGTCAAGTCATTGTAGTGTGTGTAGAAAATACTTAACTAGATAAAAACTGTGTAATAAACTTGTGGATGAATTTGTACATATAGTAAGATTCCCTTTTGTTTCTTCTTTTTATTAATTCTGTATAAGGAATTATTTTATTCATATCAAGGGGATAGACGAACGAGAAAAAGACAGACACAGTAAATAATATTAACTGATTCATCAGTAATTATTGACACCTGTGGTAGAGACATGTTTGTATAAAAACAGTAACATTTTAAAAATAATAAACATATTATCAGCTACTGGGTACAGCTACAGAGGTACCTTAACCCAAGAAAGATTCTTTACCTATTGCTATTGATTTCAGATATTTAGTATTAAAAGACTAATTAACTATAGTTTGGTAGTGTACAAGGAACAGACCTATGGGACTTTTTCCTCTTCTCACTTAAAAGCGTGGAAATATAAGAAAAGGGAATTTAGAATAATGTGGATCAACTAAAGGAGAAATTGTCTCTACTCACTCAGATTGTTGAGGCTTGCCTCCAGGTCTGAAAAAAACTTCCTCATATGGGGTGAGTCCACCTCTTTGACAGTCCCCACATCCTCATATCCTCTCTTTAGAAATATGCTCGTATAGAGTATGAGCCCAATGCCCCCCAGTATGAGGACCGGTCTCTTGGACCACACTGCTCTCATACCGATGGTAGAGCACTGACTGAAACGCCGGCAGCAGGATGAAACCTCAGAGCACAAACCATACTCACACAGCCACAGGAATACAGGAATGAACACCCCAAGTGTTGAGTGAGGCATTTGGGAGCTTTTGGATTGCTGCACATAATAAACATTCATTATTGCAAGAATAAGGTGTGGCTGCTTGCATCACACGAGCCATGAAATAATGTCATGCTCTCAATATGATGTGAAAAAAGACAACCATGCTGACACTTCGTAGACTAATGTATGAGTCAGTGTTGAGACCAGCCGACTGAATTAAACAGATTTAAAAGATTAGCTGTAAAGCAAACAGACAAGATACGGTAGTTGAGAATTTAATTTCTATGAATCTGTAAAGAAGTGTACATCAGGTCCAGTTTGACAGTATTATTCCAACTTACATTATACATTTAATAGCACAGTAAGCAAAGCACTAAACATTAGAGATTAGATGCTGAATCCTCCAGCTCTGTCCACTGCACTGCTGAATGATCAGCTCATACAAAGAGCTTTTTCCAGGGCCCACCTCCAGACATCTCTGTGTTGCTTTGTTCCTGATCCCTTGGCCCTGAAAAGGTTCGAGTTTATCATAAGACTGGACGCGTTACGATTGGAACATTTAAATCTTCACCGCGTTTGACTGTGAATTACTTTTTCCAGGTATTTCCTTACTTGTTTAAATTCCCAGTGCATATGTAGCTTGGTTATCTTAGCTAGATGACACTCTTCCAAGGCAGGGGAGTTGCCAGAGCCTGGATCAACCAGGCAGCGGCTCTCACTGTACTTATGAGAGCTAATCCCGCCTATGAGGATTTCCCCATATGCGTTATAGTAGCAATGCTGGTGAGAAAGACAGGTTATGATTTAACACTGAACTAATAATTCTTATTTCAGCCTTGGTTTGTCCTTTTTTCTTTCTACATTACCTGTGGCTGTTGGAAGTGGCACCCATGAAGGATGGGAATGTTTCCAGGAATGACTCCCTGGTCCACACAGTACTGTGGAAGAAGGGCGTTCTGCAGCTGTGTAGTCAGAATCATGTTAAAGGAGTTACTGATCACATCTTAAATACTTTCCCACAGCACCCTTCTCTGTCTGTATTAATACCTTTAATGCACATATAACTCAATCAGATATTTTAACACCATGCGACTGATCTAAATTTCATTTTGTCATTCCACGTTCACCAGTATATATATATATAAGTAATATAATGTTTCTTACCGTACCGTACCCCAAGATGTCCCATGTTTCCAGACTTGGATAAACATTGTCCAGATACCACTTGAAAGGTTTACAGTTGAGATTTTCTCTGAGCTTCTTCCTCTGTGACACATCGCCGATATCGATCCCATGACCCTGTGTGTCATTATTGATGTCAGAAGGTGGAAGGATAGCTAAACCTTTGCTGATAGTCTGTATTAATCTACACAATGCATCTCAGATTTAAAAGGCTCTCTAAACTACTATGGAAACAGTAGCAAGCATGGTATTGAAAAATTAGCTTTAAATATAGTTCTCGTGATATTATTGCTTACTGGTATTAGATTAACATAATGTTTAACAGGCTTTTTTCACAACATCTTCATTTAAACTAAACAATGTTGATAATAGTCCTGTTGCACATAAGTGTCCAATAGGACTATCAATTAGCATCAAAAATACCTAAATACATTTCTATTTTGATACTTTTCTCCTACTATTATATCATTACACATTGTGACTGATATGATGATCGTGAAGACCAGTTCATAGTTTTCA
This sequence comes from Microctenopoma steveboyesi, assembly GCA_032359275.1. NCBI lineage: Eukaryota > Metazoa > Chordata > Actinopteri > Anabantiformes > Anabantidae > Microctenopoma > Microctenopoma steveboyesi. Next base: position 5,020,519 of record JAUMHF010000023.1, on the reverse strand, counting down.
TGTCCATATGTGGGCTACATACTTTTTCATGGAGCTCAGTCCAATACAATAAACAAAGGAGCTCTTCGTCTCACTGTCCTGTTTAGGTTGAAAAGGTTGAAAAAGTGTTTATAGGCCTCGGAGAATCACCAGCTTGGTAAAGATGGCTCCTGGGCCTATGCTGATGATTGAAATTTGTGTGGAGAAAGAGCTCTTCCTGTTTTGCAGATTTGGGTGACATCAGTTACCTGAATTGGTGGGAATTAAAAAGTCTACCAGTATTTCCAAAAGCATGATGTCAGGACAGTGAACCAAAAGTAATTCTACCAGAGAATGGCTTTGAAGACCCAGTCAGTGACCAGACTTCCACCCGTTAGAGCTGCAGTAGAATGAGTGCAGGTAAGCTGTACCTGACTTTATGTGAGCTGAAGCTGTTCTGTGAGGATCTTGGTGAGGTGCGGGTCTAATGCACAGTTACAGGAATCTCTCACGTGAGGATAGTTGTGCCAAAATGGGGTTCAACCAGTCCATAAAAGTCACCCACATCACTGGGTGTGTTTATTAAAGACATGAACATCATGACTGTTTTATTCATGTTTTATCAACTCGTGTTGTGTTTGTGGACACAACTAGAAAATTAAAAATAGTTCCCCTTAACAATTGAATATACTAAATATAAACATGAACGATTCCAACCGTTAGAGGAATGTTCCAGGCAATGAACACATTTTTCTTGTATTCGTCCATCCAGATTTCAGCAACTCTCAGGGCATTTCTCATCATCGCAGGCCTGAGATCAAGCGCATATGGCTTATGCGCCCTCTCGATGTGAGCTATCCTGGAGCAAGGCACAATCTCTACACTTCCCCCACACAGCCACACCTGAGCAGAGACTAAGACGTCAGCGAAAAGTGATTATGCGACTTTAATTTAGGCTCTCACTCAGTTGTTGTGGCTACTCACGTGAATCCCAAGTTCAACATTTTCGCCTCCATAAACTGTCATTCCACCATCAAGTCCACCAATTTCTCCAAGAAAACCTCGGTGTGCTGCAAAGATTCCCATAAGAGAGGGACTCCTGTGCAAAACCAACGTACAGCAGCTTAATCATTATTGCTCAGTGTAGTTAACCCTTTAAACTTCTCTATGACTGTGAAACACCAACATTTATCACAGTTTGTAAAGTTTCTGTCAGACAGGTCAGTAACCACTAAGCCCCATGTGCAGAGACTCCTATGATCATTGGATCAAGTTCTACTCCCAGGTACATGCCATGAGCTCTTCTTCCAGAGTATCTTGGGTAGTGAAATGATGCAAATATGCGACTCTTAGGTGGATGGCAGTCGCTATGGTGAACTACATGTGCCTTACCTCTACAGTACCGAAATGGGATCCGCCACACCAGTGAACTGTGATAGATTGAGAATGGGTGCAACCTCCCCTGACTTCTAATCATAGTACGTTTTAAGTAAGTACGTGCTGTGCTGCACTAGCTCCAATAGACATAGCCCCAACACTGAGAGCAGAGTAACCCATTTAAGGTGATAGGCTCCAACTTATACTGGTTGAGAAAAATGTTCCACTTACTTTCCAGGCTGTGATTCATCCTCCATCTTCCCCCAGTCTGGGGGAAAAGACTCATACTGGCACCACAGAGCCCAGTCAAAGCCATGAGAAGCTGGGATGTATCTTTCCACGTGTAGGTCATCGAAATGGACCTTATCGAACACAGGAGACACGAGCACTGTCCTGTCAGCTTTGATCCGGGCCAGCAAAGGTTCTGCCCTGCAAAGCAGAACCAAACAAAACACACAGGTGCAATTGTGTGTGAAATAACAACAGGAGCTTAAGACAGTGAAGAAGCGTCACTTTGGACCAGTCCTACTCAAAATTATTCCCTGAAATATTCTATTAATTCAAAAGATGCATGTACCATCCCACTGTGACTTCAATATGCGCATCCAAAATGGCCACAACATCAGCAGTGGCATGCTCCCAACCTGAGATCCGGGACTGGGCCAAGCCCATTTGTCGCTGGTGCTGCACTTTCTTCATGAGCCCAGGTCTCTCTTTGTGAACCTCGTCCATGTATTCATGCAAGGCTTTTCCTAGGTCCTCTGAAAAGGTAGTACACAGTTAAACAACAACTATTATGATTAATGCAATCAACTGTAAAATGTGGTTCAAGAGATCGACAAACAGCACAACTGATGTAGACCAGGATCATGGAGCAGATCTAACACACATCCATGTTTTGAACTCACTGTAAGTACTGCAGTCGTCCACTAGAATGATTTCCTTGAGCAGGTGCTTTGGAGTGTGGGTGATGATGCTTCGTACTGCCCTCTTAATGACAGAAAGAGCCTCATTTAGGTAGATGAGTACCACGCTGATGTTTGGTAGGTCTTTGGGATAATTCTTCAGCAGACACCTAAAGGGTGTGATGTGCAGTGACATGTCAGCGTTTGTATTATCAAGTAGGGCTCCACATGAACAATAATTACCTTCTGTCTCTCATGTCTGGAATTTTTCTGTTCGTGGGCAACTGGTTACTTAGGAAGACGTTGTATCCATAAATCTGAAACAGACCTTCGGCTTCCTTTTGTTCCTCTTCTGACAGGTCTTCGCCCCACTGAGCAAACAGTAATGAGTTTGGAAACAACTTAGGCACCAGGTTCTTCTTTTTTTTTGGAAAGACATATGTCCCATTTCTCTGGTGCACGTTTGGAAAATGTTCACTGACTGGATTCTTTTGACCAGATTCTTCTATCAGCTTCTCTTTAGTGGGTTTAGTTCATAAAAAAGTGAGAGATGTATAAAAAAAACAAACAAATAAATGACATTTAGGCCATATGATGTGTATCAGATTATAAATAGGTTGCCAGCAAATGGGAAGAAGTAGCATAACGAAGAAATATAACTGCGATCCATGGAGAGACTGTGCTGGTGTAACTGAAGCTTCCTTAAACAGTTCATGACTACACCTTGATAATACATATGTATCATCTATTTACATTTTGAGGTGGTGCTTTTACAGCTTAACTTGTTCTGGTAAAGTACAAACATCAGATGTCTAACCAGCAAGTATAACTCCGAATGCAAAGTCAAAAAGTGTTTAAAAGCTTGCTCAAGTTAAAACTGTGCTCACCCAACTTGTTCAGGGCATGTTCAATCCTGTCCATTTGCTGCCTCAAAACGTCTCCATCTGCAACTGCTTCTGGAGGTTTCTTTGTTCTCCAACTTGGTATCATGTAGATTGTGATATATATTAAAAGTAAAAAAGCTCCAGTTGTCACAGTTCTTCGTGTGTATGTCTTCATTCTGCGATCACAAAAACACCATTCTGTCCTCTGCACCGTGCCTGCAACTTTTTACAGCTCAGGTTGTGCAACAGAGGGCCTTATCTAACAGATAGCGTCTCCTAATATACACACCTTCAATGACCATTTATCAATTGGACAGTTATTACAATGAACCACCACGCCTTAACAAATGAAATTCCAACAGCTCCAAAGTCAATACAGTTTCCCTAAAGCACCACTAGAGCCAATGTCAACACCATGACAAACTATCAAAACACTACAAACAGAAGGATAGAGGATCATTTTTTATTTATGTACAGAACATATTTAAAGACCGAAGGCAGAGGCTCAGACATCCTCTGCACTGGTGATATATTTCTCATGTTGTAGTTTAGTAGCTGACAGTCTTAGCTGGCTTCGCCTCATCCAGGTCGGCTTCCAGGTAACGGAACCGGCGGTGCCGACGCAGAATCTCAATTGCCTTCTGTTCTACAGTGGAAGGAGTGATACCGAGATCCTCCAGACCTGGAAGTCCTGGGTACTTCATGTCTGTTATGTGGAACTGGATAAGTGAAGCACAGATTCATGAGCGATGCATGTATTTCCTTTACCAGGCACAAAAGAGTGTGGGTTACATAGGCTCCATAAAAGTAAAATGTTTCTTACCCTGTCGACTTTATCTGGGGTTGTCCAGGGCTCAAACGGGCTCATTGAGAAACACTTAGAAGCAAGGCTTAAAAAAAGAAGGACGGATCACATGAGTGTGCAGCGGTTTATAATAACCATGCAGTGATCACCTGTGGCTTTCATGAGGGATATCAGTAATAGTCAGTGTGTGTGTGTGTATTCACACCACAAACATAAGGTGACATGGAAATCATTATTGCCTACAGTGAGACATAATCTGCGGGAAACAACTGGAGCGTGTATACAGAAGGCTGCTCGTGATGCTTCCTGGATAATGATGGTCGGGTATGAGGAACTTACTGATAGAGTGGACGGGGAAGGGGGTAGGGCACGAACGGTCTGTGCGCCACAGCGTAGATGTACTTCACCAGGTCGTGAAGGACGTAGCGATTGGGACTAGACAACAACAACAGACAGAATATAAAATGTCTTGCTATTTTAAATTTTCTATATCTTCATTTCTAAATTAAATCGAGATCAATCTGCACACAATAACTCAAATGTATTAAATATCAGAAAATGAAATCTCTCATTTACAAACCTAAGTTTATCTCAACCATCCCGACAGATCCATCAGACTAGATGGAACGTGTCTAAACAACCATGTTCAGGTCTCTCCAAAGATGTTTAATGGGCTTTAAGCTTGTTTAAGGTCTTAGGAACATGTTGTAGTTGGCTGTATTAAATGCTATGTGGCAGGCTTCCAGCTGACTGTGGCTTTTATTTTTACCACTGAGGCCTGATTAACGGAGCATTACTGTAGATATAGACGTTCCTCATTCTGACAGACACCTCTCTAATTTCTTCTAAACCTCTGGTTGTGTGACCATTGTGTGACCATGTCCTTCCTTTGGTCAGATAGCTAACTCTAGGGAGAGTCCTGGTGTTTCAGGACTTACACTTATTGTCTGTTGCACAGAGAGAGAAAGCACAAGTAAGAGTTCTTTGTGTGTAAAGTAAACACAAAAGTTGATAGACTCACTCACACTCACATGAAGGATAATCAAGCAAACGGGACTCCAGAGACAGAATCAGTCTAAAAACTTTATGAAATTGAGAGATTTCAGTTTTTCTATGTGTTAATACATTTGTATAAAACATTTGTTTTCCCATTATCATTCTGTACTTTATCAGCTGTTGGTTGGTTTCTGGTCCTAAATACAAACAAAATGTTTTGGCAAGATGTGCACCAAAACAGGACTGACTACCTACCCAACTAATGCATAGGTCTTTCCATTGGCATCAGGATCTCTCACAGCATTGATGATGGCTTTGGCTACATCCACAACCTGAAGGAGAAAAGTGTAGATGGGTCAGTAACATAGCTTCCTGTAGGTGCATGCTGCTAATTCTCTTTTTGTGGTTAGGGGTAAATAACAACAGAAAAAAATCTGTTTTAGTAAATCACAAATATTTAGAGCCCTAGAGTCTCATGGTTATTATCTATGTGTGTTTTATTACACTACTAACACAACCGGCTGCAGTGGTGGAAAAGCAGTGGTGCAGAAAGCTCAACAGCGTCGCTTCTTCTTGAGAAGAAGGAAGGCCCAACTTCCACCACTGATCCTGAACACCTTCGATAGAGGGACTATCAAGAGCATCCTGAGCGGCTGCATCACTGTCTGGTTTGGGAATTGTGCCATATCGGACCGCAAGTCCCTACAGCAAATAGTGAGAACAGCAGAGACGATTCATCGGCGTCTCTGACGACGTCTACACAACACGCTGCATCTGAAAAGCCACCAACATTGTGGTTGATCGGACACACCCCTCTCACACACACTTCATACTCCTGCCACCCGGTACCGAAGCATTCAGGCACACACATGCAGACTGCGCAACAGCTTTCTACCACACGCCACAATCTGCCTCCTCAACAAGAAGGGATTAGACTACACTGATAATACACACACACACACACACACACACAGACTGATAAATACACAAACAAACACAGACTAATAAATACACACACACACACACACACACACACACACACAGACTAATAAATACACACACACACAGACCGATAAATACACACACAAACACAGGCTAATAAATATACACACACACACAAACAAACATTATCACTCAGCCTAACGTAGCTACCTCAAAGCATCAAGACTGGACTGACCAATTAACACAAGCATTCCACGTATGAGTATTGTGTTTTGTTATGTCGTGTTTGGTCGCATTGTCACTTGCTGCTCCTGTCTGCCATTCAAATATGAATAAATGAAATGTGTAGAAAATTAAATCGATAATGAAAGGTAAAATATTAGGAAGTCTGCTGCTGTCAAACATTTCAAACTTACATGAACAGGCTGCTTCACTGTCTTCTTTCCAAGGGCGATAAGTGGAATAGCATTACCAAACCAGCGCATGTCTGAAAGAGCATTAAAGCAATTTGACTTTTCAAAATTTGCACTGCACTGGACCATACAGGCGCAAAGAAATTTTGCAGTACATGTTAATGAGATGAACTGCATGCAGCACAACTCTACAATGCAGAAAAAATTATGACAGAGGGTGCAAACCACAATTACTGAGGAAAACACCATATACAAACAAACGTTGCTGTTCACATTCTCACTACACATGTTGTCATTCTAGTTCATTTTGTTATTTAACCTTTACCTAAACAGGGAATCTTACTGAGACACGGAGTCTGATTTGCAAGAGAGACCTGTGGAATGACTGAAGGTTTCACGATGTCATAAGTTCTTACTTGCGTAGTAGTTGAAGAACCTGTCCTCTCTGCCAAACATCTCGGATGGTTTCAAGATAATAGCATCAGGAAACTCGTCTCTCACTGCTTTCTCACCTACAGCCTGCAGTTAACAGTCACACAGAATGATCAACAACATTTAAACACATTAACCTTCATTACACTTTAATGTATTATGACACAGGCTTAGCTATTGATATATATATATATACATATATATATATACATATATACATATATACGTGTGTGTATATACAGCAAACTGCACCTTGTTTCTCAGATATTTGGATTGGCTGCTTATGTCAGCATTGAGATGAGACATGTGGATGAACTTCGTGATGCCGGCCTCTCTGGCTGCCTTGGCAATCTGCTGAGGGATTGTGACGAAAGCATCTTCAAAGCGATAGTTCCTTTACACAAAAATGAGGGGAGAAGAATTTGATTTAGATACTTACCTACAACTGACAAACAAGTTTATCAAAGACCTTAAATATTGATTAATATCTAAAACTTCAAGCTATGTGAAAACATAACACAAATAAGATGTTAAGATTTTCTTTCTTAGCTCTATAAGTGTACCTTGTCTCCCACTCCCTGCCCACCAGGTTGATGACAACATTAGAGTGCTCTAAAGCCCGTTTGATGGAGTCTTTGTTCCTGGCATCCCACTCCTGCAAAATGAGCAACAATTATAATTTAAGGTTCTTAGTAATGGAATGCATGCGAATTATTGTTTTTTTGTCACTGTTCATAGGTTGGGAAAGATTTCAGTCAGGCACATGTCAATATGAGTGTATTTTACCATGAAAATGATTTGTCCAAGATCACCCATGGGTCTAAAATACATGATGTCATACTGATCACAGCGGTGAGGGAGTACAACCTGGGAGCCGATCCGACCTGCGAATCATCAGTAAATAAACACATCACATCTTTGTGTTCTTAGCTGCCATTTAGTCAACTTTGAGCAAAACTCTCTTTCATGAGATCCACAATCAGCACTCAAGATCATATTAAAAGGAATACATTAGCATGAGGTGACATATATATATTTTTTTTTATGTAAAAGATGTGCAATATCTCAAAGATAATGCACAGGTTTGTGCATTAATTAAGTCAATATTATGTGCACAGCAATAATATTTAGATTTTCTAAACTCACCCAGCCTATTGACGACATATCGACCCAAGAAACCAGTGGCACCAAACACTGTGGCTGCTATTCCACTGGAAGAGGATCGTCCTCCTTTCCCTTTGGAGATTGGGGCATGGTGCAGCTTTCTTTGCTGGACTGCAGAGACTGAGACAGCAGAGCTGCAACTGTCTGTTTAAAGGAGAGGAACACTGTAACACTAAAATAAATGCAGTCTAATATAACAATGTTACATTAAGACATTTGTTCATGGTTCACGGTTCCATTATTGCCACTATTCGAATATATTTTCTTTATAATCTCAAAACCTGATTGTAGGTTAAACTGTATTTAAAGAAATTACTGCCATGTGTGTATGCAGCGATCAGATAAAAAACGTCATCTAAAAAGCTGAATACTATGTTAGAAATAATACAGGTCTTAGAAGAATAACGTAACTGCATTATATTAGTTATTACATACTGATGCATTTCATTGCTTGATGTCTTCGTTTAAAGGAATGTTGTCAGTATCGTTTACAACATACCAGGTACACATACAAATAACAAAGTTATAATACTTAGAGTAACTTCAGAAACCTATTGTGAGTGCAGTTTAAGGTTATAAATAAATAATCTGCAGTCTCTCTTGAAGACGTGATGTCGTGATAACCAGTGGATAAAATAATAGCAAAAGCGCAGCCAAAGGCTTGATCCTTTATTATGCATTATGATTAAACATATTATTACACAAAATGACACAGGGATTTAGATGGTGTGGAAACGTATGATATCAAAATGTTTTAAATGTCCTAATGCGTGCTACTAGCTAGCTAATGTTTTTGCTAGCCGATTATTAGCCGAGCCGGTTAGCAAGGTCACTCAAGCAGAGTATATGGTCAAATGTAGGCTACGGCGTGAGATGGCCTACGTGTAAAAATCAGCTGTCTTATAAGTTATGTCATATATGTGCATATAAAGTGTCTGCTATTTTGACGCTACTCACTTGATATCTTTGGAAGGACACTCGCAGGACGGCTAAGCTGTACCAAAGCCGCCATCTTTTCGAGTACGGCGAACCGTGCGGGCCAAAATACGCGCACGTAAATTAACGATAGTGATTGAACACAAATACTGCCATAGGCGTTTGACTTAAATTAATATTGTTTGAACCTTTGGATTATACTAAGTTTCTAACACATACAACAACTTATAGAGGTATAAAAGTACACCTTTTAAAAGTGCAACATAATGTAATTAAGGGGTCATGTTGGGTAATAATAAAGAAAAAGCCTGTTTTTCCATGTTATATATGCAACTTGAAGTAGAAGATATTCTAGATCAGGGGTGGCAAAGTTCGGGCCTCGAGAGCCGCAGCCCTGCTTGTTTTCCAACCCTCCAGTCGTTAACCAGGAGCACACCTGGATCAGGTGTGTTCAGCCAATCAGAAGCTGTAAGTGCAGGGATGGTTGGAAAATAAGCAGGGCTGCGGCTCTCGAGGCCCGATGGGCCACCCCTGTTCTAGATAAAGTACAGCAGAAAAAGGGTTAACTATTAATCAATAATCTGTCCTACCTTTTATTTGTAGGATGATTTTGAGGTTAGTACACTAACTTTACATTAAGACCAAATATTTGTAGCCCCGTGTAGAATGGCGCGTGTCCGCGGGTGTTACCTGCCTCTCGCTCGAAGAGAAGCTGGGTTAAAAACAGATATTGATAAATGCATGCAAACAAACATTCATGTCACAGTTAGGAATTCCCACACTGCTATTGTGGTTATGAGACTATGTTATTATGTGTCGGTCAGATGTTTTCGGCTGATTGACGTCGTGCCTTCGATAGCTCAGTTGGTAGAGCGGAGGACTGTAGAGGAGAAGCTGCTGAAATCCTTAGGTCGCTGGTTCGAATCCGGCTCGAAGGAGGTTTTTTTTTTCGGGCGATGGTGGTGTCGTTTCCTGCGCATCTCTGGTTTAATTTTTTTCGCATCCCGGTTTTTCTCGATTTCCGGTAACATTTAGAAGTAACGCCCTGGACTTCTAAAATTCAGTATTCCTACTAAGCATTCAAAGGTAGCGGAAGAATGCGTAGGAGCACAATTGATCAGTAATTCTGGAAATTACTAAACAGGACATGCAGTTTTTAGAACAAATCATTCAAGGTCAAGATCAACAAAAAATGTTTTATTAATTTAATTTTAATGTATTAAACTTCTTCCTTTTGTCTTTGCAGTACTTCTAAGAAAGATCTTTGACAATGGTTAATCATATGGTTAGGTCTCATTTCTCTGTTCAAATATGTGTCGGTTTAAATTCTCCCTTGAAAGAAGAAACAAGTGTGTGTAAACGTAAAACATATATTGTACTCCACCCCCACTCGTAATGTGAGAGTATCCCTGGGCTTTATTTTCAGTCCACTTTTTTTTGACTGATATGACTTTATACAATGATTTTGAGGGACTGCGACCATATGTAAGGGAGCACAAGTTCAGATGTATTCTGATGATACAGATGATTACAATGCAATGCAATCTAAAAAAGTAGTAACAGTTTTTGTTAAAACTGACAGAAAAGTGATTATTATTGCGCTCATAATAGTTGATGTTTTACTAGTGTGTATTATATTATAAGAGATGTTTTTGCGCCCATTATTGGTGTTAAATATTTGTTTTACATTAGATTATACAGGTTTACCAAATAAAGTACATTGTACATACAGTACATATAAAAGATCACATTGAAAGTTGAATTTTGTCATTAAAAAATCTTGATGTTTTTTGTAGCTACAAACGATCCTGGTTGCGTTGCTTTTATAATGTATAGTGAGGGCATAAGACTTTAGTCTTTAGTTCAATAAAGTTGGATCTCAGAAGGTGAATTATGTGTATAAATCATTTCTAAACACAATGTAATTAAACAACAGTTTATTTAAGTTCTGTAACATAGATAAGACATCAGTCTAACTCTTTTCTGTTAGACAGGTAAAAATCTAATCCATTTGTACGCACACAACAGTAAAGTGCAAGATTTCTAATACTGCAAGGCACAAACTATCAATAATAGGATTGTCCTTTTGCTTCTAATATAAAAATATCAATAACACAGACATATAAAATGTTTTCTTACAGTAAAGACACAACAAGTAAAACCTTGTCTGAACCCTCAACAAATATCTGAAATATTTTGGTAGAATATGTTTTGTAATACACATACATAAATTACAACAGAATTATATACATTAAATTCTATTACAAATACATATTTTGGGTCTGTTTAATTAAATTGTTAAACAAGTATGAAACAGTAGCTCAAACATGTATATAAATAACTGAAACAACAATCGATTACATAAGTTATAAAGTAAATTGTATTTGTGTTGTAATATAAAAACTTTTTTGGCTCAGCCTGTATTGCACACAATTCGTCAAATCTTTTAACATTATGAAAGTAAAATTAGGCTACAAATTCTAAATGAAAATTTAACAGAACCAAAGATTTAATAGCTTTTCTACCCACGCACTGAAGTCTAGGTTTAAGCTTCATTATTTGTTTACATGATGGAAACTGAGATATAGTTTCAATGCACAGCAAAGACTGAGTTGGAGAGATTATACAGGAGACAGCGACAAGAAAAAGTATTTGCTGTACTACAATTTAGGCTATTTAATCTAAATAAGTGCCTTTGTGGCAGATGATAAGAATGTCATAACTGTGACACTTAAAAAAAAGCTTCCCTCCCACTAATTTATAAAAAAACGTACAACTGGTTGACTGATTCACTGGCATAACAATTCAGAGTTTCACAGAAAATATTACACTATCACTGTATCGATAAATAAAAGATGCCCCCCTTTGCTGATCAGTGTAGCTCCTCCCATCAATATTTCCATATTTCATCCATGGCATATGGGAACTGGTTTGTTTCTTACTTGCCATATGAAAAAATCCAAGTTCAGGAACTTATGTTCTGACATTTCTTACAAATAACATCATGAAGCATTATTTAACTTTCTGCCTGTGCACCAATGAAATGCATCTGCATAAACATCTCAGTCATTCACAGGTGGAAAGTGGGATGTTAACTGAGATCATTTCTCATCATCATTTCTCTTTGACTGTTATATGATCGGGGGCAAATACTGAGATGGTTCCTGGCTATCGTTTCTTTCTCTACCCTCTTGAGGCTTGATGATGATATGAACAGGCCGTTCTCCGCCTCCTTCTTGCTGCTTTGTATCCGTGGAGATCTTCCCCTCACTTTCACACATCTCCTCCTCAGCAGAAGCCCCAATGGGCCGCAGACGCTCAGCCATCTTTGTTCCAGTTTCTGAGCTGTCTCTCTTCAGCTTGTCGTTGCTCTGTGAGCTGAATTTCTCCGCTGTAGCATAAAAACAAAATATATTAAACCCAATAAAACAGCATATACATAACTTACATAAGCAGATTATATGCATAATGAAGTAAAAAGCACTCTTACAAGTCTTGCTGTTAGTTTGTCTGTCTGTGCTGATTGAACTATCTGAGGCCTTCTTCATTGTCGGTCTGGTTCTTTGCCGGGTTCTGTTGAAATTTCCCTCCAGGATCCACTCGTGCTGTAATCCCTCATCAGGGGTCATACGCTTAGCAGGATCCCATCTGAAAAGCAGATGTTTGTTAGAATACCCTTAAAGTGATAATTAAAAAGTCACATGGAGCACAGGTGAAAAGGTAACATACGTGAGGCAGCGTTGGATGAAGTCTAAGAACAAAGCGTCATTAGTTTTCAAAGCAGCTGACAGCTCCTTGGAGTTGGGTCTGCGCTTCTTTCCCTTGCTGTTAGTGATGTTCCTTGGGTTTCCTTTAGAGTCTGCACACAACACATTAGAGTTTATTTTCTTCTTCTTATCTTATACTTGGTTATTTATTCATCTTTTAGAAATGTGCAATAATCCTGTATTATTATATAAAATGCATAGGTTGCCATGTAGTACATAAGACAGCAACAAAGAAGACCCAAAACAAATCTAGGTGAAGAAAACATCTCACCAAAGAACAATCTTCTCCTTGATGCTGACTGAACAAAATCATTTGGAGGCATTCCTAGAACCTGTAAGAGAAAATATCATGATACCTTAAGGCGCTCAACCAACTCGACAACCATATCGTTTAAATTGCATTTAGTTTAGTGAAACTGGCAGCATAAATGTAATAAACTATTTTTATGTCATACCTCCATTATGCAAGCTATCTGCTCCACTTCACTCTCTCCTGGGAAGAGAGGATAGCCTGTGTAAAGCTCAGCTAAGATGCAACCCAGACTCCACATGTCAATGGCCATACTATAAGGGTGACCGAGGATCACCTCTGGGGAGCGGTAGAAGCGGCTCTGGATGTAGGTGTAAACTAATAAAGTTGAGGGAGACAGAAAATCAAGCATTAATCATAATGGGAAGGTGAAGTGAATTTTATATGCTGTATAAGATCTGTGGGACAAAAAATATATATATCATGGTTAAAAAAAAAACATGTTACATTTCTCTCAAATGAGTGGCTCTTACCCCTTTGTTGTTCATAGCAGCTTGACCCAAAGTCCACCACCTTGATGTTCCCAGGTCCTTTTTGAGAAAGAAGGATGTTCTCCTGTTCAGAGAGGAGAAAACATTCAAACACTGCTGCTTTAGTGTGGTACTGGTGCAATAACACTGTGCTCCACAAGATGGTACAAAATTCACACTGTTGTTTTTAACTATCAGGAGGAGTACAGTCATTCTATCAGGTACTTTCAACTTCTGCACATTTTAAATCATTGTCAATGATTTATGGTTTTACATATGTTATAGAAGTTAGTACCGGCTTAAGGTCACAGTGGATGATCTTCTCTCTGTGCAGCATCTGCAGGCACCTGAGGAGAGCATGGGCGAACCGGCGGATGAGAGCGATGCTGAAGCCCTGGAAGTTGTTTTTTTTGATAAGCTCATACAAGTTCACCCTGTCGAATGACACAAAATGTGACGCATGGTGAGTTTATAATGCTGATTATGTGTTACGGTATTACTTTAAACTATTTAGCATGATATCTTTATACATCTTCTATAGATAGTACAGTTCAGGAAGTTCAGCTAAAAAAAAGATGGACCAAATAAAGCACTTTATGTTCCTCAAAAAGAAGGCTGCTAAATGTGAGCCAACATTAATAAAACATACTCTGACTATCAGGCAGAAAATACAAATCTATGATTGTGCTCACATACAGGGAGAGACAAGAGATATGCAGTGTATCCTGATATTTCTTTGTGACTTGTGATAAGCATAAACGTCTTTAGACTGTGTAACAAGAGCCTTCACACCATGAAGCAAGAAGGAGTAAGAGATAGGGCTCTAATCAAGGCCTTAACTAAAGGATTCTGTAACAGTAATGTTAGACAAGGTGGCAGTCCCAGATGTCCTCCAAAGGTCATTCAGCCAGAGTGATATGCAAAACTATCTCCCCTCAAATAGATATCAGTTGCGATCCACACTAAAAAGCAGATAGCCTAACGTAAACAGGCAATCACTTAAGTCTTGACTTACTGCCAGTGACATGCAGGTAGAAGTAAGGACTAGGGACTAGGAGAGGAGCGCCTGTAATAAGACAGCAGTTAGACCCGTCCCTGCTGTTAAAGAACAGGTAGCCTAATACGCGGTGTCTGTATAGTATCCTGAACATGTGGGCCCAGTGGCATGGATGCAGAATGTAACTAAATAAACAAACCCAAGAAGCTCAAAGGAGATGCAGAGGTGATTTCTGAAGTAAAAGTATTCCTTCATATGGATGACGTTGTGGAGGTTGTCTTTGTCTTTCCTCTTTATAACATCCAGGATTTTCAGCTCAACTAGAGCTTGGTGATGAAACCTATGCAGAAAATCAAATACGCAGAGTTGGACACTGAAATTCATCAATATTACCTGTAATTTGATCGGGGGGAATACGTTGTCAGACAAGAATGAATAAATCTATGTATTTATGGTTAATAATGGTTACTTGGATGAATGCTCTAAGGATGAATTTCTTGCATGACAAATTGCTGATAAAGACTAGGCTCTCTATGTTTGGATCTTACATACATGCTGAGCATATCCGCTGTTGTCCCACAGTGACCAAAATATGCATATGCAAGCCTGCCCTAGGAGGCATTACATCTAAGATAGCTATCTGACCTAGTGCAGAGCTAAACCGAGGCACCGCTGGGGCGGTTTGAACCCATTTTGTTTTATGCATTATTGAAGCAGCGGTAAGACCCGATGGTTCCCACATCTGATCTAGAGGACCTGGGCAGTTGCTGCCACTGTGAAGAAGGACAGGTAAGATAACACCGCGAGGTGCCGACTTCTACCATGCTAAATCAGGAGTGCAACAATTTGGCAGACTCCTAAAATGTAAACTGATCGCGACACTGGCATGTGGGAAAAAACCTCACAACGGGGTGTCAGATCTCAAGCGAATGTCAAAAGTTTACGGTTCACATAGATGATATAAATGAAATATTAAGGCGTACCTTTTCTTATTGCGTATCATCTTAATGGCTACGAGTTCATTGTTCTTGTGGTCCAGACATTTCAGGACCTGTCCAAAAGATCCTTTCCCAATAACTTCAAGCACCTCGAACCTGTAGGCAATATGGTCGTGTAGCACCTGGAAGAGCAGGACATATAATAAGGCTTAAAATAATAATAAGAATGAAACATCATTAAATGTTAATTAAAATTATAGCTCGTGATAATGATTACCCAAACAGGTAACAGCCAAACAGTAGAGCTCATCGATCGTGCAGTAAGCTCAGCTGATCTGCTCTGCACAAAGCAGCTCCAGTATTAAGTGAGCTTTGGCTTAAACTGTCAGTCAAAATTGCGACAGTGAGATGAACCTCGACTGAGACAAAGGAGTTGGAATAATGGTCAGTCACTCAGACTGAAACAGCTCATTCATTACATATTGTCTAACAGACGACTGCCTGTCAGTTTATACATTTAAGCCTGGTGCCACAGGGTTCAGTGACCTCAGTGCAGTTTATTGTATACTGTATTCGACAGAGACGCCAATCCAACAGATCAGGAGTTTTTTTTTTTCTACAGCGGTTGAATTAAGGTCATATGAAAGCACCAGTTCCTCTTGAGCATGTCTGAGTGTGCGTGTAACTGATAACATCAACGAAGCGACTTCATCATCCAAGTGTGCCATTATGCTTTTCACATTTCAATTGAACTTCTTGTCAATGCACAACTGCACATATGTGGCTATGCTTGTGAATCAGGCTGGGGCCTTTTAAAGAGCCATGATGTTTGTGTGACCGTGATGCTTCATGATGCTGTTTTCTGGCAGCAGACAATATGTGCTACAAAACCCTTCACGTAAGTTATAATAAAGAATTTTGTCATCATGCTCCTTCTAACAAATTACCCTGATGTAGCTTCCATGTTCGTCGTCATATCCTGAGTTTTGCGGTGCGCTTTGGGAGGCCTCGAGCTTCTGGGAGCCCAGACCCAGGAACCAAATCTCTGAATAGTCCATGATCTCCTCCTGCTCAAACTCTGTGAGCCGCTCTTGGAAGTTCTTCAATGCCTCTGCAACAAGAAGTCGGAGGAGGTGGGTGAGATGAGTCACTTTCATACAGGATTGTGTACATGCAATACATTATTCAGTAAAATCTAAATATTGACTTAGTTATTTATTAGAAACAGAAATCTCCAGATCAACATAGTGTTCTCATCTGCTTATACCATACCTATAGGTGACATTGGTAACCTTAGTCCCTCATATGTCTTCTCTTTCTCTTTCTCCACTCTGTTGCTGAAAATCTTGCTACTGCGAGACACTGACACTTTATCCATGGTGCCACCAAACCGCATGGTGAACTGCTGCGCGGGCTTCAGCCTATCCTCCTGTATGAAAGAAAATTCTCACTCAGCTAATCCCACCTTTATGGTTTATGAACTAGGAAAGGCTAAGAGCTTCAGGTACTACACATTCTATACTATATAGTGTGGCCTTCAGCGCTATATACGGTATATATAAATATTATTTCTCACTCATGAATTTTAACTACTGAAAATATTGATGTAATATCTTCTTCTCAGACACATTATCTCACACTAGAAATACAAACTGGTGGATAGTAGTTAGTAGTTAAACAGCTCACCGGGTGGGTCTGAAAGTTGTTTTGGCCCCCTTTGTTGGCAATTTGGGGCAAGATGTTGTCTGACTGCTGATGCTGGTTTTTGGCATTACTGACCACGACCTGGACCACTGGTGGCTCAAGTTGAGGCAATGTCCCCACACCAGAGCTAAATTTCTGTTTTTAATAAAGGCATATAACATTAGAAACATCACCACGTGTAGTTAAATGACATTGGAGAAAATTTGATTTTTCAGTTCGTCACTAGAATAATAAATAATAATAATATCATCACCATACACAAAACGACGGATAATATTTAGACAAATCAACGAGGAAATTGGCCAATTTCCACTGCCAGGGGACTTTAAAGATCTTCTTCAGTAGGGAGTTACCCACCGAGTATAACAAAAAGCTGACATTCAGTGGTAAACAACAAAAGCAGGGAGACCGGGTGGGTCGGTAAGTGTGAAGTCTAAATGTGTTGTTCTTTGTATGCAGTGGATAAAAGCTTGTCACAGCCTCTTTTATTTTTTCATGAACACATCTACGCGTCTGGCTCCACCTCATCATGTTTGGTTTGTGTTTTCAGGTACAACTCTTTCACATGCATTTCGTCTGCGGAGGCTCAGGTAACCAGGACCCCCGGGAGGTAATGACTGGAATTACTGTTCAGGGTGAGAGTAAAATGGGGACAAAGAGCTGTGAGGCTGGGGCCTGACAGAGTCTGTCTCTGCTGGCTCTGTGGGGGAGGTAAAGAGCAGCAACCTGCTTTTCTCTGCCTGCCATCCTGCTTGCTCTGAGAGCACGATTACACGTGTCACTGCCTTGCAAGGTTCAGGGGGCAAATTAGATGTCTGTCCTGTGCCAAGTTCTGTGGGAAAATTAGATATCCTACAAAGTCTGTGTCTCTGTCAGCATTATACTATATATTAGACATGTTCTCATGCATTAGGCTGCAATTTAATCAAATTCAGACAGAGCTGCATCTACATGCAACATGCTGTGATGTAGCCCCTGGTGATGAGCTATATAACACAACAAATCCTGTCATATAAATTATTAACTGCATTCCTGGAAAAATACAGTAGATAGTTCCGGTAGTTAATCTCACATGTTAAAAGCTTCTGCAGGATCTGCCAACATGGTTATGACGCATAGAGATAAGGCTAAATATAGTCGCAAGCACCTGCTACAACAGGCGAAGGAAGTAAACACAGTTACGTGCCTGTACAGAACTGGGGACCTGCTGTTAAAATAAGATGAACTTAATTTATTGCAAAGAGAGATCGGTTACACAACATATGTGCTGACAGATGTATAAAGTCACATCCATGTTGTTCAAAGATCAGGAGTAAAGTTTCATTACAGTTAAAGATAATTCTAGACATTTTATAATGAATGAGCTTTTTTCACCTACTATTTTTAATTTATCCAATTATTAATAATCAATAACTCCAAATAGCTCTTAGTAATGCATGTAAAAAGGTTGGCGCCATTGGCTTCTATTAAAAGTCATTCTTTTTACTGATATGTTTAAAAAAAACTGCAAATAGAATATTATGCCTCAGTGACTTTAGGTGTTGAAGAACAACTTATGTAATTTGAATGCTAAAAGGAAATACTGAGTTGTCTATAAAATACATTGCAGGCATTTGTCAGCTGCAACAGTGTCTTGCATCAGGTGGGTGCTAACCTGTGAGCAGGGTCTATTTGTTCCAATACGGTTCCCCTCTGCAGGGAGTCTGTGAGGGTGAGGGAAGGCCTCCGGTCGTGACGTCTGTGGGAGGAATGGAAGCAATTCAGTAAATATACAGCTTTTTATATAATGTGATACACAAATCATCAGTTCCAACAATCCTTATGTAAAAGAATCCATTTACAATACAACTGTAAAGTTAGCAGGCGTGTTAAATAGTAATGGAATTGCTCCTTGTGCTCATACAGGCTGTATTCTCTGGTCTCTTCAGAACCACACAGCCTCGGGCAGCTGAGCGGGGTTGCAGCCAGACTAGTAAAAATATTGCTCTGTGATCCTAAAATAGAACGTTTCTGCAAAAACCCAGCAACAATGATCCTATCACTATTCAGTATTTTCTGTGTACCTGCTGGTGCAGGCACATGTGCACATCCATGTGTCTGACACTGGATGCACACGTGCCTCCAAACCTGTGCACACTGGAGCTCCACTTTCCTAAATGTGTTCAAAGGGCTGCAATAAATGTTGTGTTCTGGATGTTCTAAAAAAAACAGTCCCACGCGCATTTGGCCTGATTCTGCATGCTTTTCTCTGACACCAAGCCAGCTTACACGTGCCTTATTAATCAGCAGTGTTGGGCAACACCATATGGGTAAAACAGAGCTTAGCCCCATTTGGGGATATGTGCTAAACTCATTTTACCAGTCTGGCAGGGAAAGGGGGGGGGGACTGAGTGGGGTGTTGTCCACAGGTGCTGCACAGGAGACAGCTTCCAAGTAATAATCTTTAAGTTTTAATACTGATTGAGAAGCAAAAGCACAATAAGGTCAGTATCACTGTAGTCTGATTCAAACGGAGAGGGAGAAGAACTGAACACTGGCCACTGAACTGGCTTCTTAACTCAACTTTATAAAATCCTCCATTGATGGCAGTAAACACAACCTACGAACACTCATTGGTTGGGGCATCACATTCAAGACTGTATTATCATTTAGCAGGAGAACGAAACCACGTGTAACCAAACAAGGGTGCAACACAATTATGTAGTCACGTTACGGCCTCGGGAGCATTGTGAGTGACAACAGGAGTCATGTAAGGACTGCTGTAAGCCTGGCTAATGAGCCAGTTGAAACCAAGTGTCATCATAACATTGGTCCTAGTGTCAAAATGAAATAGTTGCCGTGACTTAATCTTACCGTGATGAATGAAGGTAACAATAAGCAAAACTCATGTGACAGAGATGAGTGGCAGTTGTCACGTTTGGTGAATCAACACATTTTCTCCTTAAAAGCAGTAGTTAACATAGTAGTTGTGAAATTATATCAGTGTCTGATTTATGGCCATAATTAAGGTTTGCGCAACAAAATTAATTAAAGATACATAAAAGAGAAAAGCTGTCTTAGATAAATAGCCCCCGTTTACTGTACACTTGTGGCAACAAGTTTAACAAAGTTACATCAATAAATTAAGGTATAGTTAACAGCACTATCCACTCTCTAGCTGCGGGAGGCTATGGTGCAGGATCATTCCTGGTGTGTGAGATCAGCTTTAGTTTGTAATGTCCTCCAGGGTCAGTTGGTCAGAGTGTCAGCAATGCAATAAAGCTGGGGAGAACTCATGATCAGCATGACAACATTATCATCTGTCAGACAGACATGTAAAATCACTGCAGTCCCTCATCAGTCCGTGGTCTACGTTTTGTTGGCAGGTATCACAGCAAACATTTCATACTTACATTACTATAAAACCATACAAAGACAAAATTCCCCCATAATCCAAAAACAGTAACGGTTAAATTTATATCTGCTTCCATGTAAGGAGAGTAAAATACAGCAGAACGCATATAGCGCAACAAACACTGAAATAAGTAGGCTAAACATCGACTGAAATAGAAATGGATCAGATTTTTCACCATAACTTGGCATGCAGTCAGGAGAAAGGCGGTGGATTACAAAATAAGCATTCAAGTGGTTTCATTTGTGGAGGGATAATGGGAATATCGAATGACGTAAGGCTGTAGGCATAAATCAATGAAGATAAACAGAGAACGTACAATAAATGACAGAAACTTCACTGTAAGAAGACACCTGTGGAGGGTTTCTCCCAAAATGGCATTAGTCGGGAATAAAGCCTTGTATCTGGGCAAAGGCATCTCTAATTCAATGGAAAACTATGTAAATCTGGCACTCAACAGGAGTATTAAATTAGTTTGATGAAGGTGGCAAAAAGTGGTCATAGCAATACATGATATGTTACATGAAAAAACATAGTTTGCCTTGTACATTTAATTACGATGTGACTAGACATCACTCTAAAGTCTAATCAATAAAGATTCTGTACCTTGTTGTTAATTTCTGGCAACATGCTGTGTGATCAGTTCTTTGCAGCTGCTCGACAATCCAAACACAGAGGAGAGATTATAACATCCAGAGAGTCATTACTTCCAACTGTGACATTCCAGCCTCGCAAACTAGATACACTTTCAGCGAGTCCGACTCCGAGAGGAACCCTGAATCAACACTGGTGGGTAAAATCCTGACGACTGATCAGATGCGCCGACCCAAACCCGTCATACTCCCGGTTTTACGCGCGCAGCGTAAATGCGCTGTCGTCAGAGGGGAGATTAGCGAGCGAGGCAAGCTGTTGAGGGTCTCTGCGTCTTGACGCGCTCTGCTAAGACACCGAAGGAGCCACCTGTTCAGGTTTCTGCCGCTGACAGCTGGGGCTATCCCTATATAGATTCTGTATCTGTTTGCTGTCGTCCTCCCACACCGCGCTGTGAGTGATGCGCTTTCCAACACTGACACTGTGCAGAGAAGGTTTACACCGACGCATGCACTTCGTGGCCGAACTGCAGGAGCGCTCCTAATTTACAGTCAGTGTTATTTAACCTGCCAGCACTGTGACCCAGAGCCCCTGCACTGCCTCGCTGTCATTCAGGAAATCCCATCTTTCTTCAGTCAAGTTAAGCACGTCTGACAGTCTTCGCTCGTTTTCAGTGAAGCGCACTTCATTCAAGAGATTCAACTACGTCCCAGGAAACCACACTCAGGACACTTTCAATTCAGTCTGTTAATCATTCACCTTATATCATAAGGTGACTTCTATAAACTGGTTTCAGAACCCTGTTGTGTTTTGTGTGTTTTGAGTTTAAAAGACAATAAAATAAAACAAATATAGTTCGATGCTCTCAGTTTGCGGGAGCTCTCAAACAAACCCTTCCATTCTTGAGCATGCTTTCTTCTAAATATGTTTTTTTGTAAATGTCTGTATAAAAGTAAAAATAAACTACAAGTATAAGCTAACAAAAAAAGTAACACCTGGTTTTTCAGATCAACCACTATACATTTTTCAGCCAGCAAGAAGATTTTGACTGAACTTTGTAAAACTAAGAGAAGAGATATTGTAAGAGGTTCCCTTCTTTACTTTACTTTGCTTGGCAGACACTTTTGTCCAAAGCGACTTACAGGGAGCTAGAGCTGGGTGTCTGGCTCAGGGACACACCTGGAAGGGGATGGACTAGGAGTCAGACGGGGTTCGAACCTGCAACCTTCTACATCCCAGTCTGACGCTTAACCCATTGAGCTACCAGGCTGCTACCTTCTGACCACACAGATATGTGAAATCACATTTTATCCGTCACCGTAACACGGTGTCTAGACGTTACTGCATTAACACTGCGTTGTTGTCAAGATACAAATGTAAGCAGAGAACATTTGTTTTCCAGTGACTAATCCCCACTTCAGTTGCTCCATGTGATGAGGAACACAGCACACATGCAGGAGATAAATATGATTATATGACAGTTGTTATGCAACAGCGGTGGCTACTTCAGTAATCAGCCTCAGATGCCGTACAGGATGATCAGCTATTAAGGAAATTGTTCAGTCATCAAAGTCATACTTCCTCAGTCCACAATCTGTTATTGCATTTCAGGAGTTATACAGTAAAAAGCTGAAGTTGCACCAAATGTGCACGGTGCATGCAAAAACTGACACAATTTCTGAATTTTCAACTCTGCTATTGAGTGAATTTGGCCACTGCTGGTGCAGAAATTTGAAGAACTATGGCAATATAAAGAATAGTATATACTATTAAAATACAGTAAATAACTTGTTTTTTTAAATAGACATTCTGTACCATTAAAGTAAAAATGTGTAATTTTACATCATAAGAATTTACTTCTTGTTTTACACGATTGTGCTGTTTTGAAATGTTTCCCGAGATTTAAAATACTTGTCTGTTACCATTAGGATATGGTAAAAAATAAACATATATTTGACAGTTAGATTCTGCAAAAACACATCTGAAATTCAAAGAAAGATAAAGAAAAATAATTCAAATAAACCTGTGGGTTTTTTCATGTTTATTGTTTTGAATTTCACATTGCATCTTGGGTATTTATGGAGATATTAGATGCAGACATGTTACACCATAAGTGTAGGTGGTTATAGCATTAGTGGTGTTCTCCCTTACTAACACTGAGGTAATAAAAGGTCATATTATTCTTTGATTCTACAGTTTACCCATAACCCTATGCTAGAGACTGAGTGCTTATGTCAACCCTATGCTAGAACATAGTATCTAGTCTCGTCTAGAAAAAGCTTGAATTTGGTCTCATCACACCATAGCACTTTATTGTAGGTGATTTAGGTGTCTCCCACACACCTTCTGACAAACTGTAGATGCGATTCATGTGACCTTTTTTTTTCTACGCCACTTCCAATTCAGATTTGACTGGCAAACAACCCAGGAAACTGTATGCACAGCCTCAGTCTCCATCTCAGCCCTAGAATCTTGTAATTCCTTTAGAGAAGTCATTGGCTTTCTTAGCCTCTTACAGTCCTCTTCCTCCATGGCTTAGTGTTAAAGGACAGACGGTTCACGCATCTGCCACAGTCCTTGCAAAGGGCATCGATTTTTTTGTATCCATTCCCTCAGTTGTGCATTGCAGTAACATTTTTGCTGAGTTGTGTGCCATGTTTTTATGTCTTTATGGCATAGTCAGAATATTGATTCATCAGTAATTGGACCTTCCAGATACTGGTGAATTTATTCTGCAGCCATTTGCATTCAATGCACTCAAGTGAACCCTTTTTAAAAAATTGTGTGACTTTTGTGAACTGTGAACTGCAACTAAATCTTCCACTGTACACAGTCTCACAGTTCCCCCGGGGAGAGTGATTGTGCTGTGTGCATTTGTCACCCAGGTGACAACACATTGTTTATGGAAAGCAGCGGGGGCAAAACAAAACACATAGACTAAATTTCACCATGGAAACCAAATATTAATGAAACAAAAAAATCACATTTTATCTATGCATAATATAAGACGGAACTAAAAATGTGCTACCAGTAGATGTTTCTAAAAATAGAGATGTAAGTTCTCTGAACAGGAAATAAATAGAGGAAGAAAGAAATAATTTGGGCATGTGGCTAGGGACTGAGTGTGCATACATACCTCAGGTTGGACCCTTCTGTTCCTGCCAAAACAGCATCCCTGGAGGAGGCTAAAACCACAGCAGGTAGGCGAGGTCCCGTCTTCCCACATAGCACACCTCCCCCATACTGTCACAACCATTCCCCGAAGCCCACCTCAGCCTCTAGACACCATTTCCAGCCAAATGTTAGGTGGTTGCTCAGCAGGTCAGATTTCAGAATCACACTCTCTAAAGTATTTCCCGCTGCATAGTCAGATGCTCCTTGGCTCCATTTGACAAATTAAAAAAATCTTCTTGAACTTCACAGAACTTGTAACGTGTAGTATTCCTGAAAATATGAACGACTTCTCACTCCAGAACTTCCTGTGATTCTTCACAACTCTCCATTGTACTCCGGACTTAGCTTTGCTGCATCAATTATTCATATAAGGTTACATTCAGTTTGAGACCTTAACGCCTCTGTGTTTTCTTCCCTGTCGGTTCCTCTAAATTATGTTTCCCTGCTCCAGGATACAGACAGAATAGAGAAGCAAGCTGCAGACAGACAGCGAGAGGACACTATTGCTTTCTGCTGTGATCGGTGAGGGAGTGCGCTCTGTGTTTGCCGCTGCCAGTGACGTATGGGTAGAACTCAACAAGGGATCCATCCTGAGCCGGAGACACAGCAGCAGGGGACTGGCACTTAGCTTCCAGTAAAAGAGACCTCTGGGAGTGCTGTTTGGGGTGAGTATGGGGAGTATAGAGAAACATGTGGAGATGCACTGTAGATAAAGATCCCATCATCCTCCCAGGTGAGCGCTTCACGGGGCTGAGGAAGTCAGACAGGGAGGAGGCGCAACTCTAATAGGCCTCCCATGTGGTTCAATAGACACCCACAACATTCTTTTGCCTTCTTTTTTGCCACTGTATCCCAGAAACAAAGCCAGTGGGGCTGTCATGTTCACCCCCCATTCTCCTTACCCCGCCTCCATTTTTTCTGCCATTCTTCACCTGCTTTGCTTTTAACACAAACCTCTGCGGCATTCGCAGTCTTGCTGACAAATAGTGCGTAGGTGAAAGCTTATCCCAGCACATCCTGGCACCCCCTGCCTGCTGCACACAGCTGCAGATAACTGCAGAGTCCACAGCAGGACAGGACACAGAGGTCTATACTGGTGGTTTATACTGCAAGTAGTCACAGGGGAACAAAGTGTTGGAATTGTCTCTGTGTGTCTATTCATTATTACTGAAGAAATTATTTAATGGAGGTGACTAAAAGGCGATAACATCCAACCTAAGGGTCAGCGGTTCGATTCTCTGTCTCCACAAAAAGAAAATTTTGAGGTGTCCTTGGACAAGACACCGATGCCCTGTATTAGTGCAGACACAGGTCTAGCAGCTGTCTTAACAACTATTTCCCCAAGGGGATCAATAAAGTATTCATTATTAATAATAGGACAGTTACAGTACAAAATACCATTTCAAATGTACCTTTTTCTGTGCCAAGAAAAATGTTGCTATTTCTGTCACCAAGCAACTGCTTTTCATTACTGCCCTGTCAGACAGTTCCCATGCTTATATATGACAGAAATAGATGCCGTATCTCTCTCTTCCTACTGATTTTTAGGCTTTTAATTTACAACGGTGGCTCTATACCCAGCTACAAAACAATCATTTGCCAGGCCTTTGCAGGCCTCCCAGGGTCACACCATTCCCACGTTTTTAAACCATCAGTCAGATCTAGACTGAGTGAACAGCAGGTGGTTGGGAAGCCTACACCAGACCAGATGAAGGCAGGGCCCAATTACCTCGTCTTAGAAGACCATAACCTGGTGCCTTCCTTCTGTTGGAGTCTTGGTTAATTGCCAGGCAAGGCAAACCGAAGCAAGATGAGCTCCCTGCCAAAACAGACAGTATCAATGTCTCATGCCATTTGGCAGAGAGGGGTGTCGGTAGTTTGACCTGACTGGCAGGTGGACCACAGCATCTGCAGATTTAGACTCACAGCAGACTTCTCAGTGACAGCATGTTCATGTGAGATATGGGTCAAGTAAAGTAGTTGACACAAACGCATGCACTTAGAAACACATACAGACACACAGGCGATTATAGGCTCAATAGTGGCTTATAAAAGGCATGTTGGTTGAGCTTGGCAATGCAAACTGCACAGAAGTGTGGATTAGCAGTGTTTATTCTGATGTTCCATCAGTCATGGAAATTCAATTCCTATGAATTATGTTATTGTTCAGAAATGCAAAACCGCAGGAGTGTAGGTACCATGACAAATTGACAGTGGCTGAGATGGGAGAATAACCTGAACAGGTGACATCACAGGGCTGATACACAGAAGCCGACCCCTACAGGCATTTAGGAAGCATTCATTAAACTGAGCTAAAAGGCAAAGTCTGACTGTAAGGCAGTTTATCCTCATTCTCTATGAAAACAAAACAGGATTGTGCTTTATTCATGCAGGTGTGTACACGAGTATCCTACGAGTGACTGTGTGGGCTCATCCTCTCAGGCTGAACGAGATCTAATTAAACTTGTGGAGAAGGTCACTCCAACAGGGTGTAAAGAGCGAGACAAAAAACAAACCCCTTCATTCATCCTGTGTCAGTAGCTCAAGCCTGAGCTTGATTGCAAAGCTAAGCTCCGCCGAGGTCTAAATGGAATAATGCATCAGTCGCAGCCCACCTTCGCACTGCGTGATTGTTGTGTCAAAAACATAGCGTGAAACACTGAGTCTAAAGTGCAACATCATATATCATCATACCATGATTCTGCTAAAAGTTAGTAAATGACAGTGAATCAGATCTGTTTTAACCAGTTTGCCAAGGGTGCTGACAAATGTATGTATGTGTATGTTGGATTGTGTAATGTAGTTCACGGAGGTGGAGATTGTCCTACTGTCTTATTTAAGTCAAGACCATATATACATCATATACATTAATGACTACAACGAGACATGCAAGAGCTTCCCCTGTGTCGTGTTTAGCAGACAGAGACCCAGACAGGAACAAAACCTACCAGAATTGGGCCATAGGTCACGTTCCTCTGCCTTGTTTCGCAGATGATTGGACCAGGTGGTTTTATAAACAATAGCGTTTCCAATAGCGAGTCTGAAAAACTAATCCCCCCTTTTTGAGGCTAATCTAGACCACAGACAAAATGTGTCTCCACTTTGGATAAATCCTGTGACCCAGCACACAAATCCATTGTCAGACAACAAACAGCCTACTACAGGGAATCCTTCCCACTAACTGACATATAAGCATCTTTTTTTGCTGTTAACCCAAAAATAAAACCTTTACGCAGCCATAATTTCAGCTCTGCACTGAAAACAGTGAATACTGCTGAAACCCAATTCCTTCAGTCTTTTATGTTGCCATCTTGCCACCCAATCTTTGAATTGTAAAGTTATCCAGTGAAGAGATGCAGCCATTAAACATCCAATAAATACACGACAAGATAATGACACAGCATAAAATGTGCTCTCTTTCTTTTTACTCGTGCCTTCACTGCATTTCATCAAAAACATTCTGTTTTTGTTTTTTAATAAAACCACATGAAAGTAAAATACAGGGAAGGCGAGGGCATTATGATGTCCCCCCAGCCTTACAGTTGCTTTAAGATAATAACCAAAATCCAAGTAGTCAGGTAGTTTCAAACTATACTTTTGGATTATATAAGTTCTGTCTAACTTTAATTTTGTTTAGCAATCAGCTGGCTTTCTGTCCACATTGCCACAGCATTGGATGTCTTAACCCATTAATCATTCTTTCATCTACGTTCTGCTGCTTCATGTCCCTGGAATAAGATCCAACTTAGGGCCGTCACATATATTTAAAAAAAGACCAGATGAAAAAAAGCCACCCCTCTAGTGGACAGCTGAGGCAGGTGTGGCGTGATTATCCCAATAATCGAAATGTGTGTCCTAGTGCTAATTATGCCTACAACGCTGCATGGTTTAGCCCCTATCATGTGCACTGTCGGCTGTTGACCTGAATGACCGGGACTCTGCCCTGCCAGACATGAGAACCTGAGGATGGAGGTGACTCGCTCGGGCATTTAGGCCTGTTTGAGTGATGATGGCCTGGCATGTCTGATAGCTCCGCGTCACACACCTTACTCTAAAAATGGTCCTGACTATTCCCCTTTAAACTGTGCTGCCTAGAACTAAAACCTCTAGGCAACACAGTTCAAGGCCCCATATTTTATTTTACATTTCTAGCTTTTCTCATTCTTCCCTTCTTTTGTTTTTTACCTTCCTACATTTGCTAAAACCAGCTATGTTACCATAAATGACTGACATGTTCCATCACTGCTTGTATCCCACACCTGCCTCTCTCCTTGTGGGGTTGATAGACAGGGGTGAGCTTTGTGACACAGGTAAGATGAGTATTGTCAGCCCTTCTTTTGACCTTAAAACTCTCCCGTGACCTTTCATGACTATACCTTTACAAGGTAATCCACTTTTGTCACCACTCGGATACAAACGACCTGTCACAGACAATGAAATTCTTACAGATTTAACAAATTGCAGCAATTAATCTGTCGGCATGTGTAGCAGACGTGGACAAAAGAAACAGAAATGCTTGTTGGATTTTAGTGGCAAATACAAGGGGATATTCTCTTACATGGGGCGTCGTTAAAACAGAGAGGACAGATAGATTCGGTAAAGGAGAATCTAATGGCTTTGACATCCATGGCTCGGGCATGTGAGACCAACACAGGCAGGGTAATCCTGATTACAGTGATAACAGTATTTCAACACAATTATAGTCTTAATGAGTGGAGGAGTTCATTTTATAATAATAACATGAACATGAAAGAAAATCTTTTTTGCTCCATGAAATATATTACTTATATTTACTTCATCCTTAAAACCATGTCAAAGCTACTTTAGAAAGATAATTTGTTTTTTATAGTTACTGTTTATATAGTGTTAGTTGTGGTAGCATTTGCTGTTCTTGAAACAGTAGGGGTAATACAGTTCTCTCAGGGGAAGAAAATGAGCCATGACGTCTTGGGTTATGCTATATTATAATTAAGTAATCCACAGGCCTAACAAGGTAACAGCAACCGGATCTTCTTATATAACAATATTTTAGATAAGACTTCACACATTATTACACAACAATGCTCCTGAGCTTATGGAAATGGAAGGAGAGGGTGCGACGGGGGAGGACGTTGGCATACCCTGTTGAGCAGCTCTGTACAGCATGACTCACTGTTACAGCAAAACAGACACTTCACACAACTAAGCCAGGCACTCATTAACAAAACTCCCTGGGTGGCTGTTTACCCAGCATTCTTTGTAAATCCACTTAATGTTTATTAGACTCTGGGTGTGTCTCAGTCCAGCTGTTCTCTCTGGAGCAGCACCACAACATCTCCTCACCATGGAAACATGCAGCAGTGACACGGCCTGCATGAAGGGGCTCAGCCTTGGCAGCACAAGGCCAACAGTGCCCTGGGTTTCACACTGTTGCGTGGCTCAGTGGGAGGGAGAACAGTCATGCACAGCGCTAAGGATGCGGCTATGCCTGAGTTTAATATAGTGCTAACACAACATGGAGATTCACATGTTGAGAAGCACGAGCCATGTGACGACCCTGACAACAAGCATTTCTGTTGTAGCGCATACTTGCAGGCACGCATGAACTGCACACATTGTAGCTCAGATGCATGCAGAACTAGAGACAGACATTGAGGTAATTAGAGGTTGTTGCATGAAGCTTATATTGGTTATAATATATTTTATGCTCAGATGCCAAAGTACCGCAGAGAGGCAGTGTGAGCCCCGCACTCAGTGACACTGATATCAGTGTTTAGTGCAGCAGAGGTGAGCTCTCTGTACATGACTGGTTTTAATTCAGAGGGTCCGGTGTCAACAAGTGACAAAGCTATGATGAGAAACCCTATCAGGGGCAGGGTTCATCAGAATAATAGGGAGATACACTCCCTATTCCTCAGTGTGTGGTGGTAAAACCTGAGCCAGGTGTATGGCCTTGATAAACAATACTCTAAAGCAGGTCACGAAGAGCACAAAAATGACCAAGGTCTTTGATCTAACGAAGCCTAGTAGCAGTGTTTCCCGTCAGGGCTGCAAGTGGAGCTTGACTAATTAGATGATCAAGAGGGCAAAAACACCAATGATCTGACCAATATCATTTATATCAGTGGAAATGTAACAACGCTGGACAACAAGATCCATAAAAAGCCTGGTGCAGCGGCCCCGCAGACCTACTACTTGGCACAGAATAATTGTCTTCAAGATATGGACGAATGCCCAAAAATAAATCGTAGAAGTCCACCGAAAAAATAATACTTTACAGGACGTGTCTGACAAAAAGAAGGCTTACACGTGAAAGAAGGACGTCAGTAGTGAGTCATATCAAGTAAAGGCTACAAACATGAACTACTACTTGTTATAGTCTCAAGGCATTTAATGTCTTGAAGGGGAGCTGCCGAGAGCAGCTGCTTGCGTCTGTTTTGTAATGACGCAAATGCGCTCTATTGATATCCCAACTTAGAAAAAGAAGCAAATATGAGTTCTTCTGAAGTGATACCCTGAGCGAGGAGTCCTCTCATAGTATAAACTCTAACAACTTCAACTGATGCCTCTGATAATGCTGTTTCCAATTTCTCACCGATGCCTAAAGATTTTCAGCACTCTTATCTTGAGTGTGTTTTGGCTTAACTACCTGCTGGCAGTGCCATTCCTAATTAATGAGAATCTCTATGTGAGGGGCCTTTTTCAAAGTGCTGAGATCAAAGCAAATAAAAGACGCCATGATGGGATTAAACATGAAAGAGTTTGATCAGCACACCCTGCAGTATGCAGTGCTGTACAGAAAAGACAGTACAATGACGTCTGAGCCTAGTATTTTGGTATTTATATTTTAAATCACAGTGACCCGTACTATTACAATGACTCATCCTTCTCTGTAAGTTCAAATCCCACTCGCCTACTCACACAATATTTAGCAAGATGTCCATTGTATGTTAAAGCCATCATTTTTCTCCCTACTATTTCCTCAACAAAATGTCTCAGTGAAAACAGAGTTTGCATAGCGTAGCTTTAGAGGGAGACAACCAGCAGTGTCCTCCAAATCATAGGTATGTCATTCCTCATCCACTGGTTTGTGTACTCTGATGGCAAAGAGCTCCAAACTGTATTAATCTTTTAATCGACAGTAAGTAGAACCATGTCCTATAGGAGCTGCTTTCAGGAAAGTCTTAGAGGTCTTGAAAGTCTCTAACAGCGAATCTGTCCACTTCTAGGGTGAACATGCCCTTGTATTCAGTGTGGACTTTCCAGGAACAGCGGTACGGCGGTTTTAACCTAGGTGGCACAGGACCTCAGACACAGTATGTTTAGGGTGGGGTAGTTCAGTCCTGCCAACATTTGAAAACAGGCAAAGGGCACCTCTCTCGGATTGTCTGATGGTGCAGGCCAAGGACACCACAAGGAAGAGTATGTTCCCTAATAAAGCTCTGCTGCCGAGGGCGCACAATCACCAAACATTTATTTAATGGTCTGCATATCAGCACAGGGTGTACAGTTTCATGGAACATGCATCATCACACAACAACATGATCACCACTGTATCTTCTAGTCATATACTGTCAAGCTTATAAGAAAAATAACTATCATAGATTTAGTAAAAAATGACCGAATGGTTGTCTCCCTACCTTGATGAGCAATGGAAATGTGCCTTTTCTTTCTTTTAATAGCTTATCAAGCTTCTTACTGGAGCCGTTTCTGTCCAAAGGGAAAAATATAAATTTAATATACCTTCACCAGTCACATCACACCTGCAGGGAAACTCATTTTAATGGTGTCAGTCAGTATTGCTTCAGGGTTTTAACAATAAAACTCTTATTGTATGTGCTGCTGAGATGACAAGCATGCAGAATACACAATGTTTAGAGCTGTATTTTCTTATTATTTTGTTATAGACAGTCACAGCTACAGGACGGGAGCCTCTTATACCGGAGCAGCTGATCGCACAAACCACACTGACACCTCCTGGACACATTTGTCATAAACACACGAAGCTCTGCTCGTTTCACAGGGAAACGTGCTGAGTTTCCAACAATGTCTCATTCAGTACATACAAAAGCGAAGTAGTCGGACATAAAGAACTACGATACACAAACACAGCGAGTCTGTTCAGAAAGTATGATGTTGTCCGTAAATAAACATTCATAAACTCTATAACACCAACCTTTTCTCTGACACTTTGCTCGGCAGCATGGTGATAAAAAAATCAACAAGGTGGCAGTGATGAAGAGCTCGTGCGCGACATGTCCAGGAGTCGGGGCTCTGACCAGGTGAACAACGCAGCTGGTGAAGCGTTACCACCCCCTAACATCCAAACACACACCCACACCCCCCAAAAACATCCAAACACACACCCACACACCGGTTCTCATGCTCAGACTCACAAACTTTTTTTTGTGACGCAGGCTTGCGCCAGGTGCTGGCTCACGTGCTTGCCCGCACGCGCGAGAAAGAGACGGGGGGTAAGGGAGAGCACGAGACGAAGGGAGGGACACCCACTGGGCTATAGCTTTTCCACCTGCTGTAATAACGTTAATATGTATGGTGAAGGAAAAGTTATGCTGCGCTATGTGATAGAAAATAGGTGTGCTATAAGAAGTATAATGGAAATGTACATCTACTCAGCCTGTAAGATAAGATGGGAAAAGCACTCAGTCGAACACTTGGGAATGGTTTACAAGTGATTAGTTCTTGGCTTGTAGTTTAGAGTTTGAATGACTCAGCACAGACGATGATTATCCTCTCTAAAGATAATAAAGTATAGTAAGAATAAAGTCAAATGGTCCCACAGGCCTA
Organism: Microctenopoma steveboyesi; assembly: GCA_032359275.1. Taxonomy (NCBI): domain Eukaryota; kingdom Metazoa; phylum Chordata; class Actinopteri; order Anabantiformes; family Anabantidae; genus Microctenopoma; species Microctenopoma steveboyesi. The sequence goes on along the minus strand of JAUMHF010000023.1, from coordinate 4,987,578 downwards.
CTGACAACATTACAGTAGTTTATTCCTTTTAGCTGTGATTTAATTAACCAGAATTCACTTTTTTACATTATGCACTAAGTATACCATGAAAGGTTATAATAAAATTGAGGTTGGTGTAAATGTATTTGCATCATTTGTAGGAAGACTTTTTATGTTAGAGAATAGAAACTAACTATCTTTGTTATTGGGTATGAATATGTGCAGAATACATACAACGATAAGTAAATTGATCTGGATAGGTATCTGTGTATTGTCGGGGCACAGAGAAAACTCCATGAGGCCTTTGAGCCTTAGTGTAGAAACAACTACAGCTGGAAACTAATGAATAATAAATCTACTAGTAAAGAATAATGGACAGGCGCAGTCACTGTGGTGTTATTACAGTAGCACGTGATCTACTGTTTTGGTGATTTATGTTATGTGACTATCACTTAGTCCTAATTACTTGGAACAAACAAATGTCACCTCCAATTTCAAAAATGTGGTTTATTTAGAATGAACAAGGAAGCATTACAGCACCAGTCTAAAGGCAACATTCAGACATCATCACAGAGAATGGTTCTTTAACTATGGTTTCACATCTTCAGCTTATTATACGACCAGCTTATTCTTCTGTTATTATAGGCAGTAATGAAACTGAGCACCATTTGACTTGATAACAGAGAAAACTCAAGCTGAACACACAACCAAAACAAGTTCAGTCTAAGAATGACACACCAAGTTCGTACATCTGGGTAAAAGCTCTTTTTATTGTCACACATGCACTGTGGGTTTGTTATAGTGTGATAGTTTGTTGGCCGACTGGGTTATTTTATTTATCGTATAAAATGACTCCAACATATGCAAACACCTGCCCACAAGCGAATAATTATACTTCGCTGGTAAATAATTCCTCCCACACAGAGCATAACATTGACTCTGAAATCGATCTAAGAAAAACAAACTATTTTATATTATTTCACTTTTATAGGAATGAAGTAATGGTCAGCATCTGTTGTAAAGCTGTTTTTCGCACAAACACATGTGGCATTTGTTCTTCTAATTAGCGTCATTACTTAAAAATTCAAAGGACATTTGGATTTGATTTATAGACACACCACAGCTCAAGTTTATCCTATGTGTCTGGTAAACCTTCCAGATCGTAAAAGAAAGACAAGCGGCAGTATTCAGAGGACGAGTAACAGGTCCGCATGGTGTTGAACTTCTCTGCTGACCAGCCTTAAGGTCACAGAGTGCGTCCGTGTGTGAGAACGAGTTGAACTGAGAGGTCAATGGTTTTGATGCACTCAGTGCTCTCTCTGTTCCTCTGCTTCACCACCAGCGCGCCTTACTTTCACAGACATTAGACACGTCATCCAAAGACATTGTGACTGAGGGTAAGTCGCAAGATAGGGCTTTGCAACGAGGAGGTAGCAGTTAGTAAAAAGGTGAGATCTGATCCTGTTTTAGGCGTAATAAGAGCAGATTGAACAGGACTGGGCTGATGTCTGAGGTTGTGTTATGGTTGAAAGGCTGAGGTCACGGTTGATCTGAGAGCAGATACTAAAACAAAGTGAAGGTTTGTCTGGAGAGATAAAAATAATGTTAGATGAGAATTACATTTAATATGAGCTGATTAATTAGAAGTGGCTGAAAACTCACTTCATCCCAGGTGCTTGTGCTGATGTTTTTCGTAGCCTACTGCATTGTTAGAACTGGTACCTGTTAGTAAAATGAAGCATTTTCACGTCAGGCATATTTACACTATTCTTAATAAGTTTTGTGCAGGTTTATAAGTTGTTTGCATCACCTTACTTACCTAAGTAGTCCTTGTAGTCCTTAAAGTTTTTGTACCTCAAGCCACGACCATCTGTAAATAACCAAATTTTACAGAAATAAAGCAGGTTATATCTGATCCCATGCTTGTAATGTGTGCTTAAATGGTAATGAACAAGTAAAGAAACAAAAACATTGTTATCGTAACGTCTGTCACAGATTTAATTAATTTAATTAAACTGAATCTTTATTTATTTGACATAAGTACCAACTTAATGAATGTTCATGTAAAGATAACAACATTTAGAATCTGTAGCTGGAAACCCTCTGAAAGTGAAAGATGAAAGGTTAATGTTTGTTCATTTCTGCTGGATACAAGACATCAGCTGCTCAACAGTGTGTGGTAGCTGATTTTGATTTTCCCTTCATGGTACATTGTACATTTTCCATATATGTCCACGTGGGCTGTAGGTAAAGCACACACAACACACAGCTCTGTCTACAAGGCTACGTTGTTGTAGCACATGCAAAATTTGAGGCTTTCCTGAAAATATCCACTGATTTCCTGGGAAAAGTAGTAGTGTCTTAATGGCAAAATGTGTCTCTAAAATCCTAAAATATACCTAAATGTCATGTCAATGGTGCCTTCATATACATGGAAATAAATTCATACATGAAATATAGTAAGACCTAAATATTTTATGACTGATTTTATAACTGATTTTGCCAATGCTTTTGAGTGTGTTGAAGAAATTAAGCTCTGAATTTGCTTATATATACAAAAAGCAGTTAAATTGGTCATTGAAAACACAGACATCTTTCTTTTTAATTTTTGCCAAGATAAATCGAGCTCCTTTCGATCAAATAGAGGGGGGCTAATTGTGAAACTAAGACGTGATAGATGTGAGTTTAGTTTGAAAAAAGATTTGGATTTTTAGAGGTACCAGAGTTTCCACGTTGTTTGATACACTGTCCTCTGTTAGGAATGCCAGAAGCCGGATTTCCGGGGTTGATGATGTGGCATTCATAACCTGTGGGACAGTGAAGTGGCTCGTCTCCATCCTCAGTTGTACTGCAGGCTTCAGCTGGTGGCCAGAAAACATATTGTACATTAGAACAAAATCCCATGCATAAAAAAATTATTTATTTATATTGATTAATTATTCCATCAGGTGTGTGTGAACTCACCTTGCAAAACCTCCTCTGGGCCGTCTAGCAGCCAGCCGTTACCCCCCAACCACCTTGGCTTAGGTTGCACCAACCAGTCCAGTACTACTCAGAACAGACAAACCAAACCAGTAGTCATATTGTTTTGAGAAATACATTTTATACAACAGAACACACTGACTTCCTGATAATGCTGTTTTAGGATGGCCCACTCTTTCACATAAGTCAAAAGCCAAAGTAGTTTCTTCCCTCTCATTCTCTGTAACCACCCGTCTCCTGCCTCTGCTAACCTGGTGGCGGCTGAACGGACTCCAGGCAGGCATAAATGCAGCCGTTGTAGCAGCATCTTTTATGGCGCTCACACTCTGAGTCTGAGCGGCAGCCTGGCACCTCGCAGGCTCTCTCTGGCAACATCTGGGGTGGCGGTGGACACCGGTCATTCTTCTGGTGCGTGGATTGGGGGTGGTTGGGGTACTCGTAGTCCTGAGGGACAGAGAGAGGGCAATCTCGAAGTTATGAATGAGAACGCGGATATGCAAGAACTTGGATCATATAAGCAGACGTTCTGGGTCTGAAAACTTCTTCACACTCAAGCCACAGTGACAGGGGATGGATAAAATAATTGCACAACAGCAGAGGGACATGTGAAAGTGAATTATTAGTTAATATCGCTGAGGCAGAGGTGTCAAGTAACTAAGTACATTAATGTTGTCATATTAACAATAATAACAGTGTGTTATAGATTAACTGTGCACATCTGAACTAGATCTGCCCATTCATGTTATCATCATAATTTATTTCAGTTGTGTTTAAAATTAATTAATTCTCAGTGGATTTAATTAAGTGCATCAAAATGAATTTTCGAGGATGGACTAAGTACTTTTAAATGGGACTCCAAATCAAACTTGAGTCAATCATTTAAGTAAATACTTGCACTTTGACATATACGGCCTCTTCATTGGATGTTTAGTATAACATGTGCACCACCAGAGGGCAGTAATGGATCTGCAGGGTTACTTTTGAGCAGAGCTCGACCACGACAATGAAACTGAACTCTGGGCTTTAGTAAATGTCTTGACCTGGAATGGGAAGGTGATTCAGTGTGGGAACAAGCACTTCCCTGGTGAGAATGAGAGAAAGAAAGTAGGCCAAAGGACACCGAGCCAAGCAAAGACACACTCCACACATCGCAGGGTCTGGGCCATGTGAAAGAACATGCTTTTCACTGGTGAGAGGATCTGATCTTGCCCTGGGTATTTTATTCATTTTTTAACCAACTTACAGGCCCTGCTTGATTCCTATTCATTACTGGAAATCTCCAGTTCATAATATGGGTGTTTGAATTCTTTCACACTGCTGATAATAAATATCACACGTTAGTGGTGAATCTGAAATGACCATTCATTGTTCTGGGTTATGTGCACATGGGAAATATTAAAACTAAATTCCAGGAGGCACAGCTGCTCTCCATTAGACATTAATGTTCATATTTTCTCACACGCTGTAGACCAAAAGTGTTTGTGCAACAAGCTACGTTGTCTCATCAAACAGGAACAAAACAAAAAGGTTTGTTTTAAAGGATGCCGTAGGATTCATTCCTCAGCTGTGAACATATTTCAACTTAGTCCAGTTCAATGTATTTTCTCACTAGTAAAAAAACAAACATATTTGTTGTTATTTTCATATTTTTTCAGATGTGTTTCTACTTATGCTGAGCGTACAGAACATAACTTGAGATGTCAGTGTGTTCCAGGGAAAAATTAAGATATTTGCGTGTGTGTGTGATTTCAAATGCTAAACTGGTAATTAGATAATTGTGCAAAACTGTGCTGTTTATTTGGCAGGCTTTACCAAGCACTCTTACAAACCAACCGGGAAAAATGAAAGCAAATGTTTGACTCTGATGGTGGTATCAGACACGCTGCATGTGTGCTCACTTTACTGGCAGCTGCATGTGTTGTGGGTGGATGGTTATGCGAGGGGGTTGGATGGTGGATTTACACCAAGAGGGAACAATGTGTGGCTCATTTAATAAGAACTTTAACTGTTAGAGAAAATTCTGAGGTTAGATTATGGGGTCAGCAATAGTGTTAGGAGTAAATTTCTGTTATTGTAAATTTTAAGTGGGGTTTCATTACTTATTGGACAGTGGAGGAAGAGAGGGCACAAAATGTTTACTCTGGTTGCACGGCGTAAAATGACTCTGTTGCAAGTAAAAGTCCAAAGCAACCAGCGTAGTAGCTCGAAAGATTCTTAAACTCTGGACTCTGGTCTGTACGGAAGAGGATTAGGGCCATGATGAAAATATTTTTTGAGTTCTGACTTTATTCTCAGAACTCATGTTTTTTTATTCAGAACTTTTTTTCTGATTCCTTAACACCATGAATTCTGAATTTTCTGAGTATAAAGTTTTTATAAAGTAAAAAGAATTGTGACTTTTTTCTCAGTCTGAGAATAAAGCCAGAACTTTAATATTTTCATGTTGGCCCTAATCCTCTTCCGTAGATCTGTGGCCCTGCACAACACGCACACTGCATCCAATCACCTCCCAGTGACTCTCTTTGTGTTAGTAAATGTAGTGCTTCATTAAAAAAACATACATTTTACCGCAATGTTATCATTAAGTTTGTTTCAAAAACATAATCATGGTTGCGGTTTAGTAATTTTTTTGAGGACTGACTCCTCATGCCACTATCATAACTGTAATGTTGAGGCCAGTAACAGTTTTTACTAACTCAAATGCTGTTTTGATGTTCACGTGTTTTATTCTATCATAACCCGCTGTACATACTGCTGGGTAAACTGTTTAAAGCTGCTAGACACGGTCATTTAAAACGAAAATCTTTTGCCAGATAGACATACCTCTAAATAATCTACTGTAAGTACAGTACTTAAACAAAAGAACAGTTACTTCCCACAACTGTTAATGGACATTGACGGAAATGTGATTGTAGATCAGAGCCTTAAAAAACAAATGTCTTTGGCAGTTAAAGAAGGAATATGTGGAAAAATTGAGTACGTACTTCACTTACATCCATCACATGGACAGAAACATGACTCCTGATGAATGCTATTGTCAAGTATCTGCACTTTAATAGGGGAGTGGTGGATACAAACATGCATGCATGTTGCCTAAGAGGATGCAATGTGGAAAATTTCTGCAGCCAAATATTGTGGAAATGTCTTTTCTAAGCATGGGTTCTGTGCAGTGTTATCCTGTAGTATAAGTCCAGTAAATCAGACCTCTTCTTTTGTGACTGTTATGCTTACTTGTACATGCTCTCAAATGGTGCTTTTCATACTCTCCATTTACAGCTCTTCTGATTTAAAAAAGTAGAGCTGGAGTGATTCACAACATCCTTTGGTACAATTAGCTCTATGAATGAGGACTACACAGTCTGCTGCGATTGGATAAGGACATAATGACGCCTGCCGTCTGTGCTTGTCTCATATCCGATCTGTTATCACAGTCTCCTGCCTTCTTCTACAAAAGGTCAAGTGTGCCTTTCCTGTTTATATGTGTGTCCTCGTGAGTAAAGTGCGGGCTACATGTACACTGCAGGGGCCATTCATAATCTCTGAACCTTATCAACATTACAGGCGCTTCATCTAACATCTTTTATTTTTTCTCTGGTACTTTTGCCTGTCATTCAGCTCCAACTTCTAACGGCTGCATTCCGGGCTCCGGTTGTGTCTTTCTCTCCTCCTGACTTTTTGTATGCCACCATACTGTATATCCTGAGCTTTATCACACAATCCTGCACACATCTCTCTGATGTTCTACAGTGTTTATTTACACCCCAATCTGCAGCTACTCTCTCACAGACAGTCTGCCAGCGGGCTCATGTGTGATGTTCATGTCTGTCTCTGTCTGTCTCTCTCACTATCTCTCTTCCTCTCTGTTTTTTCTATCACTTTGATGTTTTCTTTCCCTTTCTTCCTCTCTCTTTGGTGTTGAAGAGCAGTGGCATGGTGGTGGTTGTACTGATTGATCTTAGCTGCTTTTTTTTTCTCATTCACTCTTGGTGCTCTTCCCTCTGTCGCTTACGCGGAGAGAGGCTGGCTCCATAAATACACAAAGATCAGATCCCTCGTGAGATCTCTGATACTGAGATTTTCGGCTTCTCTATATCCTTGTGCATATACACTTATATACTGTAGTGCTGCAAGATAAGATTTGGGCATGTGCGTATAAAGAAGGAAAACCATATTCTTTATGAGTCTCAACACAAATGCTCCACATCTCACATGTCTACTAAATGAAGTAGCCCATGGCACACATCTGGTTAGCTTTTGGGTTGTCAGAATTCATTGCCTTGTTCTTTACCAGCAGTGAGTTTGACAGAAAGATCGACGCCCAGATACTAGATAGAGACGCTGCAGGAAAACAGGCATCAACTGAAACAGTCACTTATTGGAGTTTCAGTGGCTCAAGGAAAAACATGGCGACAGACAAATAGGTAAAGTGCCCCTCTGGGAAAAACAGTCTTTGAAATGTAGACATGGTGGAAAAGAGGGTGATGTCTGACACTGAAATGCAGATGTACACACTCCAGTCATGCGAGGTGTGGTTCACTCTGCAGTAGACAGACAGGCGAACTGTGAATGCAGTAAATTGGCTTTAGGGAAAACAGCTTGAAATGGCATCTGATATCTGAGCTGATCGACTTTATTACACTTGTATTTTCTGCTCGTAGTGATTAAAGCCTATTTAACAATAAAACATTGAAACAAAAAGTGGAGCAATTCCAAGCAGGCCACTGTATCTTTACTTTGGTATGTTGAGTTAAGGGTAAACACATGTCTATGTTACTGGAGATGATTGAACTTAAGGATATCTGAACATAAGAGGATGTGGAAGAAAGTGAAGAAATAGCAGTTGATGTTGAAATGATTTGATTTGTAGGTAGTCTTGTTCTGTTCCTGTGTAAGTCCAATACTGTGCTGCTGACCAGCAGGCCCATATCATCTGACTGGGATTAGTCCTGCTTAAAGCTGCACACAACAGCTCACTAAACTACTGGTTGGGTGCATGACTAACTACAATACCTGCCACTAAACCCAATCCACTAATCACCCAGAATGACCCACAGTGGGATCAGGCCTTTATACAGCCAATACTTCCATGCAGTAACATTAACATTCACAAACTATTTGAAGTTGCTGAGTAATGGAGTTACGTTTGCAGACTCACTGTAAATGAATCTTTAAAGGTATCAGTTAAAATTAAAACTAATGGATCTGCTTTGTTTCATCTAACAAACCTAGTTAAACTAGGCCAAAAGCAGGAAGCGCGTGTAAGTCAGAATGATTCACCTCCCATTCAATCAATAATCAATATCCATTTAATCTTGCTCAGACAGGTGCCTGAGCAAGACTATATTATGACTGTATGAGGTCATCGACACTCTGAGATCTAAACAAACTACCAATAAAGTGGCCAAAGCAGGCAACCCAGTTTATTCATATAATAAAAAGATAATAATGATATTTATATCTTCTAATACTAGAAAAGAAAGGTCACTGAAGTCTTTCTTTCATATGCACTGCTCTGTGTTTTTATGTAGAGCCTTCGGGGATTTCCACACCTGCACATTCTTTAATGTGACATGTACATAGTCTCTAATCAAGCATTCAGGAAACTCCCTAGTTCTTTGTTGATTCTTATGTTGATGAATGAATCTACTTGTTGGTCTTTTCGAGTTTTGACTAAATTAAATAAAGATATTTGAAGAACAAGAGGGATCATAATTGAAAGACGGACAGGGGGCTATTGATTTACCTTTTTTATGATCAATTTTCCATTCAAAACATACTATTGTTTGTGCAGAAGCTACACGAAATACTCATTGACATTGACATTTCCACAACAATGCTGCTTGTTTTCCAACCCTCCAGCTGTTAACCAAGAGCAGGAACTGTTGACTACCTGGATCAGGTGTGTTCAGCCTGTCAGAAGCTGTAAGTGCAGGGATGGTTGGAAAACAAGCAGGGCTATGGCTCCCTAGGACCGAACTTGCCTACTACTGAGGTAGGACAATAGCCTACTTCAGTAGTTCCTTCTTAACGTTGTGAAGGTCTACCAGGAAGCACTTGCCTGAGGTTGTTGCTGCCAAAAGGTGGTTCAAGTAGTTATTAAACTAATTCAAAAAAGACATGAAAGATCACGACTGTGGGTTTTAGCTTAGGAATATTGTGTTTGTTGATATTTATGACTTGGGTTGAGGTCACATTCCATGCCCATTTTATGCAGAGCATCAGGAAACTTCAAACAACGTCATTACTTTTTCCTGCAGCTGCTTGGGTGCAGGGGGTGAGGTGGTTGAAAAAAGATTTGAAGTTGATGTAAGGTTTAAAAGGTTCAGAGGGAAAGAGACAAACTCCATCTGTAGAGCCATCTCAGCATGTTCCAATTACAGCGGCTTTGAAACAGATTCTAGCAAGCTGATGCTTCTGGCCGATCCCAACAGCAGGAGGACATATGAAGAAAGAGATCAGAAAAAGGGAAAGGCACACAGGCAAGGAGGGGGAAAAAGCAGGGCACAGAGAGAGTGCACTTCATAAGAATGTAGAGAGGAAATAAGAGAGAAGCTGGGGATAAAAACCACTGAAGGACGAGAGGATGGGAAGAGGAAGAACACGAGCCCTTGTTAAAGACAATCAATCAGCAATGCTGAGCTGAAGTAACAAGCAGGAGCCCAGTCAGTTCTGTTCCTGCACTAATAATCCACTAAACACACACACACACACACTGACAGGTTATAAATCCAGTGTGTCCTTCATTTAATCATATGAAAAGAGGGAAATTAACCACTTTTTCCAGCCTGTAGCACACTCCACATATCGCTCTTCATTACAAGTGAAAAACCTTTGGGTTGTCCATACTTCCATATAGATTTGTAATGTTTAAAAAATGCAAAAAGCAGTTTAATGGACTTTAAAGAGGCTTTTAAGAGTACAGACACATGACATACAAATCTCTCAAAATACAAAATCCTAGATGGTGTTATTAGTAGGAATAAGAGAATTTACATATATAACGTCTCAGTACATTTGGGTCATCTTGTCAAAAATGAGTTATCTTTCTGTAGTTTTTCTGTAGGCAAAAGTGTATTATATTTCTTTATAATGTAATAAAGTAATCTAGTGGTCCTTGGATTATGAGTTATTTTACTCCTGCACTTCCATTGCTGGATCAAAGCACTTCACCTCTCAGGTCAACCGGACCACCTCCCACCTCAGCTACAAAACTGCTGTCACAGTGTGAACCCAGCCCTCCGTAACAGAGTCGGTATTGTGCTGCGATTCATTTGAAGGCTTAAGAAAGACATACACTCTGACTGCAGAAGTCAGACGTGAGTTTATCAGCCCCACCTTATGGTTGAGTCCTCTTTTCCTGATTCGTTTGCCATCACTTCCTGTGGACATGACCAACAGGGACAGCAGCAGCACCACGGAGCCCGGCATGGTTTGTGTTGGACACGCAAACTCCAAACTCTTTCTGCGTCTCCCTCCCTCTGCTCTGTTTGCTTCTCAGATGTATTCCTTCTTCCTCTCCTTCCTCCAAAATCTGTCCTCTGGTTTTTTGTAAGTCCTCTGTTGTAGTGCCCGTCCAGCTGAAGGAATAACTCTCTGGTGGCCAGAGATTACACCAGCCCTCTTCTTCCAGCAGGACCTGCCTTAATATCTGCCTGAGGAAAAGAGCAGGGCAGAATGACAGGGGAGAGGGAACGAAGGGGAGAGAAAGGAGGCAATGAATGGAAGCAGTGTAGGGAAGAAACTATAGGAGGAGAATAGTTAGGGCAGAAAAGAAGGGAAAAGAGCAACAGGCCGTCTGTGCCTCAGTTGAGAGCTGAAACTGTCTGCTGGCACAGTGTGTGCACATGGCTGAGAGAGAGGAGGGGAGGTGAAAGAAGGGAGGGGTGAGTGTTAGAGAGGGCAGCGTGCATTAGACCTCCCCTTTGCCCCCTCGCTGCATCTCACTGCACATCTGGTGATCTTTATGTGAATTTGACAGAGTTGTGTCAATGTGTGGTTGTGACATATTTTATTTTCTGTGGCTTCACTTCGCATGTTTTGCTTGTGTGTGGCATTGTACTGTGGGATGGAAAATAAATGGCTTTGCTAAGTGTGGTGTTTGTATTATACTTGTTCTACAATTCGAGCATGTATACAGTGTAACCTTTAAAAATCCATGTTTACATTCCTGGTTTTTCACAATGAAGGATTTGCATGATTCATATGAGAATGTGGCGGAGGCTGTGTGAATGCACCTGAATGCATCTGTACAGTCTCTTTAGAGAGGATACAGTGTCCTCAGTGTGATTTCAGCAGCACTGACCCGTAAAAAATGAAAGCATGTGGTGTGTTTGAGGGAAAGGGGCCTCTCTGTCTTTCTCTTTCCATCTTGTGCTTCACTTTTGTTCCTTTTCCACATATCTACTAAGTTGCTCCCTCTCAAACTAGGACATCTCCCCCGTGTCTCACTCCCACCCACCTTACAACTCGACCTCTCTCCCCTTCCCATCCCCTCCCCTCGCTTTATTCTCAGTGTCTTGCACTGAAAGGGTGAAAGAATGCTAAGCCTGCACAAATCTCAGTCGTTATTAGTTTTACAGGAACAGGGCTCATGTCACTGGGAGGCCCTGGCTTCACTTACACAAAAGACAGAGTAAAGAGAAAGAGAAAAAAAGGGGATTGCATAGACAGTGGAATAGAGTGCAGTGGAATAGACTGCAATAATGAATGTGTGAGAAAGATTAACCTGTGCATTACTGACAGTTTTAAGATGCAGACGTGCACTCCCCTTTAGTTACTGGTGCTATATGTGTGACCACAGATTTACAACTTGAAATAATCACTAATTTTGACAAAAACATGTATGACTGTCTTCAAGTAGTGAAAATATTTGCATAGGATGAAAAACATACCATCATCTAAACTCTTGGCACATCACAAAGAATCTAGAGCAGAAAATGTAGCTCGCCTGTTTATTTGAAACACCAAGTAATTCAGCGTTTTCACCATGAGAAACGCTTCCATAACGCTTCTGATATTTGGGCCTTTATTGACGTTTGTGCTTCTAAATCTTCTAGCTGTTTGTTGAACCGGGAATATTGGCTACAGCGGGAAATGTGTAATCCACCCGAGGTCTGTTATGCTTGGGTATGTAATTTGTTTCATTAATTCAATTGTACGTGTTTTATTATTATGATTTTCTAAAAGTGAACCACAGCCTAAACTATGCTCACTTGTTGAAGCCGCCCAGTTTACAGCAGCAGACAGTGTGTTAATATTGTTCTCACACACATTATGCATATCCTGTCTCCTTTCAAAGGCTGGAATGTACTGTATACATGAATATTTAATAGAGTAAACAACTGTATTCGTGACCGGGATAAGGGATAAAACAGACACACACACTAAGTAACCTAGATACAAACACACATATCAAACAACTTCATACATACAGAAAGATACACATCAGTTCCCCCCCCAAAACAGGACATGGTGATCATTCTAGACAGAGCATTCATTTGTACAATTATGATAGAGAGGGAAATGTGAAAACCTAAAATTATTTCAGGAAATAGTGCTAGAGTGAGGGACTGTTTGTCCATGGGCCATCTCCACCCAGAAGGACAGAAATTCTTTTTCTCTGGAAACAAAGATGCATCATATCTGTTTCTGCAGGGTGGAGTGTTTGCCGGTCTCTGGGGGCTTCAGATCATGTCTTTCTACTCTCTGGTGGCCAAGATTAATTCAACTCTGATTGATGGCGTAATAGTTGGTAGCTGTCCAGGGCTGGATCTGGCTCAGTGGTCAGGACTGGACCGCTGCCACACGTGACAATTACATAGTAGTTAGGATTTTATACCAGCCCAACGTGCATATGTTTAGAATTTATTTCATAATGAAATCCAGAGGTTCATCCCGATCAGAATCCATGGGCTTAGTTAACAAACAAATAGGTTTGTCCACAGCTGTTGCCTGTATGCACTGAATGTCTGAGGTTTCTGTCAGCATGTACAGTATTTATTGCATCAACGTCTCAGTATTTGCACCTGTAACCTTAGGTTACCTAACTGTTGCTTTTTACATTGCCACATTTCACATGCCAGCAAGGAAAACAGGTAATTTATCATTTGACTGCAACTATAATGCTCATTGGCACACTAGTCTCGTGGCCTGCTCCTGTGTTTTTGTGTGCTGAAGCCTGAAAGAGACGCCTGTCAAAACCATTTATTCCTAATCAGCACACATTGCTGGGTTCAGAGATCAGCCTGGGGTTCAAAGTTCATGTGTGATCAGTCGGTACGAACAAGGTTTCTGGATGTGGTGATGGGTTAAAGGTTGCACCACAGGCTGTTCCCTCTCTAATGCAACAGAACCCTTAAGACTTTACTCAATCACATGTCTGTAATTATTCTGTGATTTCACCCTACACTGCCAAGTGAACAATCAACACGTTCTTGCTTTGTTGCATGTTTAGTAGTGTAGAATACATGATTATACACTAGATTTCTTCTCTTAATGTGCTGTACTGTGTGGTTGGAGCAAAACTGACAGTTTTGTCAAGATGTGCGTCTTGTTTGTACACAGAGTGATGTAATAAAAAAAAACACTGTGGCACTGTGATTTTGATTTATTTATTTCCTGTGAGGTTCTTCTGTGAAACGGTTCAGTATTTAGCTTCTGAAATTACTTTCTCCATGACAAAAAGCTGCTCTTCGTGACTGACATTAAACGGTGAGTTTCCGCTTGAATTTGCTGGTCTCTCTTTTGATGGGACCCCACTGCTAGTCATTGTCATATTTCCTTTTTCCCTTTTTTTCTACTTTGCTTTTTTAATTTTATGCTGCCTTTTCTTGTTCCTCTCAACTCTCCTCCTGTGTTTTTCCTGGTTGTTTTTTTTTGGAGCTATCATCTCTTTTCTCCAAAGAGTGATCTTTATTTTTAACTCTCTTCTTTTTCAGCACCTTGAACAACATGACTCCTGGGAGTAGCATTAACTGTACAAAAATAATGTTTCTAAAGCAATCCTGAGCCTGCGGGTTCCACTGAGGGGTCAAAGAGACTGGGAGGAACTTTAATAAGTCCTTTCAGACTTCAAAGAGCTTCCTGTGTTTTCTGCTTTAATGTCGATGATGCTGAAAAGGGCAAATGTAGACAGTTCAATTCCCCCACTGCTGCTGGGCCTGGTGAATTTGTTTGATTTAGTTCCTGTTAAAGTTTTGACTTTTTCTCTAAGGTAATAGAAATTAAAATCTGTCACATGGTTTGAGACCCTAGTTATCTGGCAAAAAGGTCAAAAGAAGAAAAATCTTCGATGCTTTCATGGAATTTCACCAACCAGTTTGATGTCTGTAACCGAGGCTACAATAGGTTCACTCTGCAAGCAAAAATGGGTCATGGAGTCAATACTTTGTGCCAAACTTCATGAGATTATCAGACATCTACATACTGTACAAATTGCAGAACAGATTTTGGGAAAGTTTAAAAGCTAAGGGCAGAGACCAGTACTGACTGTGCACCACTTATTGCTCAGTGTCAGCTCTCATTGGATCTGGTTAGTCTTCAAAATGCTTCTTACACTCGTCACTTACACAACTTTTTCTGTAAAAAAAAGATTATGTCTCGAGTTCAAGCTGAAATCTTTCTAACCTCAGCAGACAGTGCTGCCATTAAACGATCAAACCTCCCCCCGTGTATCCAGTAACATCAGATTTTAGGTTCATTGGACCAGAAATCCTTTAATAACTCTCGACCGGCAGTCTTCCTTTCCCTGCTAGATGGCCTCTTCTCTCTGTTGGCAGTCAACCCTCAGATACTGTGCTCAGCTGTGTGTGTGTGAATGTGTAAGAGAGAGAGAGAGAGAGAGAGAGAGAGAGAGAGAGAGAGAGAGAGAGAGTGTGTGTTTGGTTTTCATGTAGAGTTTCTATAAAACATGGATTAAATCTTTGACTTGCGGTATTTTGTTACCAGTTCTCTTGTTGTGGCAAGTTTTCTTTTCTGCTGTCTCTTTCTTTTGGTGCATGTGTGTTTGGGTCTCTGTGTGTGTAACTGGTGTCTGTTAATGCTGATTTGATTCCAGCGTGGGCCACTGTTTGTAAACTTAGGACTGGAGTTTGTTATTTCAGATTTATGAAGAGGGCTGTGTTTATTCATTTCTCTTAGATGTGCACTATATCAGTGTGTATGTTTGCCCGTGTCTTGTTAGTTCGGGGTAATAGAAGCTAGTTTTCGTTCTGCAGCAGAGGAGAAAAATGTAGCTCGGTAGTTAGCTGTATTGGGTGGGAACTTGGAAAGAAAAGTATCTGAATAATTTAGAATGCAAATTGCTGTTTCAGTAATGTAATTTAACACTTTGGATTCATTTTGGATTTGAATTAGCTTGAAGTTAAAAAAAAAACCCTGGTGTGATGCAACTGTATGCAATTCTATAGTTTGGTTCACATCTATATCTACAGTATGTTCCAGCTCAGTCCAGCTGTGAAGGTTGCAAGTGTAACATGCATAGCTTCTCACCGGAGGGAGCCATAGGCACATTTTCACTGCGCAGCCCAGCATTAGGTCACAGTTTATAATGTAACTTTTACAGGTGCGGGTGCTGGGTGATGATTCTTATGTTTTAATTTTTATAACTGCAAACCCATCTCAATCATATCTAAAATAAATAAGCATTATTGAACAGCTCTTAGTTGGGAAATAACTTGAATTAAATCTAGGATGAATAGAAATAAAATTAAGTAAATGTCAGATTGTCTTAATTCAAACTGTAATAAATGATACATTATCAGTTTTATAGAAATGTTTTTTTTTATGAGTAAAGGGTAGAATATAATAGAAGCTTTGTGTTTTGGTTACAATTTAAAAAACACTAATGTCCATTAGAATTGATTATTGCGTTGATAATAATACTCTTCAGTATTTGAACATTGATGAGGGACATAGCAGTCAGTTTTATACTTTTCTGAACTTTCTTTGATCTATGTGACAGAGAGCAATGACAAAGAGTAGTTGACTTTGAAGGATCCAGTTAGTCCAACAGATGTGCAGTGTGCTGAGTTGAGTGCAGTTTGTGTCCATATAGCAGCAGCAGTCAGTTGTTCATTAGTGATATTGCCTGGGGGAAGAAAC
>JAUMHF010000023.1:4941773-4971129 GCA_032359275.1 Microctenopoma steveboyesi | reverse complement strand
GTGTACAGGTCCTGAAGAGAGGGCAGAGGTGCACCAATGATATTTTCTGCAGTTCTGACTGTGCGCTGCAGTCTGTGTTGGTCCTGTGCAGTGGCTGCTCCACTTCACATGACCTTTAGGAAAAAAAACAATAAACAAACCAGAAGAGGTTTTGACTGTAATCTTGAGATTCCACTTACATGTCAACCTGTTTCTGGATTGTTAATGTTATGTCCAAATCTTTTGCTCCAGCTCGGAAATATCCCTTGTTTCTTTTTGTCCAGTTGCAATTTGTGGTTCTTTGGGGGGTAACCCCTGATCCCTGCAATTCATCTGATGGAGGAGGAGCAGGAACAGGGCAGAGACAATAAGAGCCACTCCTGCCATGAGGAAACCCGTCCCGTAATCATTCATCTTGTCAATGAAGAAACCTAGAAAGACAACAACAAAAAAATGATCTGCAGATTTTTCCTAATGTTTTTTTCTTGACTCACATGCACAGTCCAAAGAACAGCTAAATCATCATTATCTTATTATTTTTGCTTTCTTTATTAGCACATACAAAAGACAAGGCAGAGATCAGCATGAGAGGACTGGAGATTAATTTTATCCTAAGGCAGTAATGCCAGTGCTTTCCTCCCTTGAAAAAAAAAAGGATAATTAGAAGTCTTTGAAGAATTCTCGATATCCATCAGCTCCCTGCTCCTTAAAGTAATCAAAGTAATAAACAGTACAGTGGTTAGAAATAGCCTGTGTCAGTGGGACCATGCTAAGTTATAAATAGGACACCACTGGCTATATTTGTATCTTCTTAACTTTATTTGAGGCCAGTGTCAGCATTTAGCAATGTTCTAAATTTAACATTTAGTTTATTTCAGTCACTTCCACAGTTTTCAGGAAATATGCATTAAAAAGAAAACAAGAAACAGAGATTTAAAGAAAAAAGAGAATCAGAAATAATTATATTTAAAAAAAAAACTTTTTCTAATATATCAAGCCAGAGTCAATGGGCTCCATTTAATTTCTAATAAACAAAATGCTCAACAGTTCAGCTGAAAAGTAGAAATGCCAAAGGGGAAATCCAAACCTTTGACAGATACAGCACATTCTGTGGAGCAAAAGAATTGCAGCCTGTCACACTTCAGTAGCTCAAATTGCTCTCATTCCATGTTTTTTGCTACACTAACAGCTTTCTTGGAAATACCATCAAATGAATCCAAGCTACAATTAGGTGAATGTGTTTTTGTTTCCCCAGCCGATTTAAGGCTGCCCATGCTCATAGGCAGGGCTTTTTCTGGTGGCTGTACATGGTTGCGAAAGTCAAGCCGGATGTTTTTCAGACTGCATTTACTGCTTTTGTTTAGCGTTGTGAGTGAAAATGGGCCGTAACCTCAGTAATAAGCTTCCAATGCCCACTGGTTTGCAGGACACGCTGTGCGTGATGGGGCTACAGTGTGTGTCAGTTTGGAGAGCAAAATGGTTTTGGTTCCCTGCCAGTGAGCCCTAGGAGATTTTTTATCATTTTATTTTAATAGTTTACCAGTAGCTGCAGTGGCCTATTATTATTAGGATTATTTTAGAATATAACTAATTACATGGATTCATAAGAGAGATAACTGGAAACCTATAACCAACATAGCACAAGTTTGTTTTGTAAATGTCTATATGACTATGACAGAGATTATTTTATTTTTACTGTGAATAATCTTGGAGTTATCTTTAAATAGCATATATCCGTTACCTTTTGCATAAAATAAATATCTAGAATGTCCTTCTTTCACCTGAGGAATATTACTAAAATGAGAATCATCCTATCTCAAAGTGATGCTAAGAAACTAGTTCATGCTCTATAGGCTGGACTAATGTAATTCATTACTGATTGATGTCCAAATATTTATCCTACACTAGCTTCTCTCTAATGGCTTCCTGTAAAAATCAAGAGTATAAAGCACTATATGATCAGGCTCCTTCATATCTTAAAGACCTCATCAACCTTATTGTCCCAGCAGAGCACTTCACTCTCAGAAAGCTGGTCTACTTGTGGTTCCTAGAGTTTCCAAATGTTTAATGAGAGGCAGAGCCTTTAGTTATCAAGCTCCTCTCCTGTGGAACCAGCTCCCAGTTAAGATTAGACTTAAAACTCTCCTTTTTAATAAAGCTTATAGTTAGAGATGGATCAGGTGACTCTGAACCGTCTCTTAGTTGTGCTGCTGGGGGACCTCCCACACTACACTTTCTCCCTCTCTCCCTTTTTTTAAATCTTTCTGCAGGTATCCTTGACCTAGGAGCTGCAGTACTGGTCTTAAACCTACACTGTAAAATATCTTGAGATGACTTTATGTTGTGATTTAGTGCAATATAAATAGAGCTGAATTGAATATTTGAACAGTGGTGTATATCACACTATTTGAGTTATGCTTGACGATGCCCATATTTTTATATTTTTAGTCATACATGTTATGTATTTTATATGTATCGATCCACAATGTTCATACTCTACTTTACTTTCTTCAGTAGTAGCAGGCAGATGTTTTCTGAAAATAAAAAGCTCTACAGCTAATATCTGCCAGCATGAAACCTAAGCCAGTAAACACTAGTGACTAACAATCACAGTGGAGCATTTAGGATCTAAACAAGAAATTTTCTCTTGAAGTTTGTTTCTCTTTTTTGTTATGTTACCACGTTCGCTCTTATGGGCTGCTGGACAGAGTGTATGAATTTGGAGAAATGTCTTAAGTCACAAATGTCAGGTCAACCATAAAATTAACATAGCCATAAAGCATCATTATTCACTTTTTACCCAGCTAAATGTAAAAACTCTGAATCCTGAACAAACATGGTTGACTGCAGAGTGTTGTGGTGCATCAGGTAAAAAAATCTCATTTTGCTTGAATGGGCTGCTGTTACAATATAGAATGGTGTCTGTAAAAGTTGGCTGCCAGTTAACACAATGGAACGGGTTGCAGGAATTCTGATAGAAAAGTGAGCAGAACAATACTTTGTGTTGACTGCAAACAAATCTTTGTCACTCACCAGCTAGGGGTGGTCCAAGCAGGCCCCCGCTGCTGCGAATGAGCATGAAAAACCCCAGTGCACTTCCAAGTCTTTGGACGCCCACCACTTCTGCCAGCACAGTGATGTGGATGGCAACTGTAGCACCAAACACAAGACCGTATGCTGCGCTGAAAACAGCCAGCTCAGGGAACGAAGAGGCCAGTGGACAGAGGAGTAGCACAGAACCCAACAGAATCACTGTAACTATGAGCTGCTGAACCTGAGCAGAGACAGGAGAAACAGAGTGCTGCAGCCATGCAGTCTATACACCTTTTGACACCTCACATAAAGACTGATGCCACTTTTCACCATGTAGCTGTTTAGCTGTTAAACTGAACTCACCATTGCCACCAGTCTCAGGTTTGCCACCCAGCCAAAAAACACCCTTCCAAAAAGGTCTAGGGCTGCCGAAATGGACATCAGTGCGGCCGCCTCGTATTCCTCAATTCCCTTACTTCGAGCATATGGAACAAGGAACAGAGCTGGGGCAAAAAACCCCAGGGCAGCAAAAACACCAAACATTGAGTAGACCATGAATCGAGCATTAGAAATAAGGGTATAATCTACATAATGAAGGATTTTAATCCTCAGCTCATTCCTCCTATATCTGTTGTTTGAGTTTTTGGTTACCATAGATTTTTCCTCTTGTTGTTTGTAGGGTTTATTGCTTGTACACTGATCAGACCCCTCAGATACTCTCTGCTCTTCCTCTAGAAAGTTCGCTTTTCTCTGCTCCAAGGCCTCTTTCGGGAGCAATTCCAACGACAAGCCTCCCTCCTCTGATTTGACCTCACTGACACGGGTCACAAGACTAGCACCTGTTAGGGGCCTTAGCAGCATCCCGCACACACACAGGTTAAGCTGGAGACCCCCTAGAATTAAAAAAGCACCCCTCCATGAGAAGCTGTCAACTAACAGCTGGAACAGGGGTGTGAACACAAACGTAAGGATGCACTCTCCAGCGCTGGCAAAGGCATTTGCCACTGGGCGCCTCTTCTCAAAGTACAAACCCAGCATGGTTACTGTAGGAGTCCAAGTTAATGCATAACCAAAACCTACAGACACAGACAGTTAATATCACATATTATTATTATTATGTTTTTATTAGGTCTGTATGTGTGTGTGTATGTGACTGCACAAAACCACTCACCGTTTAAGAATCCCACTGTGAAGTAGAGTTCAATCAGGTTACTTGCAAACGCCCCAGTAATGACTCCTATGCTGCATATCAGTCCACCTGTTATCACGACAGAACGATGGCTGAAGCGAGCACTCAGAGCAGACGCTACCGGAGCTGCAGAAGGTCACACAGGCATGTTTATGTGTTTCTTAAACCAAAGCCAGTATTTACATTGTACACTTTAAAATAGTCATTCAGGCTAACACAAATTCACAAATATTCATGCACATCACAGCAAATAAGTGACCAGAAGAGTCATAAATATTGATGAAATGAATACTTGATTAAAATTACACCTGAATAGAGACATTATGAAGCAGAGCATTCAAATAAATCCCAGTTTTGGGACTGTAAGGACATACACTGCAGCAGATGTGAATTTAATTCAGGCAGACACTGAAAACACTGAAGATCAAGTAGACGTTGAGTCACACGTTTATAATACTTTACATGATTAGGAGAGCAAAGTGTATTCAACATAAACCGGGAATTTACAATGTAGAATAGAGCCTCCTGGTGGTGAGACACTGTAACTACGTTTGTGCTGAATCATCAGAAAGATTTAAAATCAAGGTCAAAATCTAACTGATGTGCTTTTATGTATATTAAATACTGAAGTACAATAACTGTAATAGAAAACAATAGTGATTATTACCCACAATGTGAATGGTAGCTACAGCAATAGAGGTGATCCATGATGCTCCCGTTGCAGTACTTTCAAAGTGTTGGTGTATCGCAACGTAAAACACACCAAAGGTCTTTATGATCCCAAAGGTTAATCCGAAGACAAAGAAGCAAGACAGCAAGACAAACCAGGCGTAGCCGCCATCAACGGCTGATTGTGGTGCCACAGCTACCTTCACCCCCTGAGACTTCACTGGAGAATCCATGTTCATCTTCACTGATTTCAAACCCCTAGGGAGGGACACAAAATCACGAAAGGTGTATAGTTATTTATCATAAAAATGTAAGTAAATGTAAAATTGTATTTATAAACCTTCTGTTTTTTCAGGTTCACAGTTCACCCACTACTGACAATACACATCCATCATCTACACTAAACAGACTTATTGCTTTCCTTTACTTGGCAGACGTTTTTATTCAAAGTGACTTACAAGGAGAAGACACAAGTAATTACCGTTCGGTTTCTGTAAATTCAAACTAAGAGCCCTGATAAGACTCAACTTGTGAAGGTGAAGTACATGCTAGGAATTGTTAAGTGCTAGCAGAGGCACTGCTTGTTTATATTTTTAGATCTGGAAATGTCTCATTAAAATGCTATTAACTTTCCTGGAAATACTTTAATTTCCTGGGAATGCTAGATGACACGGATTTGACACTGACATGTCTATTAAAGAAAAACCTAATTAATGACAAAATGCCAGCTTTATACACATTATGTAAGGTACGCACACATCTACACCAATAAGAAAATAAACAGGAAATATTTCCCATTGCAAGCTTTGTCATCTCTTTGGACCACAGTCACTGCAAGCAGATTAGATTAACCATGCATGACAGGATTTAGTTCAGCTCATTTTTCAGTTGATGAAAAATACATAATATGCATAATAATAATCAAGCTTCATAGGCTGCACAAAAAAAACAGTTTGTAAAGGATTTCCAATCATTTCAATTATGGAGATTCAAAAAAACTCAGTCTGTGTGATCACAGTCACAGGACAATTCACATATTTCAAATACAGTATTTTTCTGTAAAATCATATTTCTACCATACCTGTTGTGGTCACATTAAAACCATCATCCAACTCCTGAAATCCAGCGCTCCAGCTTGGTGTGATAGGAGGGAATCTTATGAACTGGTTTTCACACTTGTCACATGCAGAGGTAATGGCTGCGTCAGTCACGTGGGTAACAGGCACGTTTCAAGGGTTCAGTGGTCAGACACAGACAATGTGTGACAGAGTGAGCATGAGCAGGAAACAGAAAAACACGAGACTGTCAACACATCAAGGGGTTAAAGCATGTTGAGTAAAACGCTGATGATGACATGTGCTTTGTCAGACAGACCATTGTAGAAGATTTTCACACGATTCCCGAGTGTGTCGACATACTAAAATTAGAGACACACAAAAGTCAGACTATCACCATCTGTCTTGTTGGCTTATGTCCAAACATGTGAATGTAAGTCAGACGTATGGAATGACAATCTTATCCTCTAGTTTACACCACCTTCCACAAATATGTTAAGTAAATATACTGATAAAAGGAACTTCCTCACTATACATTATGTATGCCACGGTTGTATTTCTGTACTCAAACAATAGGTAAAGTTCAACAGTTTACCTTTAATGCAGTGTCAAGTAAGCAGGAGAAAGGCAAGACAGATTTGTAATATAAAGAGCTGGCAGGTGAGCAGTCAGTCGAAGTATAAAGATGACAGGTTGAAGAAATTAGGCAGAAACCACAGAACATAAAAAAGTAATATATGAAGGTGTGAATAAAAGCAATGTCTGCTGGGAACAAAACACAGTCTGGCAAAGAGTGAAGATGAAAAATGTTGAAACATGTATTGTATGGGTAATTAACAAATGCAGAGCAGGGTCAGAGGGGAGGGAAAATCCTGGGAGGCTGGTGTAACTGCAGGACAGGTGGGAGTGGTTTGGAGTGACAGGGTGAGTTAGAGGTTGGCAGATAAACAGAACTGACCTGAATAAATCACTGAGTGACTAGGACAGAACCTTCTCCCTCACCCGCCAAATAGTGGAGGTTCCTCCCATCATGTGTGCACCCAAGGAGTCGTGACACTGTCATCCATCAATGGGTAGGTGTCCTTCAGGCTAAAACTTTGTCTTTGGCTTGGAGCAGGAGGGCATGAGTGGTAGGAGTGAATCCTCCCTCACTGGCTTGACTCGGAAAACATGAAACGCGGGCTGTGTTCTCACACACGGCCACCTTCTAGATGATTTGGGCAAAGGAAAAGAGTCATATGATCCAAGGAGATTATTTTCTCTCCAGAGCTAGGCCCCTCCTGATTCAACCAGCGCATTTTAGGAGGGTATAGGTTAAGCATCAAGCAGATTAAATGACAAGAGCAAGGTGTGGAATGGTGGCTGGGATAATGTTTTAACCCCCTCTATTGTCCAAGTGTTTGCACACAGATGGCGAGAGCATCAGAACATGTAGCTTGGCAGACAAGTTCATTCTTGAGATGAGTGAACAGCTTGTGAGCTGGTAGGCAACAAGGATGTCACTGCTTCTGTCACAGCAAACGAAAAAGGTCAGGGCTACCAAAAGATCTTAGATCTTAGTACTTTTACAATAAGGAATAAACTATACTCATATATTTACATGACAAACACACAGATGCATATCAAGTTCACAACATATTTCAGCAAGGACAGATTGTTAATAAGAACCAAAGACAACATGCTCATTGGGTCTTTTTATGCTGTTCTGAATTGGCAAGTTAACATTGACTTTCTCATTAACAAACAGGGAATAATGGACATTATGTAAGATGTGACAAGACTTTTTACATTCAGGCGGCTTCATTATACCACAAACAACTCTGACAAATAAACTGCCTTTAACTCACTGAAGTACAACCTGCCAAGAAACATTTAGGTAAATAATAATTCAGCTTGTGAAGTGCCTCTTTTATGATTTGTTCAGTTCTCTAGAGTACCAGGTTTTGTGGTGTGCCAGATGGTTATTGGAGACAAGTATTGGTTATGAGCCTATGGCACAACATTTGGGCCAAATTTGTTTTGGACTCTGTTCTTGTTTTAAATGAGAAATTAATTATTATCAATTGATTACATTAGAGTTTTTGGAACTGTCAGACAATACTAGACATAAAATAAATTATTAACATAAGCATTCAAAGTAAATTACAGCTTAAGTTCCTAAACGTAGGATAATGTTACATGGATTTTATAATTCAAACTCATTATTTTAGTTTGGAAGTATTTAAACTGTAGTTGGGGTCTGTATACCACCGAAGGTCACTGTGTCACTCTGCCTACACATTAAAGCTTAGAGGTAAGCACAGACTCGGTCTTCTTCCTCTAATTTCCAAGAAAGTACAACATGATGACATGAAACATTCTCTCTATTCCCTCTGCCTTTTTCACAGGTAATTTTACTTTCAGGGATAACGTTTGCTTTCGGTGCTCAGACCTCTGAATTATAGATTCCCAACGGGTGTTCAAAAAACAATTAAAGATTTATAGGCATCTGTAATAAATTATAAATCTATGATGGGGTTGACTGAGAAGGGTAGAGTAGTGGTATAGATGGAGAGCAATGCCTTCTGAATAATGAATATGTGCTGGTGAGGCCTGACGGAGTGTTATTGGCTATGTTTCCAAAGGAAGATAGACTCCTCAGGTTGCACTGTACCTGACTTGCCACGCCTGAATTGTTTTCTTGCAGCAGGGACTGCACGGACCTGTATGTTACTGTTGTTTACCGTTTTACCTGTACATGCAGAAATAGGGTCTGTAGTAACCATGAAGCATGTAAAAAAGGCTTTTATCATTAAATGATAAGGTCATACATATTTTATTTTGTCTCATGTTGCAACCAAATGCATAATCTTATTTCAGTCCTTGAGGTATTTTTTGTTGAATTGCATAAATTAAACTTCAAAATATTTTACTGCTTAAAAACTGCAATTTCTAAGAATTTCAGCTTCCTGTTTTTCTGGAAAACTTTGCTGACTCAACCTTTGTTGTTTTTTATTGCTTGCTTTCCAGAGTTTGACACAATAAGTTAGTGACGCAAGACCATTGAAATACAGTTAATGTCCTTATGTTTGAAGGCAACTATGTGAGTTTTTGTTGACAGCCAGATTACTCTCTGTCCCACTGCCTTCTGGGTAAACTACTTAGCCATGCAAGCGGTGCTGACAGTGGTTTGTCAACAACATTTCAGCAACTTTTGAATGGAATAAGTTTTCACTCAACCAATGAAATTAATGATTCTGAGAGGATGAAACCTACTGACTTTCACATTTCCTCTACCACCTACTTGTAAATTAATGTGTGAACATCTGCTATCCATCACAATATTAGCATAGTCAGTGTGTAGCACATAGATACAGTACATTGCACTGAACATCATGCCATGTGCTTCTTTTTCCTCAAAAGGGCTCAAAATAGAGTTTAGAAAAAGGACTGCACAGTGAAAGAAATTAAAAATAGTAAAATAGTTTTTTTTAGTTACTGCAACAACCACCCAACTGCAACTGAAAAAAATGCTAGTGTGGTGTCACATTTGTATTTATAACATGCCAGGTTTGTGGATGTTACCCACACAAAGCAGCTGCAGTGTCACACAAGATACAATACTGTACTTTGAATACCGATGCACCCTAAATGTGTCCAACAGCCACTTACACATGCACCGCAGTAACTGCCACAAAAGCTAACAAGCCTGTTGTGTGTGTGTGTGTGTGTGTGTGATGCAATCAGACACTTGATTGTGAGACGAGCCAAGGTCATTGTAAAAGAACAGTGTGGCAGTAATCATACAGGGAGGGAATTCGTTGGCATCGACTAGCCGCATCACAGCCTGGACGTCGTTTGTGCTCTCTGATTAGCGTTGGAGCTGAAAGTCTGGTGAATCACCGTTCATACAGCTCATCCCTGTGTGTTTATATGTACGAGATGCATCTTATCTCAGCTCTTTTCCCTTTTGATTCCTGCTGGAGGCTCGCCACAAGCATGCACACACACACGCACACACACCATTGATCAAAGATTTTAATCTTAGCAATTTATTTTAAATTGTTTTTCTCATCTGCCTGCACATGGATGAACAATTAATGTGTCTCTGTAGTTATACAAAAACAGTAGAAATGTGTGAAGCTATGATACTTTTTTCATTTTGCATCATGACTCAATTGGTCCCCAGTGATTTCATTAGGAGAACTGTGAGGTTGTAAACCCTGCACAACTGCTTCCTGGGCCGGGGAAATTATTTTGTGAGCTAATTTTTAGGCCAGTCATGTTCTGTAAAACTGGCCCTCGGCACCTTCTTCAGCTTGGTCAATGATCATTCAGTATTAAGCCTCCTTATAAATCTAATCATGTACACATACTTCCCCACACCAACCCACACACAATGCAGCTACTGCACTGCAGCACATCCTTCACATCTGCTTACAGATATACTTTCATCCATCTCCACACCTTTCTAAGCTCCCAAATATGTTTGACAGTCAGTTTTTTTTGTTTTTAGCTGAGTGTGAATTCCTGTGGAAAAACTAGGAGAGCCTAGCAAAGAGGCGAGGAGGCAGGAGGAGGCAGGCGGTCGTGTCAAGAATTCTGCAGACACATGAAAACTTAGGTGATAGCTCTAGTGGAAATGGGTTTAACCTTTCTGGCATGGATAATCATTAATCCATGGAACAGGCCATACTGTGCCTGAGCGGGAACGTGCAAACATAAACAACATCTTTCCCACTTTGACTCCCAAGCTACTTTTGTGAAAGTCAGTGTATATTATAAAAATAACAAACGTGTTACAGAAGATACACTGAAATGAAATTGTAAATCTTTGTCACAATTAAAAAATATTGCATCTCAAGTTTGGTTTATGTTGGAGAAAGATGTTAGATATTTGCACAATGGTTTCTTTCCATAATCCATGTCTTGCTCACTTGAGTGGTTTCTGAAATGCAGGTTGAAACATTTGATGATACCTTTCCTTTAAAACATTGGTGTTACAACCATATCCCACTCTCTGCTGGCATTATCCCTTCCTCTCCAGCCCAGCATGCTCTCCACCCTCTCCTGCCCTCCACCTCTGCTTCAGAGCTTCAGCCCTAACTTGCCTCTCTGTGGCACACTCCCAGAAAGCACAGGTGTGTGTGGGCATGCCCAGATGGCGGTGTTGTTGTTGATGGAGGAGGCAGCCAACTAGCTGACTGCACATGCGTTGTTCACCGGCGCTGTGAAATCTTTTCTAACAGTGGCTGAAACGAAGAACTTATCACTGATCACTAGCGTTTCTATTAATATGTAAAGATTGTAAACAAATCTTTCATGGTGAGAACAAGAAAGTAATGCATCTTAAAATATAATGATCAATAAATAGTATGTGATTATACAGTAGAAGCAATTCAAATATGACGATTTCCCTTGTTTAATCATCTACAATAAATCAGCAGTAAATTAAAGGCATCTACAGCTGCTGGTATTGTTAGATGACTGATGCCCTTGTTATTCACACACTCTGTAATATTGGTTCCAGATTAATGGCTGCCAAACTGAGATTCTGTTTAACCCTGTTTTCAGGCACCGTGAGACCACAGCCGACGAGAACTCGCATTAGGAAAAGTAGTCTCTCCATCCTCCAAGCGCGTTCACTTGAAATGAAGCAGGGTTTCACACACAATTATGGGCATTTGTGTTTCCTGTGGAGACAAAACGTAAACATGCAACAGTTTTCACCTGTTGACGTTGAGCTCTGGTCTCCAGGTGCGAGGTGTGTTGAGTCGAAAGGGCGTTTCCTGGAAATTCACCGGTGTTTACAAGTAGATACATGAGGGAGGCTGGGACTTAATGGGCGGGCTCAGCTGCTTGTGGACATTAGGGAAATGTTTCTTTGAGTTTATTACCATTTCTCTGTGAATAGCTAAACTAAAAAAATGTTGGAAAGATTTTGAAATTTCATGTTTTCTTTTTAAGAACATTGGACTTGCTGCATCTCACCGCAGCTGACTTGTTAGAAAAAGCTGAAGATGCTGTAAATTTTTCCTAAATTGATAACTATTTTAAGGCATGTCTCTTATTTCATTTTACTTTTTTCCTTTTCTGTGTGGCATTTGTAGAATTTGACAGCGCAGCATTCATCATCTTGCTGAGAATAAGGTTAAGGGACAATGACGCATATAATAGATGATGTAAGTGAGAAAAATGTAACAGGGACATCAGAGAGAAAGAAAATGTAAGTATGGAGTTCAGATGATAGGAATATCTAAATTACATTGAACATACAGAAACCAAATATAAGGAAATGGAAAAATAGAAGGAAAAGCCTGACCTTCTGGTGATTCTACAGGACAGAGCTGTAGAAGTCATTCTTAGGACACAGTATATTTATCTGTGCAAAGATTCATGGGAAGTTGTCCAGAAAGGATTAAGAGAGGCCGTTATGAACTGCAAAGCCAGCATAGATGCATCTCCAGATGATGGACCCTATTTCTGGGTCGTTCCTGGTTCTGTGACATTTACAGCATTTACTTTATAATTTACTGTAAATGTGGAACTTTAACTCTGGAAAAATATCTCAAACATCCTTTCAATAATTGCACAAAAAGGCATCTTAAACATTTTGCTCTCAGTGCAGGGACAAGCAAATGTGAGGACAAAGGCAGCCAGAACAAGATGGCATTTTTGAGTTCCTTTGCATCCATCAGTGTAGAAACTTAAGCGGTCGATTGTGTGATGGATTTCATCTATATGGGCGTCTAGCACTTGTGGCAGAGGAAGGAGATGTCACTTCTGGGGCAGGAGAAAGACAGAGATGACCTATTTGGTCAGTTAATAGCTGAATGCAGTAGAATAGGAAGAAGATACTGGACCTCCTGACCAGTAGGTGAAGTCTCCTGTTGTTTCTGTGTGGTCTGTATTCGACTGTGGCAGTAGGAAAGACAAGCAAGCACACATGGCAAAAGCTCACAAATCCTTTTCACAGTTACACCCAAAATCCACAATCAAAATCGATTACCCTAAACGCTTTTCCTCTCAGGGGTTGCAGGAGTGCTGGTTACAGTCCCAGCTGTGCCTGGGTGAGAGGCAGGGTACCCAGTGAACAGATCATCTATCACAAGGCTGCATGCCTGTGGGTGGTGGAAGAAAACCAGAGTACTCACAGAGAATCCACAACCATAGACACGGAAACAACAGACAAACTGAAGCGTAGCTGACGGACCTGTACGTTCAAACCCAGGTCCTTCCGTTATGCAACAGCGTTGAACACTACTGTACTCTGTGCCACCTCAAAACAAAAATCCAGAACCAAAAAATCAGAGAGTCCAGTGCAAAGCAGAGCCAGAAAAGAGACCAAAGTCCTGATCCTGCCTGTTTGAAAGTCAGGATCTGAGTTACTGGCTTGTTATTTACTCACAGTCATAGTCATAGACACAGGTGTAAAGAATGAGGGTGATAAACCCAAGAAAGAGTCGGGAGCGACACAGAGATGAAGAAAATGGCAAAATAATAAAAGATGAAAACCAGAAGTCAGTCAGAGATCATGACATGGACATGAATATTAGGCCCAAGCCCCTCTAAAATATACAATTTGTAAATGACATATCCATAGATACAGGTACACGCTTAACAAATAGAAGCAAGACTATGACTTTAAATGAATAATTTTCTTCAGAGACGGTAAGTAGGTATCAGTAACATTCATTCCTTGCTTAACTTTACTTATGTTTTCTGAAGATTAAAAAACATATTATTTATGGAGCGCAGGCCTGAGACGGACTAGGAGAAATTAAATCAGAGGTGGTATCTTGGTCCAGACCAGACCAGCGCATACAATCACGGATACACATCTTATCGCGCGACATGTGCTGTCTCTGTTTGCTCGGCTGGTAAAGAGTTGAGCTCTGAGCTGAGACATCCAGATACATGACTCAATTAACTGCATATTAACACAGAAACAATGGTGAATAAATAGTCTTTTTCATTTGTTCACCCTTGGGTGGCTTAGATTTGGTTACAGTGCCAATATAAAATGATAATTGTGACAATGAAAATAACATTTTTGTAAGGGATGTTCCAGTGTTCCAGCCAGATAACAACAGAACTGCTGTACAAGAGATAATTAACTTGATGAAGCCTATTTAGAACAAAAAGAAAAAGAAAAACACATCTTCAGAAAAAGTAAAACAGGTAAAGTATAAATGTGCAGAATAAAACTGTGATTACGGTGTTTGAGACACATCATGGCTACTTATCTACCACAGACAGATTATGATGGACTTTTCCTGCCTAGTCCATGGATGATGTTTATTTCTGTCACTGTGTCAGAATTGCACAACATGGACTGATCACACACAAGCAGGAATGACTGTCTGAAATGTAAACGATGCGCACAGATACGCTGCTGCGGCTGCAGAATTGTGGCAGTTTTCGTAGCATCACATATGGTTTCTCTTCTGTCTTTCACGCACTAGAATCGGAAACCCTCTCTCTGTTTCTACCTATGTCATTTCTCCCACTGAGGTGCTCAGGGTCTACGACTTTGGAATAGTGATTCAGAATAGTGATTCAGTATAAAGAGCCTCCTGCAGGGTGGACTGTTGTTTTTATTATATCCTTTAGAGTAACTTCTTTAGCTGAGATTCCCCAGGTGGTGTCTCTGTGCGTGTATCCACCTCTTATGGTGTTCACTATATCGGTACCCATGTGTTTGTGTATGTCTTGTGTTAACATTAGTTTTTGAAGGTTTCGTTTTATTCTGAGTCCAAGCACAGTTCAGATTTATATGAAGCTGAATAATGTGAACAGATTCCAAACAATTTTTCCAATGCTCCTTCCAGTTTCCCCTCTTTACTCTGCAAACCCAGCTTTCAGAAACAAAAGTCAAACAAATTTTTTCCCTTTTCATTGACATGCAATCTTTATGCAATTTAATAAATAGATTTTTGTGTCCTTACAATGCAGTAGTCTTGGCAGATTCCCCCACAGATTTTCCTCCATTTTCTGTTTGATTCCTTTAAATTGAAGGTAGAAGATACGCCCTGGCTCCTTGAAGATTTTATTAGCTGATTAAATTCTACATTTGCAGTCTAAGCCTTGCACTCTCAGTCTAGATGGTGCGATACGGCCTCTGTAGGGGCTACCATTCTAATGTTCAGTGACTGTGTGGTTTAATTAAATTCACATCTTATCAGAGATTCTGCAATGTGCATCCACCTTGATGCCAGCAGCAGAGAACAAACACGGTCTGATCACATCTAATGCCAAAAAAAACGAATAACAAAAATGTTTGTTACATCACAGAGTACACATGTGTCTCAGGTAATGGGTCTTTATAAAAAATATTGTATTTTTCTTAACTCATTACACTAAGTGCCTAAACATAGACACAAAAAGTTTAATAATGCTGCTGTTACTGCAAGTAGATGTAGTATAAAGCAATCACTATCATCACCACACATTTATACTATCAAAGGAGATCTGCTTCATCTGCTCCTTCATGTGTCACAAAGGAAACACACTAATCTTAAAGTTTAAAATTCAAAATTATGAAGACTAAAAGAAAGAAGGCCATCTGTCCCATCTTTTATCAGTTCACGAGTGAAGAACACTGAAAGTTAAGTACTGACTTTACAAATTCCTCTTGCAAAACTCCTTGAGGACGACCCTGCGGCGCATATCTGTGGCTGCTGAACCTGCATCAGTATATAAATATATCATGAAAGCAAAACTTGCTATGAATTTTAAAGTGCCTGATTTCCCTTCCAGCTGCTTCCAATGTTGTTTTGGCGCATGTTCAATACTGGTAGATTTTCACACCATTAGACCAGGCGGAGCAAGATTGTGACCTGAGTGAATGTTTAGTGAAGTATTTGCCCTCTTGCAGATCATTTGTTAGTTCTAGCACATTTGTGACACTGAAGGATGTTCTCGTCTCTACCTGAAGAAAGAAGTCCAGTTGCCATGACAAACCTTCTAACATAAATACATAATGTTTTATTTTAATATTATTTTTGTTATGTTTTTTACTTTTATTAACTTAAAGGCTTCATAGATGTGTTTTAAGTCTTGTACAGAAAACATTAAGCTTCTAATTTGTGCTTTCAAGTCCTTTAATCTACATTTACATTATTTTACTTTAATCTTCCATGTCTTTGATTCAAATATCCTCAGAAGCCTCAAAAAGGTCGACTCTGCAGAGAGAAAGAAGGACATAATGCTATTTTGAGAATACTACACTATTCTTTTCCAGGCATTTTTTAACATCACAGTGATTAAATGACACTGCTGGTGAGTCCCATCATCACCTCGCTTCATCAGATCACCTTGCACTGCAGGTTATTCGCCAAGTATCTGTGCAAAAAATGCTTCCTAACATTTAGAAGCTGACACATTCAAGTTAAGTTGATTCGTGCAGTGTTCATAATCACAGTTACAGTCTCAAAGGGCTTCCCAACACCCACATTATGTGAACAATGAATGCATGCAGTGACCGTTTCAGCCCTTAGACTTTCAATGAGCAACAAAACTCCCACTAAAACCTTGGTGTCCAATGTGAGTGGGCGTGAGAGAGACCTCATTTGTCTGCATGCATGTGGAACAGAGAGAGAAAGAGATGCAAGACATGTCTTTACCAACTCTTGATTTGCTGTAACTTCTGGAATAAATTAAGCACAGCCTTTTATGATGGGCAATGCTGCTGTTACACAACAACAGTGTTTGGTTTTCTGAAAATTTGCAAAAGATTTATCTGTTGAAATATATACGCTGTATAATTAAAAAAGAAGCACAAAAGTTTAATTCAAAAGTGTACAACATTCGCTGGCTCTGCTCGTGTTTTTGTAATGTGGGAAACAGTTTTTGGCAATTAAAGCTAGTGATGTGTCTTAATACCCTCGTGATATCACCCTCATTTGTTCTAATAGCTATCACAGACTCAACCAGTCTCAAAAACACTCATCTCAATTGATTTCCAGTGGCTGCAGTTTCAGGATAGTCAATTAAAATCAGTAATGTGAGTCATTTGTCAAGTATAAATATAATGAGAGGTTTGTGTTGAAACGATTATATCATTAAAGTTATCATTCACCCTTTAAATTGACTCTGATGCCTAAATTGTCTAATTGTCTTATATTTACTGAACAGATATGAAATAAGAGTGGTATCAAAAGTGAGAATTGTTTTAACAATAACAAGCCTATATGTTAATATAATTAACCTTTGGATGGTGGTCAGGGGAGCAGTCATCTTCCAACTCAAGGGTCAGTGGTTCGATTCTCCACAAAGTTACACGTTTTGGACAAGACACGGAAACCCCGTAGTAGCGCAGACGTGTGTGTAGCAGCTGTCCAAACAACAATTTCCCCAGGGGATTAATTAAGTATTCATTATTATTATTTTTGTCTTGTGGACCCGCTCAGTTTTATTTCAGCAGATGAGGCACCAGCATTCTCCCCTTAAATCCTCCTCGTGATGGCTACAGAGCCTGGGGTTTTTGGAACAGTTTATCTGCTCTGGATTTGATGCCTCATCAATGCAATTATTTGTTGACATCCATACTTTTGCCCATGCTAGCCACAGACTGGCTTGTTCTGCACCTGGAGCTGGCTGCTGATGGGCTGGTCCTGTGGCTCGCCTTTCTTCTGGATCTGGCTTTCTTCAAAGTCACTGTTCATATGAATTTTCAGAAATGTCATCTTCACAGTCTGGAACTTCTTCCTCTAGATCATCATCATCAGCAAAAGCTCCTCTCTCCCAAAATCAATTGCAAGGCCCTGAACATCCTGTATGTAATATAAATGTGTGGGGGGTGTACAGTGTGTGGACATGTGAACATGTGTTCTGATATACGTTCTTCACAGAAAATGAGCCAAGGCCGATGATTATCAGCATTATATTCACATGTTTTTTCATCCAATTAACTTTTTTTATTTTGAAAATATAATTGACAAATTGACTCCATACAGGAGTTTTACTAAAACGTATGTATGTTTGGAAGTAACAACATTATAATACTATTACTTCCAAGCAAGCTATTATGTCAAAAGAACCAAAGTGTTCATATGCCATTTTGATGGTGGAACTGGTTGCAATGCCTGGTGGTATCAGTTTAAATCTTCCCTAGGGCACCAAACTGATTGGGGCTGGCACCAGTGGAAGGCATATGTTTAAACTCCAGAGCATATTTAGAGATTAGAGATTTAACAAAAGATCAGGCTGTTCCTCTATGAGCTTTATACTTTGGGACTTTATATAATTGTCCTTCAGAGTAAAATGGTATGTTTTCTCTCTTTTATATATATCTATAAATTGTATTCTGCATGAAGTCTTGCTTCTGTTACATCAACATTAATTGATGACCTGTGACCTGTGTTTTCAAAGTGAAGATTTAGTGATGAATGTACTTAAACAAACTTCTCAATCATATCAACAGCTATTAGCATTTTTTTACCTGATGTGCACCTTTATTCACCTTCATAACTATTTTTAGAATTATTATCCAGGTAAATTAGCACATCTGTAAAAGAATATGCATACTGTTGGTTCTGGTATGTGATTATGGTATGTGTCTGTACACAGAATAAAATGAAGTGATATTCAGTACACAGATGGATAATAGCCTATGTATATTAGATATAGAGTAATCCTTCACATCTCATCATACAAAGTTGGGCTGCTTAATTCAGACTGCGACACACTCGGCCATATGTTACTGCAGCAGATCCAATTACAAATTCCACTCGAGCTATAAATCTCGCAGGCGGTGAGATAGTACTATATATATGATATGGGCATTAGATGCCATAATGCACCTAAAGCGATTGGACTGGAATCGCCAGTTTTCTGGTGAGGAAGAAAATGACAAACCCATATTTAAAGCACCTAGATGCAGTGGACTTTCAGGCAGCAACCCGTTTGCCTGTGGGGCATTTAATCCCAACTTTAATCTAGATTATGTCCACATCTGGCATTTCTCTGCATGTCCCCACATCCTTCTTGGACCCCATCATGTGGTTTAGAAACAGGATGACCCCACCCATTTTGGAATCCACCCCAGGATTTGGAGGAGGTTGAGAAGAAAACGCAACAATAAGCAAAGCATCTTTAGTTGCAGCGCATTATGGAGATCTCCATCTACAAGCTGCAGATTTGCAGAGACTCGTGGCACCCTTCCAGAGTGTAATTGTGCACATGAGGTGATGTAAGAAGACTCATAATTGTTGTTCGCAGAATGCTTATCTCTATGTGTCTGGCAGTGACAGTTGTTTCTGTTTCTTCTTTACTCACAAATGTTCAGCAGCAGGACTCTGATTGAGCATCCTGGCCAAAGAGATTAGACTGTCATACCCCGAACAAAACAGCTACAGCCAGAAAATGGATTTCTCTCAGATTACTAGGAGAGCTTTTATTTGGAGCATTGCAAAGTACATTTAAGTACATTTCATGGTTGTTAGCGCTCATTCTCTCTCACTCACATGCCCTCAAACACTCTTTCTCTCCTTCCTTTCACTTCCTCATCCACTGGTTAAAAAAATCTATCTTGGAACTTAACAGCAATACCTTCACACGGTTTACCTTGAGTTCATAGTGAACTGAGAAGCCGCCACTTTTTATATCCAAGCATACAAACAGAAATGAGAACTAGATGGATATACGTCTTATATGAGCCAAAACTATCTTTAGTTAATATGTCTTCTCATAACATGGCTTCAAGCTTTAAAAATAAACTAAGAGAGGAGCACTTATTTGAATTCATGGCAGAAAAGTAGATTATATAGTATGAGACACATTATGAGTTCATACCATAGGCAACATATTGAACAGTAGTAAGAATAAAACAAAAAAAGTTGCTGTTGATCTCATAAGTATTTTCACAGTGGAAGGAAAAGCAACTTTGGATTGAGTATTGCATGTTTATGGAAGCAGCCAGTTACTAATATTGCTGCAGAGGCTTTCTGGTCAGACGCACTCTGGACCATTCAATTTAAAGGATTTCAGTTTCTGTGGAATCTACAATGTATCATCATTCCAAAGAGCAGGAGAAATGCTCTTTGTTTAAAGTCCTTTTATCCTACGCAACACAACCATGTGGGACGTGCAGCCTTTGGAGCAATAGTCAGCTTAAGTACCGTCATTGTAAGCAACACAGAGACTGAGGGACTTAATCTCAGTTGGAGTTCTGGATTGAAACAGTCAGTGTTATTACCTTTCAAAATGCTGCTGGTGGAAGGCTGTGATTATTATTTCCTGCAGCTTCACCGCCTTTGCCCAGCAGAGCCAGAGACTCCATTGAATGAATACTGTCCTTGTCCAGACGTAATCCCAGTTCAGGCGGAGCGGAGTTCTTCCCCACTTGTTCACCTTCTGCCTCTTGCAGTTCCCCTGTGGCAGCAGCAGCTGCAGCAGCCGCCGCGCACTCCTCCTTGAATAACCGGTCATGCTCCATCTTGAGCTCTTGGTAGGAGCGGGAGAACATGTGGAAGATGGAGGTAGCAGGAAAGGCCATGATGAGAATTCCACTGAGGATGCTGCTCAGCGCTACGACCTGTCCTGGAATGGATCTCGGCACCATGTCGCCATAGCCCACGGTCGTCATAGAGATAATGGCCCACCAGTAAGAGGCTGGTATGCTGCTGAAGTCATGGGTGCCAGTGAGCTCGCTCTCAGCCAAATGGACTAGTGGAGAGAAGAGGGTGACGGCCACACAGAGGAAAAGCAGAAGGAGGCCAAACTCCCGCGTGCTGCGCCTGACCGTGAGCCCCAGTGTCTGCAGACCGAGAGAGTGCCGAGCCAGCCGCATCACATAGAGAATCCTCAGAGCCCGCAGGATCCTCAACACCAGGCCCAACTTGTCCAAATAGCCCTTACCTCCTCCTGGCCTCTCGTGTTCCTGGGTTGGGTCCTCCTCCGTCACCACCAAGGAGACATAGTAAGGAAGAATGGCCATGGCGTCGATGATGTTGAGCGGGCCGCGGAGGAAGTCCAGCTTACTGCGCGCCTGAATGAACCTCAGAACGAACTCCAGGGAGAACCAGGCTACACACACCGTCTCTATGATGAACATGTTGTAGCACTTGGAGGAACATTCACCCTGAGGTAGAGAGGAAAGGAAATGAGTTGTGGGATTGACAGAGAGATGAGGACAGGAGGAGCAGCAAGACGAATGGGAAGAAAAGAATGGGGAGATGGGGAGAAGACAAAAACCCTGAGGTCAGATAATCACCCTCAGTAATCATTCATAAATCATGAGCTGCGTTCACAGAGTATGCCGAAACTACTGCAGCAGAACTAATAGATAATACATTGACACAATCAATCAATGATTTTGTTAGAACAGATTTCAAAGATTAATGTGACACCCAGTGGGAGCCGTGGAAGGAAGCAATGAGGCGTGCATGCCCTTTAACTAAAAACCAAAAAAATCCACGTGATAATACAGTTCACGGGGAATCTCGGCACACAGACACCGTGCTGACAGCTGTCAGTGCTTTGCTATAACATGTAAAAAAAACAGCATCATCAAAACCACACACAGTACGTCCACCACCAACAACAACAACTGCTTTCTCTTATAATACTGTGTAACTTCCTCCTTTTCTCCTGCTAAAGAAAAGTCATAATTCCTCCAGCTGCTAGAGGCCGTCAGCGCATCGTATTGGAACAGCTAATGCTGTCATTTTTCGTGAGAAAATCTCCTCAGGCTACATTCAAGTTTTAAATATTCTGACTACAGCCACTGACAAAGATGCTGGTGAGCTGCAAACAGCCTCAAAAGTCCCTTCAGCAACTGAATGGTATGAAACTAAGCATCTGTATTACTGTAAAGTATTCTTTCCTTTTTTTGCATGTATACATGTATATGTAAAAAATTTAAACCCAATTCCCGAATTTTAAAAACAAAAACATTAGCTTACATACGTTTTGAACATCATGTGTGTTCTGAGTCTCTTCTTTTATTGGTTTCCTCCCCGGTTTCACTCTCAGCATTTATCTAGCGTCCTTCTCCCTCATCTTTCTTTTCACTCCCAGCCGCCCTGTCCTCCCTGTTCCTGCAGCTTTCTCCACCTTCACATCTTTCATTCTGTTTCCTCCTCCATCACTCTCTCTGGACTTCCTCCCTCTCATTCTTCACTCGCTGTTTGCCCCTCACACTCTTCTGCTTCTGCTTTGCAGCCTTTGTTCATCCAGGTTAAACACGACTCCCTCTCATAATCCTTCACACACATGTATCAGTCTTAGCCTGTCTCGCTGATTCTCATCGCTCGGTGACATTTATTTGCTGCTTCTTTTTTAAGCCACTGTGCTAAATTACAGTGATATACAACCCTTTGCATGAGCACTCTGGCGAGCTATGCCAGTAGGAGCTAATGTGGCCTTTTTCCACACATGCAACACAGTAGTAGCATGTTCTCCAAAACACACCTCACTACACACTATGTATAACATCATCAGCATTCCTCTTTAAATAGCACAAAGTCGCCTATAGTCACACTATAGTCAAGGTGAACAACAGGTGAACAATTTCAAAAGCATCAACATCCAGGAGGGTCAAAAATAATGGAAAGAATGGCTGGTGTGGGCTGGTGTGGCAAGACTGAGGGCTAGTGGCTGTGGCCATATAATGAGGGAACCAGTAAGCAGGTGAGTGCAGAATTGAAATAGGCCTAGCTGTGCCACCGCAGGGCAGGATCTGAAAAACAGACAGGAAACAAACGATGTGAACAAAGTGTGACAATTCCAGATGCTTGTGCATGATTTCATATGCATTTTCTCCATCCTCAGTTTGACACATTTGGCATATTGAACAACATGTGGCTGCTTCCAAGGCTAAAACGTTGTTAAATGTGCACAATGTCATGTCTCCAAACTGTCTAAAGTACATATGATCAGAATATACTACAAAAGCCATTTAATGACGTAAATAAGCTTTGTGTTAATACAGCAGAACAAGTGAAGTTAATGCATATTGTCTTTTCCACTCGGTGCGGTTAATCAAAATTTAAAGACTTGCTAGCAGCAGATTCCTGTCAGGGCTTCATTTGAGTCTTTCCATCATCATAACTGAAAGAAAATGTTTTCTGCATTTTAAGAGTGTTTGCTGCTGCTTCACATGCAGCAACAACAGATAAAAAATGTTTTATGAGCACTATTTAAAAGTTAGCTTTCATTTCTCAACCTAATAACAGCATTTTATACTTTTACACCTTAATGCTGTAGGTTTGCAAATGATAATACATTTATGTGGAAAGTAAAACTTTAACAGTACACTTCCTCATTTTACAGCTGAACGAATAGATTTTCACTACACTTTACTTTGCCTTTACCTTTATCCAAAGCAATTTACAGAGAGGTAGCGCTTAGTGTCAGGCTCAGGGACACTCCTGGTGGGAGATGGACACAGAGTCAGATGGGTTTTCGAACCCACAACCTTCTGCATCCCAGTCTGACACTTAACCTATTGAACCACCAGGCCACTACCAAGCTGCTTTTAGTGGGTGTTTAGCAGCTAAATGCTCTGCTATGTTCATCGGACAGTTACTGGCTACTGTTTGGTGCTGGACAAGTCACAGTGTGCTTATCAACACCTTTAGTCCTCAAAAATAAGGACTGGCTGTGTGATACTTTTGCTCAAGAACATTTACAAAGGAAAAGACACATTTGGGAATTTCAAACATGACACTTCGTGAATACAAATCTTTACGCCTGTCCTCATCTTTAGTTCCTTTGTATTCTGTGTGCTGTGTTTGTGATATTGTTATATCTTATGATGTTTTCTCCCTGCAGCTTACATTATCTGCCCCACGTTCACTCTCTCCCTCTCATGTAGTTCACTCCTCTGTGCTGTTCTTCTCCTGTGTTGATATCAGGCCCGTCAAAGGCCCCACTCGTGCGCGATAGGCCATTTGTTATAGTTAGAAGCTTTCTACATCTGTCCCACTTGGATTCACACACAGATAAACACTAGCACAGACAATATCCTCCCACAGTACCCACTATCTCCTTGACCTTATCTCCTCTGTACGACTCTCACTGGAACTAATGTCACTGACAGCTCATTTCAGCGAATACTCTGTTCACCCCAGCAGCTGTTTCACACAGGGTTTCACAATATTGTGTATTAACACATCTCAATGTCAACCTAAGACTGCAGCAAGGGTGCAAATGATTGTGCAGAATAGTTAAACGGACAACATGGGCAAGACGAATGTGATTAAAGTTGTCACAGAATCTCACATGACCGTGATCATTTTACAAAAAAACAAAACACCAGCTGGAAACACAGCTTTTTCAGGCTTTGCAAAATATTCTACAGTAGCAGAATGTGGTACCAATTAGGATAAGGTCATTTTATTTGTTTGTGAACAACAATAGTACACAAAAATAATGAATCCAGGTTAAAGACTCACAGACGTAAATATAAAGAGGATCAGCCATATCCTTTTGAAGCGAAATTTTTAGCTAAGTCCTGGGAGTGCTTAAGAGAAATTCTGCTCCACAGAAGCACCCAGGAGTTAATGATATGTTTGTTCTTCTGCACAAGTGTCCTGTTAAAGACAGTATAGAAAGGCAATGGCACCTTTATAATTGTTATCTTTTTTTAATGAACCCCGGAACCCACTTCTTTTTCAGTGCTCACTGGTGGACGTTCTGTGCCAACCTACAGTGGTTATTGGAGAAGGGGAAAGTTTTCAGGGTCCTGGCAGGCTCCCAGTCTGTCCCACTGTGGGTTTCATTAGTCATCTTTGATGCCCTTTCTTACAAGACTTCTGAGCACATTGAAGGTGTCGGTCCGATGTCTTCTCTCGTAAAACTGGACTGCTCTTACTACTGAACACAGCTACAGTACCTGCTCTTCTTGTATACTATGGGCCCTGGGACTTGCTCAGGTGTTGTTTGTGGCCCAGTCTGCTGTGTATGTTTGGACCCAGTGTGTTTCCCACTGTGAAGCTATGGCTTTCTACCAGACAGCCGAAAGCTTGGCTAGACCGAACATCTTTGTGTGTTTGTACAGGATGAA
This sequence comes from Microctenopoma steveboyesi, assembly GCA_032359275.1. NCBI lineage: Eukaryota > Metazoa > Chordata > Actinopteri > Anabantiformes > Anabantidae > Microctenopoma > Microctenopoma steveboyesi. Next base: position 4,946,216 of record JAUMHF010000023.1, on the reverse strand, counting down.
TGCAGCAGGACCGTTTATTACTCGCAGCTGAAAGAAGGCAGGTTCAGAACCAGCCAGGATGTTAAGGTCCAGGCTCTGGTTTATACAGAACTTGTGCAATCTGTGAGTGAGTTCACATCCTCTAGTGAAGCTACGACACTGAATCAAGTTAAACAAATAACTTTGAGTGACCTAATGTAATCCCTGGTTTACAGATAGAGAACAAAAAATCACTATCTTTTTTTTGCAGGATGACCTCCCTACAGAGAATTGTGCATGCATGCTGCTAAAGCCACAGCGTGATGACTTGAACTTGTACTTTGTATTTAAATTTCTTCCTTATATATTATGCTAAGGAACATTTTAAGTATTAATTTTATTCTCATACGTCTTTCCCAGTATGCCCCTAAATCTATAGCTGTCTCTTCATCTCACTCTTTCATCTCTCTCTCTCTTGGGGGTCTGTCTCCTATGATGATTTCGCAATCCTACCTGATCCAAAGGTTTGCGCAGAAAGGGCAACAAAGGAACAGGAAAGATTCAACCCATCAATCAGCTTTACCTTGCAGCAGACCTTGAACATACTTTGCACTACAGAACACCTTTTCTCTATCCTGCTGTGCTGACCTTGCACTCACTTTTAAAGCTTTTCCATCAAAGAAACACTGAAAGGATGAGAGGAGAGACGGATGACGAGCGTGACACAGACAGCACGGCACAAAGAGAGAGGGGTGTGGTTGAACGCTGCAGTGGTGATTTTAACCTCACATCGAGTGCTGTGTTAACTAGTCGTGGGTTATTCAAGGGATAGTTTGAAGTGATACCGATGTCCATCAATAGTCTTTTTGTATGAAGGGAGATTTGTTTGCACCCATTCGTCTTTGGTACGTATTTATGAAAAAAGGGTTTCAAACAGGCACCCAGCCTCTAAAACGTCGCTCTGCTCCATACACTCAGCACTGTAACATGGGCAACATACAAAAACAAAGCAGAACCGCTTTACCTCCAAAAGGGGTGGCTCCTCAGGCTGCAGAGTGACCCATCACTGTCAAAGACCAACAGCTTGCTCATGCACCCAAATGGGAAAAAAAATGAAAGGGCGATGGTGGGGCGAACAGACAGATATAACAGAGGAGACACAGAACAAATGAAACAAGAGTAGGTGGCCAAACAAAGTAGAGGGATAGAGCACATTAAAAGATCAGTTTATGAGAAAGACGGGAGGTGACGCTTGAAGCATCGGGATTCCCTCACGCCCAATATGTATCTATTTTCCATCTGTCAGGATGCTGCAGGAGAGTCAGGGTGAGACACACGCATACACTGCAAATGAGTCTCTTTCAGGATTCTTTGATCAAGTACAGGATATAAAAGGCTTATGTGTTATTCATTCGATGTAGATCGTTGACAAGCCGCCCTTAAGTTAGTTACCCAGGGCTTAAGCTGTTTCCTGATGTGCACCTTCCCAGTATTGTTACAGAGATGCAGATAACAACTGTGGTCGGCCCGCTTGGTACTACTGAAGTAGTTATACAGACCATGCCCTGTGACATCGTCTCACTTTTCTGCATTGCAGTCAATTCAGTACAAATAATTGCTGTTCAAAATCTATTTGCTCCACTTCCAAAATGCAAAAGGCATGCTGCAATAGGTACAGTTGAGTAGAGATATGATGGTGAGGAGCAGCAGGGTGTAGGGTTGTTGCTGTCGCTCCAGACAGCACAGAATTATGATATGCTGCAGTCAACACCTGCAGCTGTGCAGCTCCTTGGGATAGAGCTGCAGGTATGTTTGTTCGTCTCTACGTGAGTATATGTCATGACCAAAGATTTCTTTCCTCTCTTTTCACTCCTCACCTGTCCCACACACCTATAGCTCATCCCTTACTCAGCCGCCACATCTGCTTCTTCTACACCAATAAGAGCATGAACAGAGAGCACCTTTGTATGTTAAGTATCAGACTGTTGTCTGGTTACAGTGCAATTCTGCTTCAACCAAAGGTCTGTCTATCCATCCAAGCAAAATAACTAATCGTACCTGCTGTGTTCGTCGAGTCCAGTTATACATTCGCAAAAGTTCTGGCAATTTTGTGATGAGTAATTATGAAGTATTATCTTTTTCCAGTCTTATCACTGTCAAATTATTGCTATAAGTTTGCAAATATCAGGCAAGGTCACCTAAAAGTGGTTTTGTACTAACTAAGATGGAAAGCGATCACTGAGCTATGAAATAGAGTAATAAATATATAATATTTCCATATTAGAAAGAAAATTGCTTTGAATTATGAGATTGGTTCAAAGTCCAGTTGGGGATTTTGCACCAGGATGCATGAGAGTTTAGAATAAATGCTGTCCTTCCTTCCAGTCAATATCCAGTGCTAACATATTCAGATTTACCGTGCAATATTTCACTGCATTATTCTTGTCTGTGCTGTGCAATCCCATTGTGGCATTGACGGGATAAACACCTAAGACTTTTCTGTCCTCTCCCATAATCCCATTTGGCAGCCATGCAGCACATCAGACAGAGGGAATGGAACCTCATGACCAGATAGGCCATAATAGGCGTGGAATGTGCTCTTGCTGATACGGTCAAAGACAGTATGTACATACACACAAATATATACACGTATATGCACACTGTCGCATGTCGCCAGCTCTTTATCGGCGTCTGGCTAGTTACGCTTAAGCTCAATTATATGAATATTTACAAGCAAGTGTGAGGTTGACAAACACGTTATCTATGCACTGGTCTTTCTCACTTTCCATTTCACATGATCTCAGCGCTAATAATAAGGTCATCTGTAGCTATCGTTAGCTCATATACCTCTTACTGTGTAAATGCAATCATGCGAGACTATACAAACACCCCAATAGTGCCTAATGGGTTTACCACCTCTGCTTTATATCCTTTGCTTTATTTTTTTACAAGTACTTTCTCTTTTCAGGCACCAGCCTGCCTACAGCTGTATTTGCTTCTCTTGACTTACAGTTGCTATAACTGACTGCCAGCCTCAGTGTTGCCCTGCTGGACAACAAAGTTTACAGACACGGACACATATTTATGCTCCCTTCGTGATAATTTAACACAGAGTAAAATTATGAGAGCGGGGAAATAAAAATGCGCTGCACGAAGAAGGAATTCCTAATTCTGTGTCTTTGTTGCTATATATTCAAACATTGTTGATGGTGATGCAATCTCTTCATGGTTCTGGAAATGTAGTAACACAACTGATCTTCAGATGTGTTTTACATCACGTGTTAAACATAATTATATGCTGGGAGGTCCTTCAGCTGTATCAGGCTAAAACTAAACCTTTTTACTGGAAGATAACACTGTGGTCTGTGATGCTCTAAGCTGCAGGGGAAATTAATTCATGCTTCTAAGTCCACAGTCAAAAATGTTAAGATACCAAATCGCAATCCTCCCACATTTTGGAAACTGGCATTGTTGATTCACATAATGCAATTCTGCACAGTTCAGATGCAGAACATGCACTCAAATAACCAGAAACTCAGAGATCCCGAGATTTTCATCACGCGCAATACTTTGATCTTTTCCAAACGATTCTCTGCGGAGCTGGACCAGACAACAAACTCTGCTTTTAGTTTCACTCTGTTGGAGATAACAACTGGAAGAGCCAGTTTCAGTTACTTCATACTGTGCACAGGCCTGACTTTAAAAATAAAATAAGTCACCTGAATTGTTAAATATTTATATTCTCTGTAAGCCCCATCTGTCTACAAAAATGAATTTCCAGGTGATCATATTATTAATGAAAAACATTTAATATTGCACTCGGTGAAGGATTCCTGACAGTGATTGGTTCCAGGCTGTTAATCCAGGCTGGAGGATGGAAGGTCTTTTAACAGACTCGATGTAATTACACTATATTACATAAACTGCCTTTATCTTAATGACATTAGTGTTTGTAATGTCAAATGCAGGTGTATCTACACAACAAGCAATTCATCTTTAGCTCTATTCAAATCCTGCCCGGCGTCTGCAAAAAAAAGCTCTGTCACCGTACGCTCTTCCGTCTCCCTGCTCCCTGCTCACCTCTTCGTGTAGTACAGACAGCTACGGACGATGTCCTGTCCTGATCAGTTTTTGGACACCAACATAACAGACCTCGTTCTCTAGTGATTGTGAAAATGTTATTTTTGTTTTTGCAGCATGTGAAAATAAACGGCTAACCTTTGTTCTTATGATCAAGAGAGAATCTTGAGAAACATATTCATTCTCAGATCATTCTTGTAAACAAGATTTTCAACTTAACTGTTAATATGCCGTGTGTCGTGTAGAAATGAAATTTAAAATGTACAGTACGTAATCATTGTGCAATTATTAACCTTGTCGACACTCTTCTGAAAATCTTACTAATATAATACAGGTCCTTCTCAAAGAATTAGCATATTGTGATAAAGTTCATTATTTTCTGTAATTTACTGATAAACATTAGAC
>JAUMHF010000023.1:4902490-4937067 GCA_032359275.1 Microctenopoma steveboyesi | reverse complement strand
CACACACACACACACACACACACACACACACGCACACACATACACGCACAAAATTTTTGCCTCAGTCTGATTCTTACACATTTAGTTTTTTCTCTCATAAACACTGATGCATCACAGACACACACCATTGAAGGAATTCAAACATTCGTTTCCAGGAAACAAAATCAATGTTGGAGATAATGTCTAAATGAATATTCAGTTTATCATGTTCAGTTATGAGCATCTCTGTTACTAACAGAGGAAGAAGAACTGTAAGAGGAGACAACTGTAATCCATCACACCACTCATGAAAAATCTCACTGACAAAACTTACATTCATGGGCCTTATTCAAATATTAATGGCCTCAGGGCCTTGTGCTGTTAACAGCTACATTCACAACATGCCAACACAGTTTGGCTCACTCACCCTATTCTCCTCCTCTCTGAGGTCTGGCATGGTGCTGATACACAAGCTGATGACAGTCACCGCAACCATGATGACCGACATGCAGGCGAAGATCTTCCCCGGTAAGCCTGATTGCGGATTCTCCACCATATCTCTCAGCCAGTTCATCACCTTCCGATATTTTGTCTCCTCCACCGGCACCCGCTGCATTGCATTTCTCTGCCTGCGCTCCTCCTCGCGCCTCTCCTGCTCGTGTACCTCTTCGATGCGCGTGTACATCTTCCTCTTACAGCAGCGCTCCATGTATGCCATCTCCACACCCCAGTAGGTCAGCTCATCGTGCAGGGAGAGGACGCACATTTCCCGCAGCAAGCGAAGCTTCCCTGCAGCTAGGAAGTTGAGGATGACCCTGAAGGCAGATGGTGAACGGTCGAAGAAGAACTCCTTGTGGGCTTCGTCATAGTCATCGCAGACGCTGGCGATGTCTTCAGGTGACCGGCAGCCACAGAGTCGTCCGAGACGAGTGAGGGGGAACTGCTCCAGGGTGCTCCATGGAAAGGTGTAGCGGTTTCCTCCAACATTAATAACTGCTAGCAAGCCGTGGTCAATGGACACCAGGTCCTCTGGCCGACGAATGAACTGAGCCCTCTTGTAGTACACACCCTGGAGAGCAAACAATTAAAGGCTTCAATGCTTTAACAGCTACATGAGAAATATTTGTGAGTACAAGTAGTTATTTGATTTAAATATTGTTCTTAAGTTAATCTTATTATTTTACTTTACAGACAATCTCAGTCTCACCTTAATTGTCTCCGTCTCTGGAATTTCAGTAAAGATGCGATCAAGACTACTGTCATCACTGACGGACAAATTGCTGAAGTCATGGTTGGCGTTGCTGATGATGGGCATGGCAGCATCTGGAAAACCCACTGCTCCACAAGGACCAAGTTATGATGCCACAACACGTCTATGGATCACACCTTGGTCAGTTCTTCAGGGCAATGCAATCTTTTTAGTACTGAGGCCTTGAAACATGTCTTATAGCTTTCACACTTCTCAAACCTTTTGTGCCCAACTTAAGATCAAGAGCAGACAAGATGAGCAAAAAATGACCGTAGTTTTCTTTTTGGTATCTTCTCATAGCATTAAGTTTTATTTCAATGGCAGATGAGCTATGGCTTTGGCGTCCAGCAAACAGAGCAAAAAGCCAAAAAGGAGAGGAATGCGTATCAGAAGACCAGCTGCCACATTTGAATGTGACTGGCTTTTGATGTTATGGTGTTCCACAATAGACTCAGCTGGGGTATCAGGATTCAGCATCAGATCAGTGGGTAATCCCCGTCTGAAATGAGAGTCTGGAAAAAGAGAGCCCAAATAGAGAGAGTGGGTTAGGATTGATCAGTGGCTGATAGTTACACAGGATGAGCTGTATGACTCAAAGAGCCCAGGTTAGGGAGGTGCAGGTACTGAGAGACGCAATCAGGGAGAGAGGGCTAAACGGAGATGGGATGGACTGAAAACACTATAGAGCAACAACGGACCAAGAACTGGAAACAGACAAGACGATATAAAACGGTGAAGAAGACACAGAGCGCACCTCAATGAGACTGCAGCACTAAAGGCTCCACCCCCCCTATTTCACTTCCTTTCAGTGAGAAACAAGATAGACAGACTCATCAGCTTTGCTGCTATAAATGGGCAGCCTCTGCGGCCGTTGCACACCTTGAACGCATAGCGAAGGCCTTTACAGTCAAATCAAACGCGGCTTGGGTTAGTTTGGCTGGTTTCAAAGAACAGTAGCATAAAAGAACATTCGGGTTGTGTGGTGTTACTCACACATAGTTATCGTGCTGCCGGATGGGTAGCGATCCTAGCAACAGACACTGAAACATGGGCCCAAAATGTCTTTTCTTGGAAAGAAGACTGCCTTGAAACTTATTGGCACTACTAGTCGTTATAGTCGCCCAGAATGGTTCACTGTGTATCAAAGTCCTAAATAGTTTGGGCTCATTTCTGAATGGGTCTTTCCATCACACGACTGTTTCTCTTGAGCCCCATGCACGAAGGTGAGCAGCTATTGGTAAGTAAAGGTGACTATAAACACATTTTGACTTCCAGTCTTTTGTAATTGCACAAAGCCTCTGCTAATAAAGTAAAAAAACGATTTACTTATTAGACATGATCGGATGATTTTACTAAATTTTATGTGACAGATTGAATCTGCCCCTAAAAGAAACCTATCAGCAGAGGCAAGAATGTTTTTATTGCTGAATGGTCTGTTGACAACAGACTGTCCTTTGAGATACATTGTTCTGTAGCTTGTACCAGCTACTAGCAATGAAGACAACTAACATGTGGGTTTGTGCCACTACACTCCTGCACGGCGTTGGTTTTGAATCTAAAGCTATAAAACATTGTCTACACATACCACATCAATAAAGTTTAGCCAGAATCTCTAAGACAATTCCACACTCTCACATAGATAGAAGCGCCCCTGCACAAAGACAAAACTCATGTGTCAGTATGACTGGCCCTGACATTGAGAACAGCGTACTGTCCTGTAAGACTAGTGCAGACCTGCGAGTTTGTCACTAACACTGCTCCCAAAACATGGAATGCAACCAAAAGTCTTCAAGTTGTTCTGCTCAGTGTCTATCTACAGTCGCCACAGTCTTCTAGAATGAGCCCACACAGTTTTAAGTACTGGGTCAAACCAACATAGTGTATTTTTCTAATTCAGATCTAGGAGGATAATAGGATCCTGTAACAGAAGAACCAATAAATCACTTCTGTCACTATGCTGCTGTTTCATTTCCACCTCACAGAGGGAAGAGAGCACAATGAACTATTTATTAATCGATTCTGATTCCCTGTGAATGTAGCTGCTTTTTCCCCAGTGAGACGTTAATAGGGAGGTGTTTAAGTGGTGCTGCTGTTACCAGCTTCACCTGACCTCCTTTGTTTCTCCACTGGACTACAGCAGAACAAGAGCAATAGGAAAGTAAACTTTTTTTTTAAAAAAGACCAGTAATCAATAAACTTATAGTTTCTTTCTTTGACTTTTTCAGTGATGTATCATCCTAAGTTTAACATTCAGTCAGAGATCTGACATTATAGTCATAGACAACTCATAATGGACTCCATAAGTCAGTCTTTTAAGGCTCGGGTTTCATTAATGTAGGAAAAGTCTCTCTCTGTGTCTCTCAGGCTGTCCAGCTTACCAGAGCGCGCGCACACACGCCTTACATACGAGACTATTACGTCCTTATCAGGATTAGAAATTTAATTAAACTCAGTTAAATTGCACCTATTATTAATATTGTTAGATTATTTTAAGGACGGAAATCAAACATGGGAACACTCAAATCTAGCTCTGATGGACATTCATATCCATTCTCTAGCGATGCAATTCAAAGTGGCAGATCAGTTTTGCTTTCAAATGTGGGATGCACCTACTTCTAAATCATTTTCTTATTCTGCTGTATGTTGACGAGGTGAACACGCCCGCGTTACTCGTTTAACGACTTGTGATAGTAGATTACAACTTCGAACTAATGTCAAGCCACAAGCACGACCCCTGCAGACACGAGTATAACTTATGGAGCTTACCATGTTGAGCCCAGCACTCATTTGCAGACATCCAAAGCAGCGCGGTGTGAAATCCCTCTCGGCTCGCAGTGCCTTCGATCATTCAACGCCAAATCAAGGTGTCACCAACCATTCCCAGCTGCCTCGTTATTCAAACAGTTCTCCGGCGTCCGCATCATCCGAGCCGGTGCACACCATCTAAACAGGAAAGAGGTGCCAGCGTGAGGAGGTCTGGTGCGCTCAAAGTGTCCCGTTAGAGCTCGGCTGGTGGTGCAGCAGGAGGAGGAGCGGGATGGGGGGGCTCGCAGCTGCAGCGCGCAACACGAGAGACTCCGACTACCTGACTTCAAGTTTGCGTAAAGGTGACAAAGGAGCGCAATGGTGAGTTCTCGTTTGGAGAAAGGAGGCGCTTTAACGAACCTGCGTGTGCGCCACAGAGCACGTTGAGCGTTTTTAGGGGATGACACAAAATTCAAGGACACTGATGAGATGCTCCCACCCATGTTTCCAGTCCTCATCACTTCGCGCGCAACAGGGGGCGCGGTTCTCTCCTAAATTATCTTCACTTAAGGTTTTTAAAAAATCAATAGAGAAGCTCTCTTTTCATAGAGTTGAAGTCAGAGACCCGCATATGATGCCACCATGGCAATGAAAACGATTAAGAGTTAGACCATATCAGCCAATATGTCATCTTGAGGAATTTTACCACTTAATGCTGAAATAAATGTGTACGTCTGTCTGGAAGAAGGAAATGTTTTGGGGTTTTTTCAGTTTTCTGGATGATCTGGCATAGTTTTATATTGTTTTTACTGTATCTAAGGTTAAAATATGATTAATTTCTTTGTTTTCCATAGGAGTCTTTGGACCACTTCACAAACATCACACTCGTGTCCCTACAAATACATAAAACATCAAATAATTTGTTCATAAAATAAACCAAAAAGCGTAGAGCGTTACTCTCCCACAGTAATTTGACAGAGATATCTGTATTGGAATGGACTTTATTTTTAGTTATCATCCATCATCATTCTACCTAATGTGTATTAGACTTTCGGATTCTTTCGGTTTATCGTATAATGCTATGATGTATTTGCTCTATTATTCTGTCTTTTGTGTGCGTATGGCTTAGTGTTGTTCAGTGTAGTGGCTACTCTAAGTTCCCTTCAGGATTAAGAAAGCATCTATCTATCCTTCTATCTACGTATCTAGTTAAAAACAGTTGATTTTGTTAACACAGGGCTTTTTTGGGGCACTCCAACTTCCTCCACAGTCTAAAGACATACACTTTTTCTATGAAACTTTAAATTAGCTGGGAGGTGAGAAAACCTTATCCTTATCAGGATCATCAGCAGAAAAATGTCACACACTGTAAACATTTTATTCTATTTGGCAGCATACAGAGGCTATTATAGTGCAGCATTGTTTTTGGAACTGTATTACCAAGTGTTTACATAAATAAAACCTAACTAAAGACTCAGTGTCTCCTGAATGTCAAATGTGACAGAAATTCCTGGTTTCTAGAAGGAAAGGCAGAATATCTAAATGACATTGAACAGCTGGTCAAACCTCACTTTAAAGAACCCTGACTGTTCAAGATCAATGCATGCAGCGTCGTGCTAACCGCTGCAGCACTGAAGCCAAATTTGCACAAGGTTCTAAAAGAAAAAATGATAAAACTCACAGATTTTTCTGCGTCGCCGGCCTCACCCCCACTCATTTTGTCCTTGAGAGGCAGCTCATTAGGTTGTACCTGAGGGAACCACTAATACAAGCAAACACTTTGTCCAGGCCCTTATGGCTGCTCACAGAGCAGACAACACATTAGTGAAAGTAGAGATGGAAACTGAAGAGGTGTGGAGGCAGGGTCTGTGTGTGTGTCTGCTGAGAACAGAAATGTTCATCTTATTGAATCCCTCCATCACTGTTCGTTAACCTATGGTGCAGCGTTTGCCCGGGGCGAGTTAGCATATGCACTGATCAAACACTCGACTATTATTTCTTAGACAGCTTTTTTTCTCTGCTGAGATTCAGCCACAGTGAAGGAAGGTGTCCCGCAGTCTGCCTCTTCTTTTTAGAATGTTGTCATGTTCTTAAGTTTGATCGTGCACATATGCAGGTGCACTTATACAGAGAGGGAAAGAAACACTCACACACCAACAGAGAGTCGCAGATTTGTTACTTTAGCTGTTGACTATTTTGTTAATGTGCTGCACCACTGAGCACCCTCTGTATTTCCCTGCCTCACACGTACCTGAAACTGCCCACCATCCATCTCACACACACACACACACACGCACACACACACACACCAAAAACTACATGCACACATGCAACAAACGACACAAAGATAGCTGCAGCACTGTCAGTACTAATAGCAAGCCTCAGTCTGGCGGATTAAGAGTTTAATCCCTCACAGGCAAGAGGGGGCTGAGATGAGATAGAAGCGTGCATGGGGTCTGATGAGCAGTGGTGTGAGGTGCGTGCGAGAGAGGAGCAATGAGTCACTCAGCTATTTAAAAACAGTTTTAACACACACAACTTTCATACTGACGGCCACTTGAATGTCCCGCATGATGGTCCTGCATACATTTTCCACTCTTAAGGCTTCAAGATGAGTCTAAATCTGATTTCCGAGTCTGTGATACTCTAAACACGTTTCTGTGCTGAAATTTGTTTTGATCAGGTTAATTGCTCTTTCAGTGGTCTGTGTGAATAGACAGTTTAACACTCACTCGCACAGGACATAAACAGCAGTGTAAGCGAGGGACGAGAGCGCAGGGAGGGAGCGGAGTCATGATAATGGATAGGAGGCAAAGAAGACACGAGAAGACATTTAAATGGGGAAAAGAGAGAGAAGTGGTTGATGGGTTTAAAACACCTTTTAGATGACAGGAAAAAAAGAGGGTTTAAGATTAGTGGGAACACAGAAGTGGAATTAAAAGAAGAGGACAGGCTGATGAAACACCAGGCTGATACAGTGAGACAGCATCTACATCAGGTCTGTTTTAATTAGTGTCACTGACAACAGAGTTCAAATGAGTCTGAGAAAATATTGTTTTCTTATGAATTAATCATCACATCCAAACACTGTCATGTAGACCAAAAACCTGAAGTCATAAACATAAACATAACTCTGATATATGCGAGACTTGTCTCTGTATGACGCCGGACACATGAGGCTTGGCAGCAGCAGCGGTACATACAAACCTTTAAAAAAGTTTAACCCTTAATGACCTTGACACATAGTTTAAAGAGTGTACGTGGTAGCTACTGTCAAATTACAGTACACTGACAGTAACAAATTGCCTGTAGATATAAAAATATTTGCCTGTGTATTACAGTATTTATACATGGAAACTGCCCAGCTGTGCTTTCTCTGGTAGCTGAAAGTACTACATGTCTGTACTGCTGGAACAGCAAGATTAAACAAAAGTTGACATTGGATGAAATCCCGAGTTTGTCTACTACAAGATGCGACAACTGAGCCAACATTTAGTTTTCAGTATTCAGATCCATCATCTAATATTACATTTATCTCTGGATGGCTGGTTGATTTTTTGTTTGGACTGGCTGCATATAGGATGCGTATGATATGCATTCTGATCAATAATCAACTTTACCTAATGCTTTTTCATTCATGAACATAATTTGAAGCCAAATAGAATGTCTTAGTTATATTCAGAGTTGTGCCATCTCCAGTGGGCAGCATCAGTTCACACGAGCCAGTGTTGAATATGCTGCTTAGAGTAAGATAATTAATATTCCAAGCAGGTTCACAGCTTATCAACGAGGCTCCCAACTGACTTCAAAATCCCTTTCAGCAAAAAAGGGAATCCTATACAGCAGGTGGGCAACATTGACGTCTGTCTCTGTCTCCTCAGTGTGTCCATCTCTCTTTCCTTTTTTCACCTAACTGTGATTCTGTTATAAATTTTCACTTTTTCTGGATGTAAACACTACTACTTGACAATGTTGGTTTTAGGAAAATAATTAGGTTCAGGCTCCGGCTCAAACCTCCGAGGTGATTTCAAACTGAAAATGAGCAACACATCACAAACCTCCACTCCCCGACTCCCCTGTGTGGGCCAGGTATCTTTAGGAAGACTGTTCCAAAACTTTCGAGCAGCCATTGAAAAACCACTGCGCACTCTGTGCTGCTGCATTTTCTACAAGCCTAAAGATAAGAGGAGCTCCTTACTCATGCATGAATAAAGGGAACTACCACCACCCAAAAGAGGAGATATGAGCATGTTGAGGGAAAATTGAAATAAATGATCCAGTTCTGAAGGGACTTTTCAGCTAAAGAAGGTAAAAGTACTGACCCTTTAAGCAAGCTTTGGATCTGAATAACGTGGCTGTTATTGATGCATTTCAGAGAGCTTAGCTGACAACAGATCACATGTAAGAAGTTTGAAAGTCCATTTCTTTTATTCATGGTGGTGGGTGTAAATGTGATTTCTGCACAGCAGCACTTGAAATTCTCAAGCTCGACAGAACCCTACATCTAAAATACCGCACACAAGGGAAGTTTCTGTCTGTGCTTTCTGATCAGGTGTCTGTTTCTGGAAGGACAATCTACTTCGATAAAAGTTACCAGTGTTATTTCTCCTTGTTTCCACAATTTGACCCTGAAAGTTTCCTCTCTATAAGAAAAGGAGACACCAGCTGGATCACTGGAAACACGATTCATGCTGACTCTCGTTACCTGCTCAGGTTCTCACTCAGATATGCTCGTCTCGTTCTCCATCTCATTAAAGGTAACAGTAACCCCGGCATCAGGCCCTGCGATCAAAACAGAGCTCTGCATAGACTGATAGCATCAGTGCCAAGAAGAATCTAATTTGGCCAGATGATTGGCTAATCATCATAATGAACTGAATAGGTATTGATTCTCTTGAGTGGGCTTGTTAGGACCAATCTGTCGGGCAGCATGTTGTGGCCCTCATATAACATGCATGTGATTTTGTCTGTTAGTGTGCAGCATGATGTGTGACAGTGATTAATTTACTCTACAGCAGTTTACAGTCCTTCCCATCTGCAGTATGGATGTGATATTCAATTTTTCTAATTCGTTTCCTTTAATTTCACGCTCAAGACGAGAGCAGCTTGTTCTGCTTATTCTCTGTTTCTGAACTTCTACAGTGAGTAAATAAGCTACATAGTTAAATGCTGTCTGTTTTATTTGTGTTTATTGCTGTTACTTGTTGCTTGGTTGTGCTGTAGCTTGCAGACAGAGCCTACAGTTAAGTCGTTAAGTACGATGTGGGTCAATGTTCATCCTCAGCTATTTCGTGTTGTAACTGTTTCACATATAGAGCCCGCAGGAGGGAAACCCTGGTTACAGAGGATGGTACAAAGATGAAAGTGCTACCCGATTGTTGAGCTAATAGTATTTGTAAAGCAGCTTCTTTCACAAATTAGGGGAGAGCTGCTGCTGAGGTGCTTCTGAAATGTTGTGCAGTGCCTCCAGTGGATTGATAAGCATTGCACAGAGGCAGTGTTTAACTCCAGCGACCACTCAGGCGCCAGAATGCAGATGGATTAAGTCTTGTTAGGCCCCCCCATACACTGTAGAAAAGATTAATAATTTGACTCGAGGTGTTGTTGCAGCCAAATCTCTGCATCTGTCCAGTACAATAATCATTTTTATCACAGATTTGTTTTTTATTTGTTTTGTTCTTAACTGTAATCAAATAATGGGAAATGTCCATGAATAAACACTCCTGTCTGCACATGTTGCGTTATGCTAATAATGAGCACGGTTGGCCAGTGGCTGTGCTGCGTGCCTCCGCGTGCTGCCAGAGGTGTGTTTACTCTATTCCATGTTTAATCCGGGCAGCCTAGTTTGTGGGCAAGTCAGCTGCCCTCACTGTTAATCATAGCGTCCCCTCTAAACATATCAGCATGTCATAAGGCATGTCAAGTGGCCATTTTTTACTCAAGCTACCCCTGGGTTTTGCAGGGGTGGGGTGAGGGAATGAGACAACGCTTTTACTGCCAGAGGCCTGCAGACAATCAGTCTCCGTGACAGAGGCAGAAACAGAGAATAAATGAGGGCTCTGAGGATGTGCTAACAGAAGGTGAGAGCACAGACAGTTAGGACTTATTGAATCTTCCCATCACTGCACAGTGGACCTCAACAGACCACATTCACACAGTCTGTTAGTACGAGACTGATCATACACACCGGACTTGTTTGTTCTCACTCATTTGTTGCTCCTGTCGCAACTGAAGCGGATTAGCTGGCCTGCAGTCTGTCTCGCCACGACAACAATTACTCTGTCACCATGTCATCCGCTTCATCAGTCTGTCCCCATAGTGTTGTCTGTCCCCATTACACTTCAGTTTGATCTAATACAACGCATAAACATGAAACCAGGTATTTAGTTTTAACCTAACAATCTGTCTTTAACTACTTTCCGTGTAATGTTAAACATCTCCTATTTGAGGATAACAATCATAAAACATGAGAGTGAGTCATCAGAAACACTGAAGCCACCAGCGTCAGTACAGTTAACTACAGTTGATGCTTCATTGCAGTAGACACCGACTGTATTTTCAATCTTGGAGTTTGCAAAAAGTTATTTAATTGGGAATAGGAGGAGAGAAAATATCTCCACAGAAGCTCCTGCTCACATTTCGGAGGCTTGGCAGTGTCGTAGATAGTACACTCATTGCTCATTTGGACTCAACCTGGACTGTTCACTGCTTGTTAGTCTGAGGCACAGGTGTTTGGGTGACAACATAAACAACCAGAGTCTCAGCAGGGTGGCTAAAAGTCTCCAGAGGGGGGAGGGAAATGAAAGGCAAAAAAAAACTCTCATCTAAAACATGTGCAGTCATCCTCATGGAGTGTAACAACAGTTCTCTGGGTTGATCATCAGACTATAAAAGCCAGCGTGAAACATGGTTTCAGAACCTCATTTACACTGGTATTTCAAAACTGCTAATAACTAAAAGTATAAAAAAAGTCAGTCAGTCAATCAGATCAATCAATATCATTATTATTTTCAGATTAGTAAAACAGTAACTGTAATTGTAAATCTATATTTAATGTAATACATAATTTAACCCCTGTTTATTTAAAGCCTTTGAGTCATTTAATCTCCTTCCCTCTCCTCAGCAAGACCAGTTATAAAATATAATATCTTCTAAAATAAATTTAAAAATATAAAGTAAGTGTTGGAGATATGTTTGGTCAGATGCTGCAACAAAATAACATCTGTGTTAATATCAGAAGGTTTTGGAGGAAGTGGTTGGCGATTTGTCTTGAAAGGTTCTTTTTTTCAGAAAGAATGTATAATGGAGATTCCATTAAGTTACTATAGGCTAGCCTGAATGTCATACATTGTGCTGCTGAGCATCTCCTAAAGATTCTATAGCCAGCCAAAGCGTATAGCACATATTAGTAAAGCAATGAATAGAAAATGCCTATATATAACTTACTAACTAATATAACTTAACTAACTATATATAACCATCTCTGACCAACATGGAAACTATTAAGTATTGCTACAATACAGTATATACTGTATACAACAGTCTTGTTGACTGAACCGTATGTTATTAACTGACCATCAATAATGCATCATGCATCTGTAGCCCCGCTTCTTTACTGGTGCAGACTAATGGAAACTAAATCATGAGGAGGAAATTGAAGAGTGGAAACATTTGATCCATTTTCTCCAATACAAGATCTGCCTAGGCAAGCAGGTTGTTTCTCTTAATGTTTCTCCACCTCCGTGTCTCTCTCTCACCATGAGCACCTTCAAAAACCTTGACTGGGTCAGATTCAGGAGTCAGGTTCACATGTAAATGTAGCTTGGGATCAGACAACCCTGTCTTGTATTTCACGTAGAAAAATCAATCCACTCCATGTAAAGATGAGAAGATTTAGAAGAAAAGTTGACACTAACAGAAATATTGTTTATCTGGAGCAGGAGATCTGGGGTTATGGTTAGGGTTAGGATTAGGGTTCATCTGGAGAGCCAAAAAACACTGAGTTGTGTTGCTGTTCAAACATCAACACAACTGGATAGTTCAGCATGAACTGTCTACTGGCTCCGAATACACATTTAACATACAGACACCACAGTGGTATCGATCACAGATGCTTGTAAGGCCAGGGGATGTAGACATTTTTGCTCTTTTAACCTCCCAGTGTGGAAGCACCAGTGTTCAAGGTGAGCAAGTTTGACAGGTAAAAGGAGAGAGAGTTGCTGAAACATTACTTGAACTCACCTAATCGTGGTCAGTAGCACAAAGAGAAATTGTTCTCTCTAATGCAAAACTCCAAACAAGGGAAAACATTGTGATGGTTCATCAAGAGATGAGGTAGGACATACTGTAACACAGTGAGCTTAGAAAGAAACAATGAAAAGCTTCAATGATGAATCTACTTTAAGAACCTCTATGTTCAGTTTTTCTTTATTTCTATTTCAATTCTTTTCATTTTCGTCCATTTTCGTGCTCATTTGTAACTTTCTGGTTTACGCCTGCGCTTTGTTTTTGTGTGGTTTCCAACCCTCCATCAATCCATTTTCCCAACCGCACCGGAATACAAATGGCTACCATCAAACATGCAAATGAAAACTAATAATCAGCACAGCTCTAGTTAAATCTGCAGCCTCCCTATTCATTTTTAGCAGCTGGTATTTTTGAATATATTTTATAAATGATAAACAAGCTGGCAGCCGGCCATGATTGTATGCCAGTGGTGTTCCCTTCAATGTGTGATTTGCAACTTTTCACTTCATGGAAGAAAATATATTTAGTTCTAACCTCCTCCTCCTCAGATGGTGGAGTTTATGCCCCAGCATTTGTCACTCATCATGATGAGCTGACTACCTTGAATAGGCATCTAGCCTGAGGCAGAAGTTAGTGGTGTCCAATGGGAACTGCAGAAGAAGTAAAGCAAAAGCACAGGGAATGAGTCAGTAGAAAAAATAAAAAGATGTTTAATGTGATTCTGAGATGGTCTTCTCTCCCACATTTTTAAATCACATACATCAAATGATGTGTATTAGCATTACCGTCACAAACGCATCACAGGCAACATCCGACACTCAACATTTGAGCAGCATTTTAGTCAAGGTACCAGGCACAATATCAGGATGCTGAACCTGAAGCTGCTAAATGGACCGTTGCACCATCAACCGTTTACTTTGCTATTCACACCTGTGTTAAAAAAATCAAAAGATAAAGTTCTTAAATTACATATTCATCTTCATAATTCAAGCCTTTCTTAACTCTTATTTTTCAAGGTTGCATCACTCCCAGCAACCTGCCTTTAGGGACGCCTTGATCAAACCCACACACACTGCTGTAGTCTCTAACAGATATCTGCAACACAGATAAAATTAAAATGTGCAAGTGCAACTGTATGAAACATCTCAAACATGTTCAAACATGAACTTATACAACCCAATCCCACCATTTTCCCCATTCATTGTATCATGACCATTTTATATATCATCCAAATATATTAAAACAATTAGCAAACACCTGATGTGGACGCATTCTTTCATTTCGTTTCATTCTGCTCCTTCAAATGGTCGTTATGCAAGCAGATTGCACCTGCCTGTCAAAGATATTCAACTCTGAAACAATCCCAGTCCCTGCAAAAACGTTTTCAGGCTCGATACGTTGCTAATGTATTTATACTTCTCTTTCCTGTATTTGACGCACTTCAGCAGAGACTCCTCACTTTGCAGATCTGTGAATGTAAAAGTAGGAATTCACAGCATGTAACATTGTTGTGGTTGCTTCCAGTTTGCAAGCGATTAAAGACAGTCAAGCCTTTGGTAAATCATGTCTCTGATGTAGTGAACAATACCACATATTTATGATAGGAATAATGATAGAAATATTAATGGGATGTGGTTCACCACAGAGACTGTGTGTGTCTCCACATGATGCGGCTCAGCGGCTCTTTTGACAGATTTGGTAATTTGGTTCAGGAATGCATTAAAATGTGTAATGTGTTGTGTATTATTATATGTAAAATATGTGAATCACCTCATCAGTGTCACCATTTGTCTACCTATAGGTGGTCCTGCTTATTCTCATTTACATGAAACTGGCTTCTCGTGACGTTTCAGTGCTTTTGGAGCACACACACCATTTGCTGTTGAGCCGGGTTTCTACTATCAAACACTTAGAAGTCTGTGCTAAAACAGCATGAAGGAAAGTAGTAAGGGAGATCACAAAGCCATTCAAGCTATTCCTCAGCATGCTGAGACTGTGGCGAAACATAATCAAATCAGAGTTTGATGCTTTAAAGAAAGGCAGCAGTAACAGGATTATCCCTGCTTCTGCAGCCATACACAATCACGCATGTACACGAACTAACAAACACACACACGGCATAATTCATATTGATTTCAGTCTCTTTTATTACCTGAAATCAGGTTTCATCTCACATAGTATTGACTAATGACTTCAAGAAGTGCCCAAGAAATGACCCTGACGCCTGCACATGTAAATTCAGTAGTTAGTGAGAGGACAATAATGGAGCAGCAGGAGTCCTCCTCGCCTCACCGACACACCCCAGATGTTCCACAAGTGTCTGCAAGGTGAGAAGGACGCACTGCTAAAAACAAAAGTGTAGTTCTTTTCTTTTAAGCTAAGTGTTTGAGAGACGCTCTCTTCTTCGCCAGCCTGTCTGGGCTTGTAGAGTGATAGTTAATAATTCACACTGGGAACAAGAGGTCCATAAAGGCTTGCAGTGATACTGCAGAGAAGAGGAGAGGAGCCTGTTTTAGAAAGCTAGGTGTGTAGGAGGAGAGAAGTCTACTCTCTCCAGTTCAATCACCCTCTCTTTCTTTCTCTCTGCCACATATCTGAAAGCAATAGAGACAGCGAGTGAGGAAAAGAAGAGTTTAAGCATGTGAGTGAGTGAGTGTGTGTGTGTGCGAGTCTGCACATGTGATGAAGCCACACAAGCTGTCCATGTGGGCAGATAAGTCACACAGAGGATGCGAGAGTGGAAAAAGGTCGAGGGCTTGTTTACCAGCAGGAGAAGGGGATGCAGTGTGAATCCCTGTGTGATTTCGTGAGCTGTGCTGTAGTTTCCATAAACTGTTTTGCACTAAATCAAGAGAAAACATAATGACTTTTAAATGGCTGAAGACATAAAAGACCAGATGAAAAAACGAACTCAGAAAAGAACATTGTTGGTGATGTTGGTTATTTAACGAATTTGAGCCAAGAAAGACTCCAGAGGTGCTCTCTGTTTGCTGGCCTTTGATGCTAATGTGTGTAGTACTGATATTTATTCCCTTCTCTGGATTTATTTTACAATGATTTATAAATATAACTAAGGCTGCTTTTGTAAGATGATGATGAGCAGAAGCTGGACTTAAATTTACCAAGATATGAAAAAAATAAGCTTCATTTAGGAAAGATAAACTTAGATCTGATCGGATGTTGCTGTATTACATATACACAAAGGCGAAGGCGCTTTCTGCAAAAGCTTCACATCTTTAAATTGAGTCGGGATGTTTGGGGCAAAAAGGTGAGAGTGAGGAAAAGAGTGGGTTGTTTACTAATCACTATTCCATTTAATGTTGGTTAGCATCACAGCGTCGAGTGCAGGTAATTGTCCACTGAATAGCCCGGTTTTTTCTCACTGATACCCCACCTTGCTGAGACTCTTTGCTGCAGGTTTCCTTTTAATGTTTAACTGCTCAGCGAGGCCTAGGTGGAGGAGAAGTGGGAACAACAACAACAACAACAGACAGGCATACTTTCTCTTTGAGCTTCTCCCTATAGTCGTTGCCACAGTGAATCAACCGATGTGCACATTGATTTGGTCGAGTTTTTTTGTTACTGTGAATGAGCTTCCCTGAAGCAACCTCCAGAGCTTTCTTGAGAAAGCTTGGGGGTTAAGTATCTCTCTCTGTTCTGAGACACTTCGACGTATGGCTGTGGGTGTTGAATCAAACTGTGCAGGGGAAGCACCATCACCACGAAGCTGGAGATGTGTTCAGTAAGCTTGAAATGGTTAAATGTATGATACAGCATGTGTTTTTTTATACAGATCTCAAATACAAATTGTATCCTAGTAAGCTAAACAAAAACTAATTGTTTGATGAACACTTGAAAGTGACAATGAAACTGTTACAGTGAGTGTATACTGTATTTTGATGATGCTCTACTACACAGTTTCCACCTTATACCTTATCATCTTCCCCATCTGTCTTGTCTCAATCTTCATTGCATTTTCATCCACGTCACCCCTTCCTCCATTTCCCCCATTTCTCATTTAGCTCTGTTGTCTCTGTTTTAGCTCTCGTGTTGTTGCTCTCAAAAATTGAAGCATCCTCATCTTACGTGTTTGTGAAGACTCTCATTCATCCAGGTGAAGTTGTCAGAGAGTTTAGTCATGGCAACTGGCCTTCTTTCTGTGGATGCAGAATGAAAACGTCTCTACCGAAAGAAAGAAGTCCAGTTGCCACGACTAGACCTTCTCACATTCTCATCTTACCTTCTCATTCTTATGTCTAAAGGTGTTGAAATGTACTACTGGAGTTTGTGAACATTATATGCATTTAGGCAACCATCTCAAATAAGAGTGGCATCTTCTTCCCTCTGACTCACTTAATATACAGTAGTGAGATTTATATATCTATAATGATAACGTTGCTATACATAAAGTGACAAATTGTTTGTTTTCTGTTTATGTCAGCAAGATGTTAGTTGTGAGCCATTGTTGAGTTAGCATAAACTCAGAAAAAGTTTCATTTCATTATTTCAAGATGTGTGTTTTATAGGTTTGCAAGTCGTTATAATGGTGAGGTAAAGGGATGCTGATTTTGATTCCAGATAACATAACAACATAAAATGTTACCGGTACACATTTTCTCTTATGAAAGAAAGGTGTGATTTGGGATGAAACAGTCAAATTATAGGCGTTACCAACTGCACAGCAGCAGTATACAAGACATTTGTTATTCTATCCTCATATTCCCAGAATAAACATTTATCCTGAAGGAGGGGTCCTTATCACCAGCAGACTTTCATCAACTTTTTTTCATTTCAGCTCACAGTGAGGAATAATGAGAAGGCAGATATGTACAGAGAGAAAGCTGAAACACGCATACTAACTATCCTTACTCTAATCTTTGTAGCCTAAAACTCCCATCGCCCTCGCATATTTATCACATAGCCTGTCCTTAAAAATCATATTTATACCTCCCTCCCCTATTACCATTGACTCATTCTCCGTCCTCTCACCTTCCAGCCATCCGTTATCTCCCTGAGGGTGAGGTTTGGGGGGGACGCTGCTGCCCTTGGATCTCAAGAGCACTGCTAAAATCTGTGTTCGTATTTTCACTTTCCTACACAGTAAGATGGCATACACAGCAATCTCACTGCAGACATTACCCATGCATAGTCTCATTTGACAATATGCTCTAGCTTTCAATCAAAAGTCAATAATCTGACCTAATATTCATTAAAGGAACATATTGCTTATAACAAGAAGAAAAAGTGACCCATGAAAAACGTTGGTAATCCGACTGTTCAGGGAAACAGAACTTAAGCATAGTTAGTTAGTTAGTTTAAGTTACCAGAGATGTGAATAAGAGGCATGGCACCTGGCCCAAACACCCGACGTGACACGCCCCGTCACGAGGCGAACACCCTGGCGCGGGTGGCTCAGATCAGCTCTCCAAGGCAATTTCTGTAGCAATTGCTAAGTCTAGTTAATTTAGTTCCCTACAAATGAATGTCAACAGCGAACCATTTAAAACCAGCTAACCCACACTGACCTTAAAGAATTAAAGGCTTTGTTACTGACACATCCAAGGATTTGATATATTAAATTAGGCCATTTACGGGCTTTGCAAAACCCATCTTCTAATTATGCAGTGAGAACCTTATAATTTCAAGATTAGTTTAATGAGTTTGTTGTGCAACTACGTTCATTTCCAGCCCGTACCTGATGTTGATCTGAGATCTAATGACAAGAGGTGCTGTAGAAGTTGATGTTATCTTGGCATGCACATCACAAGGATGACCTTTCATTAATTTCCCATCAGTCGTGTACCCTGAGATGTAATGTAAAGCCTGATATCATCAAGCTAATGCAGTACCATAACATGCAAATGAGCCCTTGTCCAGTACCGGTCGGTGGCAGTCAGTAACGGTGCGCTATCCCCATCGACTGTGAAATAATGCAGATAGGTGCTCTGCCTACTTTCCTCTGTAAGTGACTGAGGGGAGAAAATTGGTTTGGTGCTGATGGCAATGAGGGTTATGACCCATAGCATTTTCTTCATCATGGTATTCATTTTCATGATCAGCCCCTCCTGTGCTTACATCACCCATCCACCCGTCTGCGGGCTTGTGCTCAGTGGTACATGCAGCTCCTTTGTATCATAAACTTCTTCCCTCATAAAAAAAAAAAATCCATTATAATAACCTCAACCGGGAAGCAGAAAATATCTTCCACCAGAAAATGAATGGTCTTAGAAGAACAATAAAGCCCCAATGTTGAGTGATAGTTGAGCACCAGATAAGAGGAGGTCTAATTAGAATCTATATTGAAGATTAAAATCAGAGGGAGGTATGTGAGAAATAAGCACCCACGTCCTTCTCGTGTACCAGAGAAAGGCATCGGACCTGATTAGAATGTTGCACAAATTAGAAATGCAATGGATTTGATGGTATTGACCTCAGCCTAATCCTGAGCTAATTGTTTGGGGCAAGGGAGGAATCAAGTGTGTGTGTGTGTGTGTGTGTGTGTGTGAAAGCAACAGCGAAAAAATCCTTGACGTCCTTATGTAACCCTAACCAGTGAATGGCTTTGCAAGGACAGAGGAATGTATGCTCAATGTAACGCCGAGATTTTCATGAATGTTCTCTGTCTGATGCTTTTGCTGCAGACAGCTGGCGTGTGTGTGTGTGTGTGTGTGTTTGTGTGTGATCGATGTGTATGGGTGTGCTACATATATGACCTTACATGCCAGACAGCAAATACAGGGGTGAAAGCAACAGAGTGCTGCAGAAGCAATCATGAGGCAAAAGGAGCCGGGGCGTGCAAACCCTTATATGCACAATCATACACACACCTCTGAGCCACACAACATATGGGAAACCAACACAAAATGCAGGCTATTCTGTTCAGAATTGAGGGCCAGCTGTGGCGCGGTGACAAGGTGTATATTTCATTCTTGGGCTGCACTCCCCCGCATTAAACTAACTTATGGAGTCATTTAACGTCATTGGAGGAAGAGTGGAGGGAGAGCTGGGAGAGAGAGGTAGCAGAAAAAAGAAGTGAAAGAGTGAGCACTCATGATTCCCGAAGACTGCTCTTATTCAGAATGGAGAGTTTATTAAATCATTATTTTCATAGCACTTGCGCTTCTTCCTCGACACCTGCGAGACAACTTGATTCCTGACAGTTGAGTCAGAGATTAAGCGTTTCATGCTGCAGTAGCATATTATTAGCGTAGTCCTGAGTCTCTGGCTTCAAGTTGAAGTGAAGAAGATCAGAATCAGAGTCAGAGTCAGAATCTTTATTGTCATTGTAGCAATGAGACATTGTAAAACGATGAAGGTGCAAGTCTTCCAGTGTAACGTAAGACAATGCATGCGTAAGACTATACAAAAACCATTCAAACATTAAAACATATTGCACTTGTCTCACTTTTTTTAAACACACCCCTCACCCCAAGCTTTTATATTCACGTGCTGGAGATGTCATGTTTCCAGGTTGTTCATCACATTCTCAT
The DNA here is from genome assembly GCA_032359275.1 of Microctenopoma steveboyesi. Lineage (NCBI taxonomy): Eukaryota > Metazoa > Chordata > Actinopteri > Anabantiformes > Anabantidae > Microctenopoma > Microctenopoma steveboyesi. The sequence goes on along the minus strand of JAUMHF010000023.1, from coordinate 4,917,357 downwards.
GAACTCAATATCTCAGAAATGGAGTCAATTTTGGCTCAAATGAAATCTTGGAATAAAGTCTGTCTTATTCTCATCGTCTTAGAAACTCCCGGGTTGGCTTTTATTACAAGTGACAGAAAGGTTATGGTATGGTTAAATCGTTAGGTTCAGCCTGCCAGAACACTTAAGGAAAGGTTTATCCCGAATGAAAATAAATAACAGTAAATGTCCTGATCCTACTCTCAGCCTGAGCCTTTGTTCTTTCCTACAAACATCCACTCCTGCTGCTCCTGCATCACTCTTGCCAGAACATTTAGTCCTTTGCCTTTATTTGACTTCTTGCTATTGGATCTCTGTCTAGATGACTGAATCATTGTTTTGTGGGATGTGTGAAGATTTCCAAACAGAAAAATAAAAAATTCTCTCTGCAAAAAATATTTGAAAGTCAACGTTGGGCAGTTTTTCTATGAAGAACTCTTTTCCTTTTGATGCTATCTGCAGTGTTTCTTATATAACATTCACTTGTTTATATTATTTGAAGCTTGTACTACTAGCTGGTTTAGACTTCCGTCATCTTCTCTTGTCTAGAGATGAGTCTCTGTCATTGCTTATCTGTTTACTGGCTGGCTTGTATGTTGTCTGGCTCCACTGCAACAACGACAACTAATGTCATATTCCACGTAACATGACACTTGCTGCGCTGCGTTCTCTGTCATGAAAGACAGCATGTACACGGCCACAGGTAACCTATACACACACACACACACACACGCTGTGTGGTTTGCAGCCACACAAACTCCAGACACCACATGAGGCAGAAAAACTGGCAGAAACTTTACAGATACACAACGATGATGTTAAAAAAAAACAGACGCATTTGGCCATCTGTAGGCTTGATCTTCAGATGGAGGAATGGCGATGAAAGAGGAGGAAAACATGCACTTCACAGGGGAGCAGTTGGTGAAATAAGGGCAACTAAGCTTGTTTATCATCAGGCACAGTTGGGATATGTTCGGATCTTTGTAGTTACAGTGGCTACAGAAGCCCAGAGTAAACTAATACCTCATATAGAGGTCGGTGCATATAGAATAACTCATAGACTGCCTCAGCTGTTGTGTCCTTTGCATTTTATCTGTGGTGTAATATATCTGCTGTGATGGTCTGCTGCCCTGATGTTTGTTGTGGTTCTGATGCCCTGCTCTGAGTCGCAGGCCAGATGAGATCATCCATCCATGAGAATGGTTTTACCCTCATCCTGTAGGGTCATTCACTCCTTCATGGAGCTGCACTGGGGCCTCTACACCATCTGCCTACATCAGGCCTTGTTGGGTCTTCCATAGCAATGTTCATTTTGTTAATGTAAAAGATAAGGAAAAATATCAGCTTACAAAGCAAATATTTACAGAGAAGTGAAAAGAACAAGAAAAGTATAAAATAGAGTAAAAGGTCATCAACAGCTTCCCCTCCAGATGGTTGCTTCTTAGCACGTTCTTTAGCTCTTCAGGTCTCTTCATATCTTCTTCAGGGAATCAGCTGACAGAAGGCAAAGATTTGGACACAGCATCCTCGTCCAGATGGGAAATCAGCAAGTTTTCTCAAGGTCTTTTTTGGAACCATTTTTTTATTTAAACCATTTTTCAATCTTTCTATCTTGGAAATCTAAAGACCTTTTCAACGATGAGTAGGACGATGCAGAGAAAGGACCTGGTGTTGGTGCTCCACAACAATCCAGGGTGAACCCAGCGGTGTATCTAAGTGTAGTGGAAAGTTAGCTAGGGTGTAGGTGTGTTTCAACTGACAGGCACATTCGCATACACAGAAAAAACATTCATACAAAAACTGTGCACCGAGAATGTTACTGAATGTTAGTCAGCACATTGCTGACTGCTTCTTTTTTTTGAGGTGCAGTGAAAGTGGAAAACTTTCTAATTTCCGTGTATCAAAGGCGGAATTATTCTGCATCGGTACGCTGAATAATTCTCTTTGGGATGGCCTGCATCATTAACGGCTAATGCCCTTGTTCCATTAAGTGGGGAACCAGTACCCGACAATCCTTATTCATTATACATGTCAGCACGAGGTGTCACAAACGTAATATAAAGTAATGTACAGTAATGTAAAAATACAGTGATTTCACATTAATTATGTAACATCATGATGTAAAGGCTGAAGATTCACATTTCGTCCATTTTTACTTATGGCTCTGGGCCCTTATACTGGTTGAGCAGCTAAATCCAATTATGCAACAATATCAGAGCGCATCAATTCAAAGCACAAGGTGGTTATATTAAAAACAAGGCGTTCCAGTGCTCGGATTTCTCCATAAAATGTTTTTTAATGATTTTAGAGAGTTTCCTTTACACTTTATCCCTCTGGATACTTTGTCCTTCCCCATCCTGCTCCTCTGTGTTCTCTTTGTGACCTCTGCAAAAATTCATCCAACTTGCGCATTTGATCCTGTCCCACAGTGCCCAGCCTGTCTTTACATGCCTACAGGGGCTGACTGTCCTGGACTGTGTGGCCGTGAGACTGCTCTGAGCCATCTGGATATGCTACATTTCCCAAAAGCACGGAGTTTGTCTTGCACCGTCTTTCCCCTTGGTGCCTTTTTGTGTACTTTTGTCTTTCATTGTTAATCCTATCATGTCCTTTGTTACTCTGACATTCTCCTCCTTCTACATTTAAGTGTTCAGTCCTATATCTTGGAAAGAGAGTCACTGAATTCAAGATCATCATATTTCTCTCATGTTTGTTCCCCCATCTGTCATTAGAGCTCCTCCTTCTCTGTGCACTGTTCTCCACTTTTTGACTAGAAGAGGTTCATTTATGAAGCAGTCTCTACTAGAAATGAGCAGTGAACATTTTTATTAGTCTTGATGAGATCTCAGCTGGAGAGCTTTTAAGGCAGCTCTGCTGCTTACCTGTATCCATTAACACAAGACCATCTGCCTGCTAGATTCCCAATAGGAGAATAATTTGTTGTCTATTTTTCAGGAGTAGCCAGATGCTTGAGCTACTATGAGCTACTATGATAACTCATGAACAAAACGAAACAAAAGGTAGGGAGACAACAGGTACTAAGAATCCATCTTTACATGTTTTCCTGAGGGTGCTGGAGCCAAACTCAGCTGCCTCTAGGCATGAGCCCTGAATCGTGTCCATTTTCAAGCTGCCCTTATAGGGATTAGGTTGAACTGATGTAACACAGATTGTCCAAAACATACACATCTAGATGGTGTTGTTTATACAAGGTTATATAAATAAGGGTGAATTAGTTTTGGAAAGATGCCATTAACCACAGCTGTTGATGTCAGTTTGGAAGGGACTCGTGTTTAAAAAGTTGGCAAAGCTGTATTAAATCAACTGGTTGGCTATACTCAAGGAAGTAGCCTCGGTGCTAGGATCAAAAGTGTCTCCCGTGTTTAGCCAAAGGTTTAGGCTGTATTAGATCACAATGACACAGAGAATCATGTTGTACAAGTACTTCAAGTGAGTCTAACACACTCATTACGTTGTCTAGCAATATACAAAACGTATGCATGTTTTTGTCTTGACGAGTTAGGCCTTATCAGGGTGCTTTGTTGTAGTATTTCAGCTTTTGCGAGAACTGAATGGAAATTGCTGGTGTCTTCTTCTTGTAAGTCGCTTTGGATAAAAGCGTCTGCTAAGCAAAGTAAAGTACTCTGCTAAGCAAAGTAAAGTACAAGCTGTGAAACACTTAATGTTTAGAAGTCTTAGAGAAGTTGGGTGCTATCTAAGTGCAGCTTTTAAATGCGTATGCATGACCTAAAGTCGCTAAAAGCTTGCTTTCATATTTGAATTATTGATCTGTGGCATTCAGTAATTATGACCCAATTAAGCAGAAATAATAAGGTTTCCAAAAAGATGTTACAAATTGCAATTATAAAGTATTGCTAAAAAGTATATAACAGCTCCTTCCAGCTTAGCCCTGCCTACTTTAAAAACAAGGAGGGAAACAGACATAACCTTGTGACCTTCGTTCATGTATGACCCACTTAGTAGCAAAATGGGTCTTGAAGATCTTCGAATCTGTTGTTTAAAAAGGTTCAGTGTCAAGTCTGTACTAAGAAAAATGCAGCACTTACAACTAAATGGTACTATTTTAGGTACTTACTTCTACTGTTCGCAGAATATTCCCGGAGCGGATCTGCAACAAGGCGCTTAGTCTGACACTGACTAAAACGCTCATGAATTAAAGTCTGGGACACTCGATGGGGATGAAAAGTGTCCATTCCTGTCCTTCAGAGCAAGACGACACACGGTGATTAATAAATGGAACACGACAGGGCAGTGCAGCACATCACAGATGTAAAATGCAGGTGGCCTATTTCAGGACACCTCATTCATCATTAAAACAAGCCAATATATAGACAGACATGTTGGATGATCAACTGATGGATGGGTGGACAGAAAGACAGGAGGGTAGATGATGGCGGGCTGCCAGACGAGCCCATGCTGAAGAAGATATGCAATGAAGTTTTTAAAATATATATCAGGAAAAGTGAAGTTGGCAGATCAGAAGAGTGATAGGAATCAGTTAGGTCGTACACAACAGTATGACATATTAGCATCAATCGTACACAGAGGCCATCTACTGAGTTGTTTATTATTAATGCACGTACAAGCCAGGTCAGGAAATGAGTACAGTAAAAGCACCAGTCGGTGAGGCACACAGTCTGTCCTCATCTAGCTCATCTATTAAACATGCAGAGCTGCCCATTATCTGTCGTATCCAGATTAATATTTCACCATCCATACCGGCATACTGCATAGCCCTGCTGACCGTCAGTCATATACTGTATGTGTGTGTTTCTGATGCTGTACGCGCGTGTGTGTGTGTGTGTGTGAGAGAGAGATTTACGTCTTATTTAACCTCCACTTATCGATTTCCCCATCATGTGTCCAGAAGCAGCAAAATTCGAGCTCTGCCTCAATCTTTTTCATAATTTATTTGGGCACAGGGACACTCTCTTATAGGGCAGACATACTCTATATGGCTGTATGATTTAGGGTGTGCATGTGTGTGAAAGCTGCAGTGGGATTTGCCATATAGAAAGGATTTATACAGGTGTATAAGGACATATTTTAATCTATATGTGCTTCTGGTCTGAAATTCCTGGTTGAACTGGCTCAAACTTGCAAGGTTCAAATGAGGTATGAGGTGATTACGGGTAGCCATCCTGCGCAAATCCAGAAGTTTGTTGGAGCTGCAACCTGCTGAGCTCAGATCAGATTTTTTGTTTACCAGTGTCAAAATGTGTTCTCCTTAACATGTTCAAAGACATTCAGTTATTTCAAAATACACTGCCTGCAGCAAAAAGACAAGACCACACGCTGGAAAATAAATAGTTTATATTTCAGAAAATAACATGAAAGGATTTCCGCATACAAATCTGAGACAGTACGTTTTTGCTTATTTATTTTGCATAATGTAACGTCAATAATTTATGGTGGCATCTCATTGGTTTCACCTGTTTTTACAATACTTTAAAGACAGCAATTCCTATTAGTTGTACTTTTGGTTTTATAAGCGCTGTAAAGTGGTTTCTGTGATTGCTTAAACACATAGTACTGTACAGGTTGGAAGTAACAGTGCAGCAGCCATCCCGGTGTTGTTATGCACTAAATCCAGTAACGGTGCTGTACTGAGCCTCTGCTAGAAGGAAAAACAATCTAGACAATCATCTGTCGATAAGAGCACATAGATATAAGACATAATGCGGTTCAACAGTTGTACACTGTTGTGCAGAGGAGATAAGACACATAGAGCTTACGGTATGGCTAGCAATCTAAGACAAGACCAGAGAACAGCATTTAAAACATAAACGCATTCACACAGAGACTTAACACATGTACACACCCACACAAAGGGTCTAAAAATATTCAAATATGTGAATATGTTTTACAGGACCAGGAGAGAAGCATCCAACACACAGAAAAAGAACATTTCCTGTAGCCCGTGTTGTTTGAATATTTACACAGACGTACACACACTACACATACATATACGTAGATGCCATGAATGAATACACACATACAGGGTTTTGACCTCATAATTATAACATTAACAGATAAGAAAACATCGAACACATTAGTTTATATGAGGGAACAGTGTGACACCTTAGGAGCTGTGCACCTTGGCAGGTAGAGCACTCTCTGGACCACTGCTGCTAGATGATGTGAACTTGATGATGTGAACTTGTTTTTACGAGCTCTTAACTATTCTGTGTGAATTCTTCTTCTCGTGAAGTGCATACCTGTGAAACACGGTTGTACGCTCCACTCTCTTGAAACCATGCATTTTCCACATAATTAAAGGACAGTTCACAACTTAATGACCATGACTAGGAGGGTGCAATACATCGATGCTTACATCTGCAATGCCCCCATATCTAAAGATTTAATTCTATGACTGTCGCATAGTGGTAGCTGCAGGCAACATTTTTCTGCATGATTCAAACCATTTCCACTGCAGTGTGTCTCCTACACATGATCTTTATGAAGGAGAAATTAAACAGACAGGTACAAATTAACAAACAGATAAACACAAACTGGTGAGAGAAAAAATGTGACTGGAAAAATGAACAAGCCAGTAGGTTTATTACTTAATTAAATCATGCTGAGGGCAAAGTAAAAAGAAACCTGCGCTGACTACTGATCAGCTGCCACTGCTGCTGATTTATTTAGTCCTGCAGTGTTTTTGTAGGAGGAAACTATTGTTTAGCAAGATCCACATGACTCCTTGAAGCTATCCTGTGAAAATATTGTTTCAATTTTAAACAGTTTCTGAATAAAATATCTGTGAAAGTAATGACATTTTGGAAAGTTTGGAAATGGATAAATACGATTTTGGTGTTACTGTAATGGCTGTTTGTAATGTACTAGATCTTAGTAGCTTCACAGTTTTATCTCTAATGTGTGTCATGGTGACTATAGTAGTGCTCCATTAAGATTAATTGTAACAATTAAATGTAGAATATTATTTAGAAATATTAGGGGAAGAATATTTTAAGCCTTTTAACATCTCCTCCTTCAGCCAGCCGCTCAGGTATAGCTTATTTCATTAAATAAGTAGCTACAGAACTTACCAGTCAAGTGGAAATAATTGGCCTTCTCTGACTGGTTGGAGGGGCCTGTAAAGCATAAAAAGCCATGCTTTACAGACTGCTCAATGAGCCTGGCTCACAGAAACCTTTGACAGCACATTTTGAAATATGTTTTTGATTTCCAATAAGAAAAAAAAGAAAAAAGTTCCAGACTGTAACTTTAGGCCAGTAATTTTCATTTGACTGATAATAGTATATTTCTTGGCACTAAACCTATTGTCACTTGGTTAGGATGAAAAATCTTTGGGATGTACAAAATATTTTGTCATTATCACATTTTCTCATTGTTCCTAGTGTGTATGACCAATATTTATTCTCTTTCAAACCACAAAGCTAAGTCATAACACACAGATCGATGGCCTGTGTAGTTACTTTTACTCGATGTACGTTTTGCCTTTGTTCTGGATGCCAATGGCAAAAATCGATTTTTGAACGCGCTGTCTCACAACCACTCACAGCTAGTGTGCACGCACTCACAAGCCGGCTGTGCGTTATTACAACAGTCCAGTGAATTGCAAAGTTGTAGATCCACCATTCGGCAAGCGGATTCCAATGCAGGATTACCAGTTCAAGACTGGCTACAGTTCATTTGTTCAGTACGCTTCATGAGCCTACGTAATGTCCACAAAGAGCAAATAAATAGTATAAAATGCTAAAAAGTGCTGTCCTGCCTGAGTACTTTCTCACTACACAGGCAATCTACCTCCTTAACAGTTGTCCATCACTCTTACTGTCAATAACTATATGTGCAATATGGTGTACAATTACCACTGTGCAATATACTGTATAATACCACAGTTTTTCAGATAATTATTTTTTGTGTCGTGCTGTTTTTTATCTCGTCATTTGTTTTTTGTTGTTCTGGAAGCTCCGTCACTAAAACAAATTTCTTGTACGTGCAAGCATACTTGGCAATAAAACTCTTTTTGATTCTGATTCTGATTCTGATTCTATATTTAAGGCAAATACAATTTGGTATCAATGGCGATGCTTCAGAGTTAGTTTAAAGCCAAATTTGCCAGAAATGTAATTGGCTCAATGGGTATGTTTAAACTTTACATTACAAAGGTCATATATTTAAATTAAAACTAAAATAATCTTTACTGGCTGATTTTTTTCTTGTTCTGTTCTGATACATAATGCCTACGGTAACAATTCTGTTAACCTTTCGGTCGAGTTTATTAAAACGTTGGAAACAGACGCATTTAGCCTAGCTTGGCTCGAGCATCTTGGCTGTAGAAGAGGACCTGGAGCAGGATGGCCACATCGATCAGGATCTGGACTGAACCGCACACCCAGAACTGAGACGGGCTTTCATTCATTACAAAGTAAGTAGTCTTGAAGACGTCACCAGCTGTCCACAGCAGCACCATCTTCACACTGGATAAAACACACACACAGAAGGTGTGAGAAAAGACAGATTTAAGGAGTTCTGGCTCATAGAAACTGTTTGACGCTTATAAATATATGCGTCATGATTAGAACCAGTCTCATGTTTTGGAATCAAACTGTACATTATTGCATTTTTTTTATAATGAACTAGCAGTTAAGCTAATTGTGTCTCTGTCATCTAAATTACATGTTTAAAGGGGTGGGGTGGGGTGGGGGGTGGAGCTTGTCTATGTCATAAAAATCATTACATCATGTTAAAATTACAACTTGTCATTTTCATACCTTTCAAACACAATAGGCCATTTCCAGAATAGGGACTTTATATGAAACACAAAACATACTTTATGTGGAAACATAAGTTTAAGTGGAAACATGTGAGCGTTTGGGTAGAAATTCAAGGACTCTGGGAAAATCTGGCACAATGCATGAAGGGTAGAAACCACTGTTGCATGTGGATGACCTCTGCATGAGAAACAGTTGTTTTGTGTTTGTTGTCAGATAAGTCTACGTTTTAGCATTTTTTAGGAAGAATGGAAATCAGGGTCTCTGTGCCTGAGGCTAAAAACAGACCATTCAGACTGCAGAAGACCAGGTAACTAAGACTGAAGTGTCTGTGACGGTATGTGGGCGTACAGCATATGTGGCTAGCACACTGTACTTGTAAAGGTAGTTTAGAGAGGCATATTCTGCCATTAGGGCAACAATATTTTCCCAGGAAGTCAGTGAGGACAATGCCTCATTCTGCACATACTACAACATACAAGACTGTGACCTCTAGCTCACAGAGTGACTGCCAAGCTTTATGATAAACCATAAACTCAACCAATATTTGGATAACAAGTTTCATATTCATATCACCCACTGGAGCGATGTCTTTCCATGTGATTATGTGCATTTTCGGACATCAGTGAAGGTCTACACAGATGAATAACTTCACGTTATTCATGATGCATGTGTCTTTTACATGATTGGAATTGAAGTATTTTCCAAAAAGTTGGGTAAAAAACCAGAGCAGTCTAAAAGCCCTTCTGATTACTGAGAGTGGTTTGGTTTTTAGCTCCCACTGTAAAAGTACCATGAGGGTAGAAGGGAAAGATAAATCAGAATGACAACATTGCTCTAAGCTGTGGACTGATCACAGGCAGTAAGAAAAAGTCAACACAAACTTTGCCTGTCTAAGAGACACGGGCTAAAAAGAAAGTCCTTGAAAAAGACATCGTCTACCAGACCAGATGCTTTTTTGCCATCACAACAATCTGAAAGAAACTTCACAGAAACAATCAGAGAGAATATAGAAAGTATAGTCTTCACACCGTCTTCCCCCTTTCTTTTGCTAAGCTATTCCTCCCTTGTGCTGTTCCACTTTCTCCCATCACTCCCGCTTCATCTACTCCCGACTCACTCCTGTATTGCCTATTCTTGCTCTCTGAACAGTGAAGTCCCATCGGTATGGATGTAATGTGAGGTTATTATTTTATTGTGGCTGACTGGGCCTGGGGACGGAGCGGGACAATCAGTCATCAGTGGGACATACTGTAAGGGTTAGACAGGGGTGGGGGAGAAAGTAAAGAAGAGAGCCTGCAGAGTACAACAATTACCTAGCATGCAGGAGGAGAGACAATGCTAAGCCAACAAAACCACCAGAGAGAAAGAGAGAGACCTCTCTGAATGGGAAGGAGACCTCTGTGAAATAGTTACGGATGATGAGTGTGTATAGGGGTTGAGTCGGCCTAATGACTATGGGGACAGCTGTCCTGTACTATCCTTGAGCTCTCCTTGCAGAATCACGTCAAACCCCCGTAGGGGGGGGCCTCCGCGCAAAGCAGCTCCAAAATATGAGCAGCAAACAATTCTGCCCTGGTACAGAAGTCAACATTGTTATTCGACATAACTGAGAATGGACCAAAACCTGAAAACTGTGTGTGGTTTTCAAATGTCGTGCTTAGTCTAGAACGACGCAGGCGTAAAACACAGGTGTTGTAGATTAAAGTTTAAACTCACAGCTGTTCAAATCTATGCAATAGTCAAGCTGGACATTTATAAACTTTCACACACAAACAATGAGAATATTATTGTGTGTAAAAGTTTACAAATATTCACAAATACAATAAATAGTTGTTATTATTTTCAATATTTAAAGTAATAATTGAGAATTGTATTGTTTTTTTTCTGACTAACAATGCACCAGCACAGAACACACTGCATGTGAAACAGGACAAGAAATGCATCAGATACTTCCTTTATTCTTGCCTTCAACAGATTTACTATTTCACTGGAAAGCTGGAACAGCTCCACAGATCTGAATGAGATCGAAGTAAAAGCCAACGACATGCTGCAGATGTGCATCAGCCAACACACAGCTGGAAGTTTTGTCCCTGTTTGGTCCATGTGATCCTCTCACCTCCATTCCAGACACTTCATTAAGGGTCAGGGGCCAAGGAACACTTGTTTGGAGCAACTATTTAAATGTTTGGGGTAAACACTCCAGTGCTTAACTGAAATGCTCAAAATAATTGAAAATGATTTAGTTTCTCTCTTTTACTTTTCTCTCTTTAGCCTTTCTTTGCCTCCAGAGAGTAGCCTCTGTTAAACCTTGAGTGCATACTTATTCTTTCCTCTTTTTGCCTCTCTTCTCTTCTCCACTGTCATCTTTACTTTTACTTCCATTGACACTGCATTTACTGCTCCTCTTTTCTCTTAAAGTTAGTTACTTCTGTCAGCTTGCACCATCAACTATTTTTGTCTTCGTTAAGACAGAAATAGAAAAAGCAGCGAGGCTTGACACAAAACTTGCGCGTTGTACTATGAGGACGAATGTTTTACATTGTGAAATGTAACCCATCAGTAATGTTGTCAGTGATAGAATAGAACGCACATCCAAGCTGACTGGTCAGGTTTTGCCTCAGCTTGTATTCATAGTGTCTGTTGCAGTGCTATAGAAATGACAGTATCTGGGACAAACAAGTGATGAATTACAACCACAATCCCCAGCCAGTAGCCACCTTATGCAATACATTGATCATATTTTAATTTGTTGTTAATGTATGAGTTGGGTATATGTGCAAGAAATCACCAAATCATAGCATAGAAGAGGAAGTTAAAAAAACAAAGACGTGAGCGATAAAAGATCAAAATGATGCTGCTACAAATAATTGCGATAATGAATCAGATAATAATCTGATATAATAATCAGCCTTCATCAGAGCGTTGTTTGAAGTCTCTTCCTCCTTCGTTTATCAGCTAAAATCAGTTGAGCAGGTAAAAAAAACAACTCTGTTTACTGTGTTTAAAAAAAGAATCAAGAAACACAAGTTAGAAAAACGCACAGAATGAACGTACAAAAGATATGTTGACTGATTTTTATATTCATAAAGAATAATTCTCTGTCCTTCCCTGCAGCCATGCTTCACCTTCTACGTAACCTCTGTCCCTCCCCTCGTCACATTGTGAGCTGCTCAGCTCCCCCTTTGGCTAATTTCTTTTCTCATGAGATGGCGAGCATCATTAATGAGGACGAGGTTATTAACAATGTAATTAAAGAGCTTCTACAAAAGCAGTCTCTATTTTAACAATGGAGACAACATTCTAGTTTGAGGTCATTCATCTCTGGCAAACACACAGTTTTCAGACTGTCTTGCTTATCTCATGTAGCTCCATCTGGCTGAGTTGGCAGGTGAGGACTTGGTCCCGATTGACCCGATTGAGCATCCTTGGGAAGAAGACCTGTTATTACATCATTGATTAAAAATACCTACCTCTGTCTTATACAGTGCATAAACGTGCAGTACATATGAACCAGCATGTACCAGTACATTTTAACCTGCATAAGGACACAAGCAGATTGAGACAAACAAGCACACACCTACTCATGATGACTCAGTTTAGCTCAGCCTGGACAGGTCTCTTATTGATCACTGACCTGACACCTTCAGCTGAGACAAGTGGTAAGAGATGAGTGAGCAGAGGGTGAGATGGTGAACTGGGTACTTCAGGGATACAGAGGAGACAGACGAAAGAGAATGGAAATATAAGGAAAAGGATGAGAGATGGACGACAACGTAGCCAAGCAAGGGGGAGCGATACATCTAGAGAGGGGTGAGGAAAGAAGCCACCGCGCTGGCTGGAGTGTGACAAGACACAGGTGAGCGATGTAGGAAGAGAGACGGGGGTCTGATTGCACGGTGTGATGGCTGCGCCGTATGTGGGCCAGGCAGTAATTGTGTTGTGTATTGAACCAGTGCTGTCGAGCCAGCTATTAGCTCCTTCAAGTGACTGGAGTGGTCAATGTGAAACACCACTGCAGGAAACAGGGATGAGTGACATTTAGAAAGAGAGACGGAGGCAGGAAGGAGAGAGGGACACGTGGAAGGACAAGCGCGGTGTGTGATATTTGTGAAGTTGCCTGGGGCATGTTTAAATATCATTTTCTATAACTGAATATAACAGCAGCTCTGTAAACAATCCTGCAAATGAGTCATTAATTCCTTAATCAATTCTCCTACATTTCAGCACCAGTGTGCACTAGTTAGCTTTTTGTTCACATGTTTAAGTTATTTTACCTTAGAGACACTGCACGACTGATAAACCTATAATGTAAGGTACCAACACTGTGCTCAACCGTCTCTTCGCTGTTTCTCTGTCTCAATTGCTTCTCCCCTTCATTCAACTTGTTTTTAAATCTTCATCCTCTGCCCTCCTGCCCACCTCTTGTTTGTCTCGTCCCATAACAACTGCTGTCAGGAAGGCTGTCTCGTCCTCCTGTCCACTGACCACTGGATGGATGACTGGTTGGATGCTAGGATCAAGGAACAGGCTCCTAGTTTTTTGCAGGCAGAGATTGCGATCAGGTTCCAGCTGTATTTTGATCCATATATGTACATTTTATGACTGCAGTCCAGACTAAAAATATGAAAGTGACAGTGAAAGCTGAACACAAACAAACACTCAACTCATTGGAACGAAACACGCTGTACCTACTGGTTTACACTAGTACTGACACTGATTCTGTAACAAATGTCTTCTCTACTTCTGGCAGTGAATTGCTATGACCAAAAGCCGGAAAGTTCTCCAATCTATCTCAGCACACAGAATATTTTCCACTCCAGTTGTGTGGATAAGGAGTCTGATAATCACAAATTAAACCTAATAAAAGCTGTAAGCTTCCAGTGGGGAATCCCACTTTGTATGTGCGACTTATAGTATCTCCAGAGGGGGGTTAAACAGCCCTGGAAACTGCTTGATAATACTAATACATAGAAAGACAGACCTGGGAATGAGCAACTGACAGCTTAAAAAAAGCTTCAATCGCCACTTCCATCTATTTTACTGCACAGCCATGCATCTGTATGTTGGTATGATGTGTTTGTCCACGCATGCTGGGCTTTGGATGCGCACACATGTGTGCGCCCACACACGAGGGCGTGCATGTGGTGATTTAGCAGCAGGGCTGTTACTCTCCCTTAAGGGGGGCAGATGGAGAGCTGAAAATCAAAGGACCCAGCGAGAGAGAACTGCTCTTAACCCACTAAGTATGAATTATGCATGCTGATCGATCGCACACAGGCAAACACAGAAAAAAGTTCCCAACCTGCCAGAAAAAGATGGATACTACTTCACAAAATGAAACCGTAGGGGGTGAGGAGAAGAAGACGAATGACACAGGGGATGCAAGAGGGAATTTCACATATTTCTTTAGAGAGTGTAAACAAGCTGAAATAGATGAGCTAGCCTGTTGGTGATGGCTATTTCTATAATCTCATGTAATCTAGCAAAACAACTTTCTATTTGTCATAGCTGCTCCTTAATGAGAAAGACGGTTGTCAACGCTTATAGACAACCAGATAAAAGCATCTTCTGCAATGGTGCATATCCCTCAAAAAGGTATTTCAATAAAATAATGGGAACTTAAGACACTAGAACTTAGTTCACCTGGAAACAGTTTTAGCAGCAAAGGAATTAATTGCTGGAAAACACTATCACAGAAAACATCAAATCTCTAAAATGCTCTGACTTCGGGAGCTTTGTGTGCTACTATACTTTCCTTCCTGAAGATCCAACCTCTGCAGCTCCAGCTCACCAAGGAAATGCCTTCTCTCTTTTTTTATTGTATTTGTCAAAAGCCCAAACTCTATACTGTATGTTGCAGGGGGCTGGATGTTTTTTCTTTTTACTTTAACAAGTTTCTGCTCCGCCATTGTGATAGCTACAAGACCCCCAGATAAAAGGTGCTATAGTCCAACACGAAGAGGTCAAGGCAGGGCAGCCAAGACAGAGTCAGAAAAAAAGAGAAGAGCAGCTGCTTCCACTGTTGCACCAGTGTGTGGATTTACAAAGAAAATAATAGGCTGCTGTGACTGCTGCTGTGCATGT
>JAUMHF010000023.1:4858342-4902390 GCA_032359275.1 Microctenopoma steveboyesi | reverse complement strand
CAGCTGCTTCCACTGTTGCACCAGTGTGTGGATTTACAAAGAAAATAATAGGCTGCTGTGACTGCTGCTGTGCATGTATCTGCTTCAGAGCTACATGACCTCGCATATCCTGGCACATACAGTAATTTACTTTTTACTGCACAAAGAAGAAGAATCGATTCAGAAACTCATTCACAAAGTAAAACCACAAAACAAGACAAAGTAAAACCAACCCAAATTGTTATTTTTTAAATCCCTAAAGTACCATGTACAGTATAAAGAAAAGGACAATCTCATGTCTTATCTTTACCAGGACAGAGTGGGTAATGCATTTACAGCATAATGACTTATGACTATGATAACTATATATTAGCAAACACTATGGTACAGCCTCACAGAGAGCATAGCATGGCTGTGAACTTTCCCATCAATATACCTCAGAATTACAAGAGCACTATAATCATTGCCTCTGCCTAGTCACAGTACACCCACCCAAGACTCAACTCATTCAATAGTCATTGTACACAGACATGATCACTATCTATGATCTGAGTAAATGTGTTTAGAAAAGTCTGGTCATCCAAAATCTAAATCTAAATCTAACAGTGCATCCTTTACCACACTGTTAACTCAAAAAAGGTTTATCCAATAGCAACTGGACGACGTTTCGCCCTTCTATCTCAATCATCCAGGTCATGGTTATGAGCAGACTTGAGAAAGCCCTCTGGGATGGGTTAAATGCAGAAGAACACATTGCACTGCAGGTTGTACACTGTATAAGATTGTATGTGACAAATAAAATTTGTATTTGTATTTGGATCCAAGAACAGAAAAATAGATAGACACATAGTGTTAAGCCAACATAAGTTAAGCCAATCTCCAACCTAATGGAGCTAAAAACATGAAACAGCACTTGTGCCATACGTGCAGCGGCCGTCTTCACACTCCAGGTGTGGTTACACCTGAGACACACAAGCGTTGTTCACAGGTAACAAATTGCTCAAAGGTTCCCACTGCACCTGTATCATATTCTCCAGGGGCCAGACTGTAAAAGTACTTGCTCTCTGTCTGAAATTGCCTCAAGTTAATGGCTGCCTCAAGGGAAACGTGAAACCACTATTATGCTGCTATTGAGGAGACAAGATAATAGGACCACCGTAATGTCTGAGGGGTGTCACCCCTAACTGGGAGCTAGATGATGAGGAGGGGGAGAAATAGTGTGATAACGAGAAGGAATGGGAGATGGATATGCAGCAGTATTAGACAGGCGTTTGTGTATACTGTATATATTTTGTTTTTACCGGACCCCATTCTACTTTCTAGGTACTTTCCTCATATTAAAATAAGAGAGGTAGAGAAAATGAAAAAAAAAAAACAGAAACTGTCTGGAGGAAGAAAACTAACACAGATGAGTATCCCTTGAGAAAAGCAGTACTGTCTTTGTCTGCATACTTTTGTGTCAGTGCAACAGACAGACTGCCACTGTCAGTGTCCCCTCCACTGCCAGTGAGTGACATTGTGAAGGTTGGAGAGCTTTGATGCGGGGCTGGGAGAGGTGGCGAAGTAGATAAAGTTTAATGAGAGGGAAGAGAAAAACAGGCGGGCTCCACAGGCAGCTGAGCAGAGAGCGCTGAGCAATCAGTCATACACACCAACACCACACATTGTTGTTTGGATAAACAAATTGCTCGATTCTAACTTCCACCTGAGTAATGAATGCGTTCCAATGCAACGCAGGTGACAGCATCAATCAAAGAGCAAACACTGTCAGATAAAAGCCTGCTATCCCCCAAAAATTAGAAACAGATCCCTGCTCGGAATTTTGCAAAGATCTCGGTAATATGAGGTTATTGGTACTAGCAGCTAACAGCAAATTCATGCAGTAACTAAGGCCACGTTCAAATCTGTAGCTGGGTTCACGAGGTCAACACCAAAGTGGTTTTGATCTGTTTTATGATGGTGTCTGTCATCCTGCATTTATCAGAGCTACATGAGTCCAACAAGATGAATCAAAACCAAGTTTACTCCACAGAATTACTGCAACTCACGCTTAAGGGTGTCATAAGTTTTCATTCCTTCAGTCATTCGTTGCCATTTTAGAGTAGCTTTTCCAATCGATCCCAACAATCTCACAACATCCAAACATTTTACAGTCATGTGAAGGTGAGTGAAACCACCTCATCAACTGTTCTCGGGCTCCAAACAAATTATGGTTGAAAGCACTCATGGAGAAATTACAATGAAAGTGCTGAGTGGACAATTTCAGCTATATGTGCTTTAACTCTGTTAATAGTTTCAATAGAACATTTTCATACTGACTTTACAGTATTTTCCCAAAATAGTTCTGTACTTACTTGGGAAAGAGTAAGTATTGATTGACTGACATCACGTATTATTGCATTACTGAGTATGCGGGGACTTTACCATACATCTGAATTTGGTGAATTGATGAGCCAAACTTCCTCAGCGGGCATCTCACAGACCTAATGCAGTGTTATTGCGTATTTAATCTTTATTGTTATCTTCAGTCTGAGCTCAATGGGAGCTCAAAGGAAGTGCAGGTCTAAATGTAGACCCTGAGGACACTTTGGTGAAATGGTCTTGTCATTCAGAAAATAAATCAGCTATACAGCAACTTCTTAAGTACATTACTGCTGTACTAGATATATTAGTGCCTCTACACTGCAGATATGGTAAAATATGTACATGATTGACATGATGGATGTGGCATGATTCCCTGGTGTGTGCTGCAGTATTGGACTGTTAAAACATGCATGGAAACTTGAAGTAGGACTGTGGCTATAGAGTGAAAACTGCAGAGATTGAGGAACATATACATTAGCTGGCTTCTCTCTCACTTACCTGCGAAAAAAATGAATGTCCCTCAGGAGAAAAACATGATCTTTAGTCATCATCATGACTAAAGGCCCTTCTGACCCTTCCTTTTTATATGTACAAAATACAGAACTAATACCAAACTAGGAAAAAACTCTAAAAATAGCAGAAAGGAGACTGTGTTGAATTCTGTAAATACCTTTCAAAATATCTTTTTCAACCTCAAACATTTCTCGCAATTTTATGACTTTCAATAGACCAAACAAATTCTTTTTGAGAAAATAAAAAGCAGATTAATCAATAAGAATCAATTTGTTGCAGTCCTAAAAAAACATATGTAATTGTCATGTATTTGGGTCAGAGGGATTTTTGAGCAGCAATACAAAAGCACTCATCCGCAGTGAGAGTTGCTAATTTTAACTGACGTCAATGCAAAATCCTAATTTTAGCCTTTCATCTCATCACAATTCCCCTGTATGCATGTTAATTTATGTCTTCAATACTACTTGAACATCTGCTAAAAACAAGCTATAGTAGTTGTGTCCAGGAAAGAAAAAGAAATTATCTTTAGTTTGTCTGTACTGAATAATTTCGAGAGATCACACACACACACACACACACACACACCCTAACACACCCTATGTTTTTGCACTGATGACAGACATGGGACATAACGAGGAAATAATGAGCATAATTAGTGTGAGATTCTGAGTCATTAGTGGCATAATTGTGCAGTCCTCTACCTGAGGCTAATAAAAATCAATGTACATATTGACCTTTTGGACGCTGGCATAATCCTAGGAGGAAATACGCTGATACTGCAAGTTAAACCAGTTATTTACAGTTCCCCCTCCTTCACCCATCCCTCCCTCTCTACTATGTCTCTCTATTCAAGGTGACCTTTAACAATGGATTTAGTGAAAATCTCGCAAGTTATCATAGAACCCAGCATGTAATAATTATACCGGGAGCATTTCTTTTCTTATGTAACCTTTAATAACTGTAAACAACTTGCACTCCATGGATATTAAGATTAATATGAGTACTTCTGCTGCTGTTGGTGAGCAATTCTACAGTGGAAATATTTTATCATTTGCTAGAGTTTAATACAAAGACCTGACCTCAGAGAGTGCCGTACCTCATGCCTTTGGTGGAGCGGTTGTGGAGGTTTTGCAGCAGCTGTGGGAGGCCTAGCATGGCCTCAAACATCACGGCCAGGGAGCCCAGCATTTCCACATACACAGCAGAGTCCAGCAGAAGCAGAGTGACCACAGCACACAGCACGGTGAAGCCAAAGCAGAAGAGCAGGTAGTCCTCAAAGGCAGTCCACTTCCAGAAATAGCGGTAGTCCAAGTCTGGTGGGGGGTCAAACAATTGAACTTATACTTGTCATGAGTAATATTGCAAGATTTAAAAGAAACTAAACATATAAGACTGAGAAGTTTAAGGGTGATTTTATGTGGTTTTATGAAGTTTCCTAACTGTGGCTGTTTGACCTTTGTTTTGAGACACACTGCAGGAATAAATCATTCACATCACAAGTAATTCATCAGGAATGCACGCTTGCATGTACGTGATTGGGTAATGCAACACCTTACTCAATGATGTCACACTGCAGGAAAACCTGAATCAGATCCAGTTTCTTTTTTTTATCATCACACTGCATAATTTCAGTGGAGCCCCTCCCCCATGGCGTCAGTCTCTGCTGTACAGCATGCCCCCCGTTGAAATGAATGAGCAGGGCTGAGAGTAAGGAGTGTTTCTGTCTGTGTATGTGGGTGTGTGTTGTGGTGCTGATGGGTGAGGAGATGCTTACAGTGTATGCACACGGAAACAGAAGAGCAACACTGACAGAGATTGAAAGCAGTGAGGCTAATCTAGCAGGAAAAGAAGACAGGAGGAAAGAGCAGGGATGAGAGTGTTTCATTATAGGGTCCACAGAAATTCTGCACAGACAGCACTCCTAAATCAATACCATGCACATGCATAAGTGAATCGAACAAAGACAAATGAGCTACTCAAATGCTTTTACATTTCTATTACTTTAGAATAACCCGGCCTTTGGCAAGACCAGAATATACATTTAGAAAGTTTATTACCTTTGGTTTTAAGCAATGTTTTCACAGACACCACCCTATTTGTCATATGAGACTTTTACAATTTACCAATAAATACTGCTGCTAAAGCTGCCGTTTCTTCTTCAAAACGTCAACTCAGTTTTATCGGAGAAGCACAAGTATCTGAATATGAAATCGAATTAGAAATAAACAAACGTTTAGTCCAAGTGATGGAACTCCCCAGAATAATTTCTGTCAAGTCAGCGTCAGCAGGACTGAGCTCACAGCATGGAGGGAAGCTCAGGAGCTGCCAAGAGAGCTTATGAATGAAAACATTAGGTCTACCACATCAACAATCCTGTCACCATCAGCCATCACCTCGGTGGTCCATAATGTGAGATGATTGACGAGCTCTCATTTCCTATGTATGACAGTGGAGCCGTGGAAACCAGCTGACATCAGCTAAAGGGGACTGATATGAACCAAATAAAAACACATTAGTTAGTGTGGGGACTCAAGGGTAAAGCTGCATACAGCGAAGCACCGGACGTCTTCATGCACTGTTACCTCTCACATGTACCACATGTCCTGCACTGATAGGAACAGAAACATGCATTCAATCTGTCTGTCTAACTCTGACCCTAAAACCTATTCTCAACCCAGAAAACACTCCTGTGAACATAACAACAGTATCTGAACAAAATGAGTCCACGCAAAGAATTAAAGTCAGCACACATGCGGATACAAAAACCAGCAACCGGCAAACACAAGGTTGGGACGACTTCCATTCTGCTCCAGTGAGCTACATCTGCTGTGGCACCCTGGGACAGACAGAGTGAGACATCTTGAGAGACGTCTTGCAAGGAGCCCAGCGTGGCATGTTTGTGGCAAACAACGAAAGTGATTAATGGCTTAATTACCGAAAACCACAAAAGACACATCACCCGTAGCTGACAACACACGATAGCTGTGGAAGAGGAGAGTGATAGAACACCACACACACACACACACACACACACACATTTCTGAGCTCTTTCACATGACAAATATTGACATTCCAGGAATGACTTGTCTGTCCTCACAAACTATGACAATGACACAACCCAAAGAGAGAGCCTGGCACTTCAGCTCCTATTTACAAGTCTCACTTTCTTCCCGATGCCACTTCACCACAACACAGCGTCAAGTCTGAGTCATTTCAGTCAATGCAGCTGGCACGAGTAGTGCTGGAGAGGCTTAAAGGGCAACACACACTGGAAGCGTCTGACGCACGCACGAAAGTGTA
This sequence comes from Microctenopoma steveboyesi, assembly GCA_032359275.1. NCBI lineage: Eukaryota > Metazoa > Chordata > Actinopteri > Anabantiformes > Anabantidae > Microctenopoma > Microctenopoma steveboyesi. Next base: position 4,896,234 of record JAUMHF010000023.1, on the reverse strand, counting down.
AACATGCAGACATCCCTCACGCAGCACATGACAGCGTAAAATCTCATTAACTGCTCCGACCTAATCGTGAGTAATAAGTGAAGTTACTGATGCTGCCACACCTACAGAAATGTGCACAGAGGTTCTCACCGTGAAGATGTTTCATTAGGGGCCTTTTACAAACTTCCAGTACATTTTTTCACGCACAGATGGAGGCTACAAACTAAACGCGAGTGACTTATTCTGAAACAGGAATTACGAATCACTAATAATGAGGGAAATGTTTATTATTGTCCTGTAGAGCAGAAATATTACACAAACTAATAAGCTACACAGTTATTTCTCCTTTGTAGTCCCTGGCTGGTGGAACAACTTGCCCTGCCACATTCGACTAGCAACACCTTTAAAAAACATTCAAAAGCTCACTTGTGTCTACCACACATACACACACATATCATTGTCTAGCACTAAACTATTCCTACGCATGTTACTTATCTTGGTGAGTTAGGCCTTATCAGGGCTCTTTGTTGTAGTAACTCACAATTATTGTCCCAGCAGAGCACTTCGCTCTCAGAGTGCTGGTCTACTTGTGGTTCCTAGAGTTTCCCAATGTAGAATGGGAAGCAGAGCTTTTAGCTATCAAGCTCCTCTCCTGTGGAACCAGCTCCCTCTTCAGGTTCGGAACCCTCTCAACCGAGGACTAGGCTAAAGACCTTCCTATATGATAAAGCTTATAGTTAGAGCTCATTTGCTAACTGTGTGTCTTCTCTCTCATGTAGTTTTGCTTCTTCCTCTTTGTCCCCCTCTCTTTATACCTTTCTGCAGGTATAGAGCTTGGAGCTGTATGATATGCGACGTGCAGATGCTGGTCCTACCAACCTGCCTGATGTTCTTCCTGCTGTCCCTTATTGTTCTCTTTGATTTGCCTGTTGTTCTTTTCTCTCTTCTCTGTCCACTCATCCCAACCGGTCGAGGCAGATGACTGCCCACCCAGGTTTTTCCTCTCCACTGTCACCTCAGTGCTTGCTCAAGTGGGAGTGTTGGGTTTTCCATATTATTTAGTATTTACCTATTTTTGTAAGGTCATAAACTTGAGTTTAAACTTGCCTCGAGATAACGTCTGTTGTGAATCGGCGCTATATAAATAAAACTGAAGAAATTTAAAGAACCTGAATGGTAATTGCTGGTTTCTTCTCCTTGTAAGTCCCTTTGGATAAAAGCATCTGCCAATTAAAGTAACGTAAAGTAGTGATTCGAAAACATTTGTGCCACAGCCTGTGAGTGTTAGCGGCGTCAATTGAAGTGCGTCAAGTTGCGGCTTACAGTTTGTTTTGGCCTTAAGAGGTCAACCTTTATCAACAACATCCCTTTCATTACCTTTTTGAATGAGGCCAAGGTTGTGAAGAATAAATATGCTGACAACAGCAACAAGGAGAGTAGAGGTATTTCACAACTACTGACAACTTCCCAGTGTATAAAGCCTCCCACTCACATTTTCACCTCTCAATGTTTAAATCAGCTTCCCATCTCTCTCACTTATCTGCAGGACACTTACACACACATCCAGACACCCAAAACACCCTTCTCTCGTTCTCATGCTAAGCAATCTATTTTCCAACATAAAGCAACACGCCCACGCCACATCCCTCGCTCGCGTTCTCTCTCCCTCCCATTTCATCTCACACTTATACAACCTCGAACTGTATGTTTACCTGCATAATCACAATGCCTGGAAGAGCATAATCAAGACAGAAGGGTACGCATCATTCGTGGAATCGTCCATTTTATTTGTTCACCGTTCCTTTCCCTGTCCAGCTCACTTGTTTTCTCTCACACTTTAAGGCTTTTTTTTCACCCACTTTGTAACTAAAAAAAGTGCCTTCACTACACTTCACTTCACACCCACCCACCCCCACACACACACACGCACACACACACACACACACACACACACACACAAAACCTCCTTTGTGGCTGCTGTCCTGTCACCCCAGGACAGGACAGGTGGCCTGGCCTTTTGCAAACAGCATCCTCCTGTCTGGTGTGTTTCGAGGCCAGGGTCACACTTCAAAAGCCCCAGAGACTAGAAGGAAGAGACGTGCTCTCTTTCTTCATACAGACTCTTTGTTTACACAAAGCCTATTTCAAGATCAAACAATTCAATTACAATCGGCGAGGAAGTAGCCCTGAGCATGTGAGTACCTGCGTATGAAGTTACTCTGCGATGATGAAGTTTCTCAGGCAGGATAAGTCAATCAATTTGTTGTATGTGTGTTGGTTTAGGTGAAAGCCCGGAGGTGCTGTAGGAGCAGCATTGTTCATATTTTGTGTCCAGAACATATCAGCTGTCACACATTAGCTGCACAGAGGAGAGAGATGATTAGAAATGGACGAAGGAACAGAGGCTGACTGAGCCAGAAAGAGAGGGAGAGTCGATCACATAGATATATGGAGGCCAAACTTACAGCATTTCCCAGCAGGCCGAGCAGAGAAAGTAGAGTATGAGAGGCAAAAGAGTAGAGACTCTGAGACAAAGACAAGCATAGACACTGACAGCTAAAGAGCTTTGAGATGTGCTGACTCAGAACTGACAGCGCCTTTGAACGTATCAGCTCTGTGGTGCCTGCTTGTTGTATCTTAAGATGTGTTAAAGTTGCTGTTTGACGTGTCTTGTAGGCTGGCTGTTCTCTGCACGGCTCACCGGGCCAATCTGAGAATAGGTGTGGTGCCTTAAAGGACATACAGGTTGTAATGGACTTTTCAGATTAATATAATATGTGTGTTTTTTTCCACCTTATGAAGTTCTGTGTTGCCACATTAAAATTTGGCATCATATTAAATGTGTACAGCTTTTTACTTGCACTCAGAATATACTGGCTTGTGCATACTCAGCTGATGTTATTTTGGACAGCTAGCATGTTCAGCTATGAGGGACACTTCAACAGGGACCAGGGAGAATCATGTCTCGATCTACCACCCCTGTGGTTGGTGGATGGTCCTCTGAGCTATCCCTGCACTTCTAGATCAATTTAATGAATAAAAAAACGGTTTTCTGTTTGTGGTAGTTGATCATTCTGAACTTACACATATACAGATCCTGTCATATAAGCTAGGAGCCAAATCTGCAGACTGCATTGTCAGGTCATGGTGTACTGATACTACAGACACCATGCACACCATATTACCTTACTGGCAAGCTTTAAAAGGAACACCGCTTTCTCCCTGCAGTCATTTTCTTGTCACTGAAACCAGACTGGACTGTTACTCTCCAACTAGCTGAAATCACAGTAAGAAAAAAAGGGTACGTTTGTCTGTGCAGCAAAAATCTAAATTGGTTCGTGAGCAGCACAGGCCTGAGTGAGTACAGAAATGAAAGGGGCCGCTGCTTTGCACGTCTCTCGCCTTCCCTGTCAGCTCTCTAAATTATACAAAGGCTTCTAAAATAACGTCCATTCATTAAGTTACACTGGGAATGCAACACCAACAGGAGCACACAGGAACAGGAATAAATTGCCTTCCCTGTAGACTCTCCTCTCTTGAACTAGTTCATTTTTAAAGTTGGGGCAGAGGAACTTCATTACATTAATGCCTTTTCTGGTAAAACATTTAGTTAATTTAATAAGACAAATATGAGCACTGCTGACTGAGCATTCCCATTATTACAAGACTTTCTCTGAAACTTTGCAAAGGCTACTGATCCCTCCTGTTACACTGTTTAAATGCTTCCCAGTAGAAAGGAAACTTTAGATGGGATGTAACACGTCCGATGCGGCTCAGGCTCAGCCACGCGTTACCATGGTATATTTGTGTTAACAGGGATTTTCTATTTCCACCGAAACTCACACCCGTCTGACGGTAAACACCTGACTGATGTTCTTGAGACTGTTACTGAGTGAGTTCAGTCAGCAGCTACTGTGTGTCTTCAGTCGTACCACAGGGGAGCATCTGACCTACAAGGATGGGCTTTTTAATTGGCTTCTTTAGATGCCAAAAGTTGAGCATCCGAAGTTCAGAGTGAACATGTTCTCAGAGAGAGTAGCCGAGACAAACGGAAACACATAAACACACCTTTTTTTCTGGACTCATCTTGATAGTAAGCATAGAAATGCAAAGATACAGAACATATAAATTGTTTTAATGTATTCCTATAGCACAGCTTATATGCTTAAGTCAGTTTTGTATTTGTTGCTTCAGTGCACAACTTGTCCTAAGTACCTCCTCTATCTTTGCAGTAAATTAACAACACACAGAAAATGAAGTTGTTTCTACAGTCCCAGGAGTGCAGTTGTTTTTCAAAGCTCGCTTTAGTCACATCTGCCAAAACAAAAAAAGGCTGCCAGCATCCTCTAATGCTTATCTATTCACAGGGACAATGGGCACATACATTTGCATTATATTGCGTGTATTACAAAAGTCATTCATGCAGAAACATCCAATACATTCAGAAGTCAATAGTTTGCGGTTGTTCACTTGAATGCCTAATGAGGAGACACTGTGTGCATTTTAATGGAAGTATCTACAAGCTGCTGTAAAGAATGTGCTCTGTGCTGCAAGGCTGAAGGGAAAAATGAATGATGACACAGTGACAGAACAATTACTGGATAGATTTAGGAGGTCAGGGGAAGCACCTCACAAAAAGAGAAATATGCTTCTTTTTTAAATAAAAACTATGAAAGTAGCATTTCCTACCAATCATTCGCAACGGAAGCAGATGAGATACTGCACGGATTGAATGTCTAATTGTGTAGTGCGAGTGTTGAAGTGTAGTGTGAGCAGGGTTCAAGTGTCCCCTTCATCATCTGAACAATTAATGATCCTGCTCCCGGACAATCGGCTTCTTGCTTGATGATATTGCAGAGTGATCTGATGGATGCTGTAAATATATTGGGCAGACAATATTTATAGAACCTGTTGTAATATAAAAAAGAGTATCCTAGTAAATTACAGACCACTATCAACAGACTCCTTCTTCTTCACAAACACTTGTGTAGGGCTTTACGCTGCGGACACAAATGGCTGTAGGGCTTTTCTCATTTTTTAACCCTAACCTGCCAAATATTTGAACTTTTTACAAAATTTGCTTTTCTTCATCAGAAAAAAAAAACCCCAAACTAATTAAAAACACAGACAGACATATGGATTTATAAAATTTAACTGTCAAACAGAAAATAAAAGTGTCTTTTATTCATTGCCGCAGCAAATGATGCTTTTATTCTGAGCTCCTACCTTAGTGGCACTCTTGACAGTGGCAGATTTGACCTTGCAAGTGAACCAGGACTGTGTTTTCCACCACTGATTGCCTCTTCACTGTGTGTATTTGTCAGTTCTTTAGCCTCTTGACCCAGACGAGGCTTAACTAATGAGCTCTGTTGGCGTTAACAATCCACAACAACAATTCTGTGACCACTTGAACTTTCTTATCAACTAATAGATTCCGCGTTCGTGAAACAGCAACTCTGATATGGAAGACCTCTACATCAAAGTCAGAATACACTTCCTTACTGACAGGGACTGAATAAAAGTCACATTATACACATGAAAGGAGCCAATTATGTGGGAGATACTTGATGGAAAGATAGACAAAGACAAACAGAAAAGGTCAATGCAAATATTTCTGAAAACATGCTGACTGCTTGCTTGTGTGCATCCAGACAGAATTCCATATCAGTCAGTACAGTCGACACACGACACCTCCACACTTAAAAACATTAGTTTCAGCTTTTCAGGTCCATTGACAATTCTGGCACTCTCTCACATCCATCACCACTGTCCGGTCTGCCTTTTAACATTCATTCATGCTCTAGCGCCTCTGTTCACTTCCATCACCAACAGTCACAGACCAGTGCCTGTACCTGAGAGATAAATGAGAGGTCTGTCACTAACCACTGTATACAACGGTGGTGCATTTTGTGTCTATGCTTTCTATAATGTATAGTGAGGATAGGGGCTTTATACTTAGGAAAATGACAATAGAGAAACGATTGAGGGAATTTCTTCAAATTTGGACTGTCAACTGATTTGACTTTAATGGGTAAAGGTCAAGGTAAATGTCTGGAAGGAATATAGTGGATGTCACTGGTGAGCCGAGGCACACTGCTGCAGTGCGTCAATTTCAGTTTCTCATCATAGAATACCAGGCCTGGTTGACTCTCAGTTATCATGAAGTAGCCATGAAGACCTTTCAGCAGTGTGTTCGCTCCTGCTGTCCTCCTTATAACTTCTGCCATTATTCCCTCTCACCCTCTCAGTCATAGCACCTCCTCCGTTTCTACCCCAGACTCTTCCTCTGCGCCTGTCCAGTACTGTAGGTTCCATTAAGCAGAGGAAAGCAGAGATAAAAAGCTCTTCCTCGGCATTGTCCTTCACTTGTCCTGATAACAGCCATATAAGTTTGCTTTACTTTAGTCTCTATCTTTCCTTGCACACAAGCTAAATCCGTAAATATTTTAAATCTTTTCGAGATCACACAAAACCTGATGCGTCTGCAGGTAGTTTGTCCTTAAGAAACTGTTCTGGCTCTTTGAACTTCATTGGTTGCTTGGAATGTGCTGCGTGCAGCAAAATGAAAGGGTGACGTTTCAAAGAAAGTGCTGTTCTTCAAAGGTTATCCAGCACAATATGACTTCTTATCATGGCTGTTAGTTGACAAGCTGACTATTTTTTAAATCTCTGCCAATCACAGAGTCACTTAATTAGGTCTACACAGTTGGCCCAAATCCTTCATTATTTTATATTCATCATTTTGTTAACGGACACAATTAAAACACACCTATCTTATTTTTCATTTTCACCAGAAGTAATTGGCAGAGCCACTACTGGGAGACTCAACCACTGCTTTCAATGAGCATTGGCAGCTCATGCTGTCAGACTACAGTGGACTAGAGTTGTTTGATAGCAGAACAATACAGCTCACACTCAACTGTCAGACAGCAGGAAACTAAATTTTTAGACTGTTCTTATGCCCATAGTTGTAAGAAAGTATTGTGCAATACAATTGCTAAGTAAACAATGCTGTGATATAGAACATACTGAATGAATAAGAAGTTAAAAGCTTGATATAAATTACTAATCATTAATTAAGGTTAGAATAGTATTTGAATAAAGCAGGCGTTGTTGTTTAACCTTTTAAGGCCAAAATTTCTTGTATATCTCAATTTAAAAATAATTTTGTGCTCATGTGTCATCCAGCATGCAGCCTTCACAGCTGCTCTTGTCTCTTTTCTTTTTGTTTTTCTGTTATTCGTGCTTGATTTGTGCACAGATAATCCACCGGACGGCAGAGGGCATGTGTCATATGGTACATAACATGTTTTCTGGGAAACTATTGATCATTTAGATGACTTAGAGATCTCAGATACTCGTGTACCAATAGTTTTAGAGTAAAACGTTTGGGATTTTCACAAAGAGTTGTGGCTATTGCCAAGTTTTATTACTTATAAAATTAACATCTCCCAAAATATGAAGGTGATATGGTTCATTATGTTTTGACCATGGTTCTTCTTCTTCTTCTTCAAAAAAGAGGATTACAGAAGACTTGAAAGAGCTCTCAAAAGTGCCAGTGTAGTGAACCATGGAGCTGCACGTCTCATGGATGATAACCGCACAGAGTGGTGAGGCCAAAGTGCTGAGTGACCTTGGTGCTTAGAATGAAAGAGTGGGTGGAATTAAGGAGGTGAAGCGTCGCTGAAGCGCGCTACCCTTCCTTACACATGCTAGGAGAGTATGGAAAAGATCAAATTAGCTCAACTTTGGCTCTCTTGCTCTCTGCTTCTATCTGTCTCTTCCTAACAGACATAGTCACACAAACACGTCATGTGGGTATACTACACCGCAGTACACTACTTTATGATGTATATATAAGCAAAATTACTTATTATATTTAACCAGACAATGTGTGAAGGTGATCCAGTCTGATAACAAACAGCCGTTGACACAAGAGACCAAAATGGTTTTAACTATTTATTTGGGGCTACCAGGGCACACACACATCATGAATGGGGGGCCTTTCTTCCTACAATACAGATAAGCAGGTGTAAATCAAAGATAGAGCATTTGAGGAAACAAAGTCGATGGGGGCACTGAGGCTATTATTAGCTAAACAATTACACTGGATATGTCAAAAGCTTTCCCAATCAAACAATGTGACCTTCACACCAGAGGTAGTCCAGTGAGTTCTGGTTCACATACATGTTGTGTATGGCTTCTGTTGTGTGGATAAGTACATTAACATTCATTTTTAAATTAGAGGCACAGCTCAATACGGATACACACAGCTTGATCCCAGTTTATTATGAGCATTATAAGACAATGACTGCCCAGGGCTTGTGTAAATAACATTATGTAATTACTGGGCACATTAGGACACATGCTGACATTTCTTAATGTTATGGATATAAAGGAACATTCCCTTGTGCACATAATTAGTAGTGTTCATAAATCAGATTAATCCCTTAAGTCACATCACTTAAATTCCTGATGTGATGTAACGTGTACCACTCAGATCCTCCACTCACGCATTAATAGCATATGGCATATTTAGGATAAAAAAAGCCCTAAACTTCCACAGAAACAGAGTGAAAAACATAGGACAATAAAAGGAAATGACAACAAAACGGTATGGACAACTTTCAGCAAATTTGCATTAATTACACACGATTAAACACAATGTGACTCACTGGACTGCAAAATTTGGAACTTAAACATGTTGCATATTAACAGTGAATGACAATTTGACTGCTTTTCAAATACTCATCATCATTATTCTGATATTTAAGAAAATATGCACAGTACAAATAACAATTTTCTTCGCCCTACCCGTCTGCCTCTGACTATACACATGAATCATACAAATCAATTTTTTGTCAAAAGATCTCTGTCTCTACAGTAATCCATTCTTGCTCAGGACTTGTCCCACATGCATACACACAAACATGGCACGCACATTCGTGAACACTTCTCCATCCTCTTCCTCGGGGTACAATTACCTCATCACCCAGTCTGAGTGCACAGTAATTAGCACAGCAGCAGGTCATTAGAAGTCATTATTTAGATAGCATGTCCACTGACCTTCCTCAACACACAAATGACCACTTTGCTTTGTTCTCTCTTCCCCGTATGTGTGTGTCACCCAACGATAATGTCAGTAGCAGTTTACTAGGATTGTTAACACCTGTTTGGGTTCTTTTACAGTGTGAGTGGCAGTTCCACAACTCTCCATGTTAATATTGTTTGCATTGCACACTGGTACAAATTAAAATTTAATGAAGTGGGACTGGTTCTACCCGGATCTGTTCCCAAACAACCGTATAGGTCACTTCTGGTCACTCCCTCCACGTGGATAGTTTAGACTTCTAACTTTGGCAAACTTTGGCTATATTGATTTTGTGTCATTCAAATGTCGTTGCTGCTCTCTGTTCCATGCACCTGAGGAAAAGTCAGAGACTTACTCATGCAGGACACTCAACACACCATGTTGTAGCCAGTGCTGGATGTCGGTCACCATCTCACTCGGTGTGTGTATGTGTGTGTTTGATTATGAATTTGTGTTAGAGGGCAGTCCTGCAGGCACTGATGTTCTCAGGGAGCACAATGTGACATGTCAGAGACGAGTCAGAGCAGTCTGTGCAAGCCTACTGTCTCATGGATGACACAGTGCCCAGGGCACCACTCCAATTAGGACAGTGGGAAAGCAGACACCCTGCTACATCCTCTACCATACACACAGTGTCTGTCCTTATACAAAATGGATCTTCCCTGAATTTTTGTTTTGGAGTTTGAGAGTTTGACAACTTTCTAGAAAGTTGTGCTTCTTTCCATGCAAGTTTTAGTTGTGACCCAGTGTCTCAAAATAAAATCCGACACATTAGTTTAGTGATGATAAAACTGTTAATTTACACAAGAAGATTAAATTGGCCAAAGACAAAAACTAACAATTAAGTAGTACTAATGTGTGATATGTGTGAGAGACGGTGCACAAATGTTTGAGCAAGTCAGAGTTTTTTTTTCTTTTTTTAAAGTTCGAATATGACATTCCTCCTGATAAAACCTGGTCAGAAGGATCAGAAGCTGTGGGAGGCTGAAAGAAGACGAGCACATTTCAATTTACCTCACTGATGGAATAATAATCTTAAACCTCATGGTCATCTGTGTTTTATTATGCTACCTCCTTGACACTGTGAAATGACATGAGTGTTAACCCTCCAAGAATCACGCAGGGAATCAACAGGGAATTCTGCTCACGCAACACAAATCACTGTCGGAAGTCTAATGTTATTCCTCTACGGGATCAACTTAACAATAGTCAGCAGTTGTTCAGTGAACAACTAAATGTCTTAGATATTACTCAACATTTCTGTGTGTTTGTTGCTTGTCTAAATGTATGTAGTAGGGGATTGTTTTAAACTAAACATGAAATCATTTTTCCAAAGTGTGGGAAAGAGAGAGGATGTTTAGGGGACTGGACGTAAACTAAGAATGGATGTGCATGATCTTTTCTTTTACTTGCTGGAGGCTGTGTAAAACCACTATCCTGCCAAGGAAACCACAGCACAATCATAATTTACATGATAGAGAAAGTACATTTAGGAATTTGTATATAATATGGTTCTGAATTAATTTTATCCTCCATATGTAATAAAATTGCTGACAAGGCAGGTCAGAAAAAGCCAATGGAATAATCTGGAGGTGTTTTGCTTGTTTAAAAACAGCAGGGCAAAGTCAATGACTATGCATTTGCAAATTACACCTTTAGTCAGAGCAAATCATGGGAGTATACACAGTGCATGAAATTACAGGCTCCTGCAGCTGTTGCTAAGACCACAAGCATCGCAGACACACTATTATATAGTAATTAGATATTTTAGAACCTTGACCAAACAAGAATCAAATACACAGAGGTAAGTTGGTCCAAAAATCAACAATTTAAAATCCATTCAAAAACAAACTGAAAGCCAGTGAAGAGAGGTCAGAACTGGGGTTATGTAATCGAATCTGTGCGGCTACACCTGTTCAGAAAGAATATTAAATGAGTGAAGAATACTTATCTTCACTACATCAATACACTAAACACACTATTACCTATCCTGACAAAGTCATTTGAAGTTACAGGAACCAAATAGCTCTTTGTCGAAATAACCTGAGAACCATTTCAGTATTTAAATCATTGATTAGAGCTACAGCTATGGCTAATCAACTAAAGCTAGTGGTAGCATTAGACTCTAGTCACTCTTCAGGTATTAGACATGATCAAATTATGATAAGTAAGGATGCTGCAAGACTTAATGACTAAGCAGAAATTGCTGTACCTCTTTGATTGGTTTGATTTGAATCTCTACACTATAGTAAGTTTTTTCTGAGAGGGAGGGCAGAGAGTCGCCACTGGGCACAATGTAAAGTCCTTTGAGAAAAAAATTGTGATTCAGGGCTAAAGTGTAAATAAATTATAATTTTATTTGATTTGAATATTATTTGATTAGCCATCATGCCTCTTTAAATTGTGACTCTACTTATTATTGATGAAGTGAGTGACACACAAGTGACATATTCCTCTAACCCTAACCCTAATCATATTATACAATTATTTATTATTTTTATTATTGATTTGCCTGCTGTTTATTTTCCTCACAGATAAAACAGAATGAATAAAAATAAAAATAAAATAATAAAAAATCTATTAAACCTAAGAAAAGATTGAAAAAGCTTACTGTTTTCTAGAGCCCAAGGGAACCAACCTAAACTCAAAGCTTTTCAGTTAGCTATAAGCTTTGTATAAAAACATTATCAGAAAAAAATTCAATTAATATCCATTATCAAAAAAAATGACAAAATGTCAAAATGTTTAATCTAAACTGATGTTGAAATGTCTAATTTGTCTAATTGTAGCAAAAGCCACATTTGCAAAGTTAAATGTTTTTCTTCAGAAACTTTTTAGCTTCAGTCATTCTTACAAACACACCTAACGTACTATTTCTGGTTCTCCTGATTTATCATGCGGTCGGATAGATTCAAGATTTAAGATTCAAAACACTTTAATAATCCCAGAGGAAATTGTTTTGCCTAGATACAGCCGCTCTCATTTCAGAAGGATTAGAAGACCCTCAACCATAAATAGCACCAACAAATATAAATACAAAAACAACAAATATATAAAATCAAAAAACAAAAACATGATAACATCAATCTCTAGAGTTGTTGTTCTACCCTTTTTACAGAGGGAGACAGGGGAGGAATTGTAGAGTTTGATGGCCACAGGAAGGAATGATTTCCTGTGGCGTTCGGTGGAGCACTTGTCATTGATGAGTCTCTGGCTAAACGTGCTCCTCTGTCCAGCCAGGACACTGTGTAGAGGGTAGGAGGGAGTGTCCATGATTGAGAGGAGTTTGGAGAGTGTCCTTCTCTCAGCTACAACGTGTAGAGCTCCACACCAAGAACAGAACCAGCCCTCCTGATTCATTTACTTTACTTTACTTTACATTACAGACGCTTTTATCCAAAGCGACTTACAAGGAGCTAGCGCTGGGTGTCTGGCTCAGGGACACACCTGGTAGGAAATGGATTAGGAGTCAGACCGGGTTCAAACCTGCGACCTTCTACATCCCAGTCTGACGCTTAATCAATTGAGCTACCAGGCCGCATTTGTCCAGTCTGTTAGTGTCAGCTACCTTCAATCTCCTGCCCCAGCAAACCACAGCAAAGAAGATCACACTGGACACCACAGACTCATAAAACATCCTCAGCATGGTGCTGCAGACATCAAAAGACCTCAGCCTCCTCAAAAAATAAAGACAACTCTGAGCCTTTTTGTAAACAGCGGGTGTGTGTAGACCAGTCCAGTTTAATGTCCTCTAGAGCAGTCATCTTCCAACCCAGGGATCAGAGGTTTGATTCATTGTCAAAACTATGATTTTCCCAAACGGATCAATAAAGTATTAATTATTATAATAAACTAAATAAAAGGCTCAATGACAAGTATCAATATCAACCACATAATAAAAATGTATCACTACAATATTTTTTGCCATATTAGACAGAGGGCAAAGGTAATATGGAACAAGCTCTGACTGGTCTTTCATCAACTGAACTGGCCCTGAGAAGTTATTGACTTCATGTTCAGCTGTCCTGATTTATGGATGTCTTAATCAACTGCCACACACACACACACACAAAGTCGACCATATAGAGGGGATGATAGAGATAGATGTCTGTCTGTCAGGTCTTCTCTCTAGTGCTCATCTAATGAGGCGACACACTGTCCTGACTGACAAACCAGTTCAACAGGGTCAAAGACAAGTTCATAAATTTCTAACCCACATCCATAAATAGCCACAAGGTATTGGGACAGACCCTCAGAGAGAGAGACTGACAAATTTGTTTAAAATTACATTTTGCATTTGAAAGAGAAGATAATTTTCATTCTGTTTGATGTGACCTTTCTGGATCAGGTGGATGAACTAAGAGTAAATCAGATTCACACTGAGCGTGAAAGGCCTGATAAAAGGTGTCTTCATTAAACCATGCTCTAAAACAAGAAAAATACATTTGGACCATGAAATTGGCTGATCAGGAGGTCCATCTTTTAAATTTGGTTTTACCCAGTTAATTGGAGAGTCAATAAAAGACCAAAGGGCACCAGAGTTTTTCCATGTTCAGCACATTTACTTAAATCTAACCTTACTACATGTCATTTTCTGTTATGAAAACCATTATTGCATTTACTGATGAATGATTTCCACCAACTTACTACGCGAGAAAGGTCCCCACACAATCATCCAGGTGCTTTCATTTACTGACTCCTGATTCAGATGTTGGGTGTTGTATCATAACGTATCTTAATGTGGTATGGTGCTGGTAAAGCCCCAGATGACAAAAGCTCACAGAACAACACTGGCAGTAACCATTTAGAGAAGGTCAAACCCTGTGTATCACACACTGATGCACATGGTAAGTTGTATGTATGCACCAAGTCAAATGAAGTTAGGTAGATGAGAAATATGAGAGAAATATGAAAGAATATGTCCTGTTTCAAAAAAAGGGACAGTCACACAACCTTCTTCTTCACACAGACCTCCTACTGCAAAAGCCTCTTCAAGTGTTACACTGGACTGGGAAAAAAGCTCATCAATCCAAAATGTAATAAGAAAACTCAAGAAAACAGCAACACATTATCTCCACATATATTCCCTCTGAGGCACTTTATTTTATTTCCATTTCTAAAAATTCTGTCCAAGTAATACAATGTGCTCGAAATGCAAATAAGGCACCTACCCAACTTCATTTGACTTGGTAATTAAACTTTGCTGTTATCAGAAGTTTAATTAAACACACTTCATGCTGAAAATAAGCAGGCCACACTGCCGTGTGTATGATATGTAAATGAAGTTGCCTGGGCTGCATTGTGCGCTGCGTCTTTGTGTCGCTGTCCGTTTGTGTGTGTCAGCGTGTGCTTGTCTGTTACACCTGATTCATCCCGCTGCAGTACTGCCTGAGTGTTGCAGATAAGGGTTGAGGGTAAGAGGGTAAGTGTGGCCGAGTCTTCATACTCTGCACTGCACCATTTAGTGATTGCATTACTATGACACCACAGTGGCTCAAAGTCAGAAACAAATGCATCACACACACACACACATACAGTACACCAGAATAACCCTGTGTTTTGTCACGTATAATCCAAGAAATGCAAACACATTTGCCGCCGTCATCTGTTTTACACGCAGCCATTCCTAAAACCATCAACTTGATAGGCAGGGACAGCTCGAAGCCACTTGGGGGTTGCACATAGTTGTTATTATACACTTTAGCTGTGTCCTGAGCTCATAAGGTTGAACTGCGGCCGGATGAGCGTGTCAGGATGAACTGTAGCGCACATAAACCTTGTACTCTGTCTCTGGATTGGCTTGTGAATTTCCACCCCAGAAAATGTGGAGTATTTTGCATGGTGCAATTTAGATCATTTTAAAACCACAGCACTTGAGAATTGTTTTGATGAGAACAACCTGAACTAGTCATTTGTGTGCACGAAAGTGAAGGGTTAGGGTTAGGGTTAGGGCCGTTGAGGAAGACCTAGCTAATTTCACTGCCTTATTCACTAAGAAGCACCAAGGACCTGCTAAAAAAGCCTAAACACAGATCTTGAGAAAGTAATGCAGATGGCTGTACAGATTTTCAGTGTACTGCCTCAAATTCCTAACCATTGGGAGAGATTAGCTCGACTCTGTGAATTCAGGGTGGGTGCTGAAGCTGGTCTTAACAGGCAGCACCTAGACTGACTTGAGCTCCAGTGGAGTGAAAAACACAGGTACACGTTACAGGGATAACTACACTACTTTTGTACAGGTCTTGCTCTGGGTCTGAGAGAGGAGACTGAGTGGAGAGGTGTACAGGACAATAAGCAGTTTTTCTACTACTACGACATATATTTATGACACAGTGCACAACTGTCGTGACCAAACAAAAAGACGGGAGAAACTGCAGCAGAAATACTTCCAAAAAAGGAAAAGGAGTTTATGTTCTGTAGATGTAGAACATTTCACTGTGCAGGTACAACTACGAAGAAATACGGCAACAGATCATAAAGTTGTATAGGTAAAGTATAGTTTAGTGTGTATTTCTGTTTTGCACTTGAATGTATTCTTTATGTAGAAATTCTTACACTGAAAATGACTGTATTTATACTCCTTTATTAGGCAGATCTTGTGAAATGCTGCACAACCATCTCCTTTTGTATTCTATTGTTGACTGAAATCTGTCCATATGTGAGACACTGTAGAAACTCAGTGAATACGTCTAGACATTTAAAATGATAAAATATTCGGCTCTCCCTCAGCGTCAAGTTGTCCTTGTCGGGAGAAAAAAAGCACTGCTCTCCCATTAATAGTTACTGCGTGTAACTATTGATCAGTCAATGTTTATTTAAAAGGTATACTCTAAATCAAACGTCTTGATCCTCAATGTGTTTTCAGCTGTAGGACGACTTAACAACCCATAACAACTTAGTTACCTCTTCTCCGTGCCGAACTGCAGAGAACTATAGCTGTGTTGAAAGGCTGTAGTGAGAATTTATGAGGCAATATGTTGCTGGGAAACTCAATTGTTCTTGTTCATTTTTCAACAGTGCAGACAATAAATTAGCCACTGACTGAGTCCAACAATATCTATGATGCTTCCAATGTCTGGTCTGTCTAACCTCTCCCAAAGTGCAAATTGAAATTGCTTTCACCCCTTGAGTGCTAACGGTTTTAAGGATGGCCGAGAGGTCAACACCAGCTATCAAGAGTCCCATCTCTTTCTCTGTTTATGGTCTGGCAAACTCTCACTGGCTCCCACTTACATGACGTTAAATAGCAATTGTGGCTCTTTGCTAGGTGACTCACAAAGCAGTGTTGTAGGCGAGAGCTGAGAGTGTTGGCAGAATATAAACTTCACAGATTAGAAATTCAAAATACTTTAAACTTTGAGATCAGTTCTGCAGTTACCATGTGTTTGATCCAGTCCACTCAGTAGAGGAGGTTTTTTGTCCTATCCATCAATTACCCTTGCTGCTGGTTAGTGTCCTGATAAGGGTTGTAAAGGGGCTGGGAGCAATACCATCTGTCACTGGGTCAGAGGCAGGCTACAAGCTGAAGCAGTGGCCAGTCTGTCACTTTTTTAAAAACACATTGGAGGGTTTTCATAAACCTTTAAGGTCAAGTGTGCTTGAGACATGCCCTTGGAAATTCACCAATACAATTTCCTGAGAGAGAGCCAAGTTCATGGTTCCAAGTCACCCAGTCCTGAAGCTGCAAAGCAACCCGAGACCGTCACACTTACCACCACCATGTTTGACTTTTGGCATCACATTCTTTTGGGGAACGTTTGAAGCCAGATGTAAAAAGACGCACACCTTACAAAAAGTTCAACTTCTGTCTCATCAGTCCAGAGAATATTTGTCCGATGTTTTTAAGGGAAAATTTAAATGTTTTTTTGGCAAATGTTTTGACAAACCTTTGTGTTGTGAGGCTTTTGCATTGGAAATCTCCCATTGATGAGGGGAGCAAACATGGGGCCAGATGAAACAAACTATAATTTACCAAACTAACTATATATTTTTTAATCTTTTTACCAGCATACTCAAGGTAAATGTCCTCACTTGTGTGCTTTTGGTATTTTCACTTGTTCAGAGTACCTCTCTATTTCAGTGTGACCTAACACTGTAGCCTGAGGTCACGATTGCCTTTGCAAACATTTTCTCCCTTCACCCTCCTATCAGCCTCCCAATCCAGGTATCATAAGGCCAGGACTGTTAATGTGGCACCCTAGGGTAGTTGGAAGTCACTGCAAAGTCATAACTCTGAGTCAGCTCAATAGAGAGAGTCCTATTCTGTGAGGCTACAGCACGACTTTCCTCTAAAAGTCACCAAACTTTCAAACTTAATTTGACTTAGTAGTAGTTAATAGTTATTATTTATGATCTTTAAAGGTATACAGTACTCCTCTTAATCAACACATTTTGTCTAATAAAGTCATTTAACAAACATTCATAGTAAACACACTAATCAGCCACAATGTTATTAGTGAATATTCACAAGACAAGCTGTTGCTTGGTTTTCTGCATAAAATTGTCATGAATGGTCTGTGGCACACACACACACAAGCACACACATCCATCCATAAACAAACCATCCAATTCACACAGTCTTTACCTGCTTAGACTCATTAATGTTAATGAAGGTGACCTGGCTTGAAATTCAATTCCTAATCCTATTATATTGATTCTCACTCGAGACTAATCTTTCAACAACAGCAACATTAAAGAAAAAAAAAACATCTTCATTTCTACAGTGGTTATATGTTGGTTTCTTTAAGTTTAGGATAGTACAACTTATGGTGATTGCATAGCCATATCTGCAAATAAAATGCATTTCTAGTATGTATTGTATTTATGTTTAAGCTTATTGGACATGAAGTGAATATCATACTGACAACAATGATATAATTCAAATATGGGAGGTAATAATGTAGTTATGCAAACACACGAATGGACAAAGAATGTGCATGACTTCTCCTGAACAACTGTATATGATTTTGGACACAATATAATGCTTTGCCTGTCATGACAATTTGATTGTTGCAGTGAGTACAGGAAAAACCGTGGAGATAAAATAATTCAGTACATGAGCACAATGACTTTTAAGCCAAACATGATGCAACAAAACATTCATTTCTTAGAGAGACTGTGGAGATGGAGTTTTGTCTTTGTGGACCACACTGGTTTCAGTCAGGCTAACATGGCTCCAGCTGTTTTTTTTGCTGTCCATTTTCCTAGCACATATCACACAGCAAACCAGCATTGTTTTCTGGCTATAACAGTACACAAACCCATTATCAAACGGGCCTGAATAACAGTTTTAGGTGCATTTGAATTTCACAATGCACAGCCAGCTGCATTTTGCTGAACAACCGCTGTGTGTGCAGTTGGATCCCCCCAAAAAATCAGATTTAAAAAACAGTATAATAGAAAAAAGATTTAGGCAATATACAGAATTCAACACGCATATTGTTTATGCCTTCACAAAACCAGAACAGACCCAGGCAGGGAAATACACAAAGGCACAAACAGCTTGTAACAGACAGGAATAACAGGCATAACCAATAATCGCATATAAATGACAAGCTTCTCTGTGGAAGTGGAGGAAGTGGAAAATGAGGTGAGCATGAAGGGGACAGGCGACTTGATCACCCAGCTATGGCACACACTGACTTTGGCAGCCTCAGAGACCCCTTCTGTAAGGGGACGTTAGGGGAAAGAAGAGAAGGAGATAAGATGGGAGCAGATGAAATAGCAACAGAAGGATAGGCTGGAGACTGTGAGCAGACAAAGAACAGCAGAGGAAGAAGTGGGGATGTAAGAAAGATGAAGAGCGGAATAATTACAGGGAATATGGTTCAGCATCTAAGATCCTCATAAATATTTTCTGTACATCTTTGGGAACCATGCAAATGTGCATCTTGGGAAAGGAAACAACTTCATACAGACCTGACCCTGATCTGTTGGAATGACTTAGCAATGGAGAGACGGTGGAAGGAGTGGACAGTTGGGACGAAGGGCTGTTCTAATCTATTCTAGTCTAGGACCCACCATCCCCCATCTTACGTGCGCTCTGTAACCAGACCTCGGGCTTGCCCTTAGGAGAGAGGGTCCTAATGTAGGAGCGTGGTCATGCTGTGTTTTAAGAGACAGGGTAACAGCAAACAAACTTTGTTATGGACATCTGAACCATCCATTTCATTGACCACCTCTCTCTAAACACTCAAAGAGTCTAATTTTTCGTCTATCATGCTCACAACATGTGCAGAAATACTGAGCACAGATGGCTATGGGCAGGTCTATAAAAATCCGCCCTAAGAGAAAACAGACAATCACGCACCAGTCATCATATAATATTTTATTCGTCATAAAAAAGTTCAAGCGTGGGCTTCATTAGAAAAAGGGCTGATGAGTAATACACCAGCTGTTTGCTGAGACAAGACAAGCACAGATGCCTGATATGGAGCCGATCATTACACACATGTCCACACGCAGACACACAATCTCTAGTTTCTCAATCAAATATTCATTTAAAACATCTGAAACAGACAGTGAAACAAAAATCAACACAAAATCACACGCTTATCATAATTTATGTCTTTACTAACAAATTCTGTTCCGCGTGATCGGAGTGTTACAAGATTCCCACCATTCAATTTTACTTTGCGGGCTGTTATCTAATAAAAACACAGCACTTAGATTGAATTTCTGACAGCCAATTTGCAAAAGCAATCAACTCCAATGTCTCTTAAAAAAACACACAATTATCCATAAAAGACAGAACCCCGCAAAGACTGACCCTGAAAATAGGCCTCTTTCTTTTCCACTCACAAACACGGGGCACACACACATACACATAACTGTGCAGTGGATGCTGTTTAATATTAGCTTCTTTCCTCCCTGATGCCTCAGCCACTTCATCCTCACACACACACACACATAAACAGAATACACACAGACTCAAAATAGACTGATCTCATGTGTTCACAGTACGGTAATTAATACATCCATAGGACGTTAGTGCTTTGCTTTGCACTTTCTTACATGTTGCAATGTAAATGATACCATTATATTAAATACTCCTAAGGCTTTACTACTAGTACTGCAAAGTAGCATGTAGTTACCTTCAAAACACAAGTACCCTTAAGTACCTTCAGAAAAGATTAAGAGAATCAAAGGAAAATAAGATAAGAGAAATAAGTGGCCATCAAAGATAAGACATTTAAAAAGCTCCTGTTATTTAAGGTATTCCAATGGCACCCTCTTTTGGTAAGAAGCAAGAGTTGAAGCGCTTGTCATCTGAACTGCTGACATACTAATGTTGTTTTGTCTGTTATTCTTATACGGTTAGTTGCAAAGGTGTTTTTGGAACAACGCTTGTTACCTAAAAGCCGGTGCTGCTTGGTGCTCACTCGGTTGGCGTTTTGAACCATGCAGCAGAGGTGGAGCATGGCAAACATGGTGAGGATCATCACCACGCTTTGGAACAGAAGGGTCAGCTCAAACTGCTTCCCTATCCTACAAAGGGCACAAGCGAAACAACATAAATATAACACTTTAGAGTTTACATATAGAGTTTGTATTTGAGCTGAGCTCTGCACATGTAAAATACTTTCAAAAGACCATTAGAATAACCGTTCACTAAATTTACAACATATGCTACAAGGGCTTTAGGAGAACTTACCAACCATATTATGTTTTAACCCAATTCTGTAAAGTGATTAAAGTGATTAAATTCCTTATATAGTCTTTTGGATTGGCACAGTGACACAACGGAGTGGAGGAATGAGCTTACAAATGGTGCCTGAGAGAAATCTCTTTCATCCTCACCAGAAGAAGATACGCAGGATGTTGGCTAAGAGCAGTACCAGGCAGACTCTTGTGGAGAAGCCGTCGGTGTTGCTGCTCATCTGGATCTCCTGGAACTGTGGCAGATAAGGCAGGGCCCCTCCAAACACCATGAGGCAGGACGCCAGCCAGGACAGCAGCGTCCATGACCCTTCTGTGTCCTCCTCCTGCAGAACCACCTGTCCATCCATCCCTCAGAGAGAAGCCCAGGCTGCCCAGGAGTTATAAAGATTACACTTTGGAAACAGAAAGGTAATAACATTTATCAGTTATCATTGACATTTATATTACTGCCCAACTTCACTTAACAACACTGACCTCAAAAATATCTAATAAAAGCAACACAATAACTAAGACACGAAGGCTACAATGGCCAGTCAATCATGAATCTACATTGATGTGAAATAAAGTTTGAATGAGACATTAATCCAATATAAAACATGTCGACATGTGTAGTAAACATTAATATAAAAATATTTAAATAAAACTCAGTCATGGGTAAAATCCATTTAGTTGATTTAATTCCATGGTGCTGGTGTTCTGCATGCTGCTCTCTATCACACTGACTTACTGTGACACTTGGATAAAATGGAGTCATTGTTAATGTCATTAGAAGCGCATGTGCTGTCATTTCTATAACAAGTGAGGATGTCTGCTCTGAAACAGATCTGTTTTCTTAGATAGCCACAATATCTCCACAGACAAGAATTTATTTATTAGTTTATTTATTTCATTGTCACCACTGTATTTCCTATTTCCTCCCTCCACCCCTCTCTACTATTCTTTTTTTATTTAATAAAGAAGACACAGGCGTATAGGTTGACACATTTAAATCAGCTGCAGCAACAGATACGTGTTTTATGAATTGGCAGCAGCAGCAGAGCCAGATCAGCGTGACAGGTGGGGAATTGAAGTCAAAGATCTTTCCCATAGAGAATGGAATACAGGTAAAAGTTAAAGAGTCAGTATCCAGTGAAGGCAGAGATGACAAGCCAAGTATTGGGGGGCACCGCAGACGTGCCCAAAGTGGGAGGTGTCAGCATTGGCTGCCACTGTGTGGAGATAACACGGTAAAAAGTAAGAGTGCAACAACACGTTTTTATTATAAGGCTGTTTATCTGCATTCCAACTAGCTCAAAGAGTACCCTAATTCCTGCAATAGTGGTGATTTGTGCTAAGTGTTGGCAGCTATTTCTGAGGGTATAATGACATTGGTTGGCAAGGAACAAGTTTATTGGTTTCCTTATTCTCCAGAGGCAAATACAGAAGAAACAG
Source organism: Microctenopoma steveboyesi (assembly GCA_032359275.1). Taxonomy (NCBI): domain Eukaryota; kingdom Metazoa; phylum Chordata; class Actinopteri; order Anabantiformes; family Anabantidae; genus Microctenopoma; species Microctenopoma steveboyesi. The sequence goes on along the minus strand of JAUMHF010000023.1, from coordinate 4,874,072 downwards.
GGTGGTTTTTACAGTGCGGTCATCTTGGTATTATAATACAGATAAACAATTTTTTTTGGAAATTGCATGTGACCATGTACATTATGGCACACCACATACACAAAGTCATGACCCACACATTCTTTGTAAGTGCAGCGTGTTGGTGTGGCGTGATTCTAATGTGACTGGTGGTTGGTGTAGCTGTGCAATAATCTGTGTGTAACTACTGTTGTCATTGTCAACCCTAAAGACCTGCATATATATAAACTCCTGGTTCCCCATGCTGACATGCTTGGCAGCCAAATATCATAAAACATTCAGTCAATTTAAGGTTTTTAGCAATTAAATGTCAATACAGCACAAGTGTGTTTTACAAGTTTCCTAAAGTTGAACATTATTGGGCAAGGCGTCTCTAACTAGTTCTTGCTGCTGGGGCTTGTGAGTAAACCATCACACTTACAGTAAGCAGCCTAAATGCGTTGAGTTATGCAAGCAGAGCATAGCTTCATGGGGTTGGGCTAAAATGTCTGAACCTCCAGGCATCAAGTGGGAACTACTGGGTTCCAGCAACTACTGTAACTGGACTCAATCAAACTGTTTTTACCACATGTGGTTACACCAGTATGAGTGTGAATAGTGGGTTTAATGTTTGCAATGCATAAGCCACTTATTTTGACGTAAATATTTCCTCTAAAACGACACATTTATTAATATTGAGTATATTTTAAATACCGCACAACACGCGCAATGCCAACCGGTTTAATATTAGCCGCTTCTGATGTGGATTGGATGAGTGGCAGAATTAAAAGTTTGAAAACGGTGGACAACTTCGCTTACCAGTCGCCTTCATTCACTTTCCCATAACACAGACCCGCAGTCACTCCAAAGTTCCAGCGTCAAACCACATCGGCACCTCCAACTTTCAAATCCCAAGTCGTTCCCAGGAGAGGAAGCCAGGAAACGTGCACGCGCCAGAAAGCACGCATTCACGCACGAGCACAGATCCATATACGGTTATTCTTTTGCAGACTTACCCTATTTCAGAATTAAATACCTATTAAGTCGTTACTGTTGGTGCATTTAATGGGATGCAGTCTAACTCTGATAAACTAATGCTTTGAGCTGATGCGGTCGCGCTGTATCTGATGATATGGGAGGTAAACAAAACTATTGAGTACTGTAGTCGCTTTCCACTAAAAACTCAGTGTTCCATAAAACTTTGCAGCCCGACTGAGATCCCGCGAGACTATGCGTGATGTTGAACAGCTGACTGTGCTGTGGGTGGTGCGAAGGACTACTATATATTTCCTAACTGCTACAAACCTGATAGCAAAATAATCGCTTGACTGCTTTTTAAATTGTACTACTGTTACGAGCTCATAATCATTTACGCTACAACATGGCAGAGACAGACCCCAAGTCGGTGCAGGACCTGACCAATGTGGTGAGTCATGATCGTGCTTTTGAGCTAACGTTAGCTACAGTGGCTTAGCTAGCAATGGTTTGATTCGTGCTAACAGTGGTACGCTAACGTTAGCTAGTTAACACTTTAAGGTTAGCAACAGTGCAGTGTAGTATAGGATATTCATTTACTTGTACATTACGACGTCTTAACGGACTCAGGTTGTTAAGCTCGTTGTAGGGGCTAAGCCGTTCTGACTCTTGTTTAACTTAATTACGTTTTCATTATGTAATGTTCAGTCGGTCTAATAAATGACATCACTAAATCACAACCGAATAAGCCGAGCATTGAGCATTAGCTTTATTCTGCGGTATAACGTTATATCTGCACAGATGTCTACGATATTAAATGTGCCAACGGCATTTCCCTTTACATTGAACACTCAGAGATAACTTATTGCACTTTTTATTTGGTAGATAGCTGAGGTAGTGTTTCTTGGTGTTGTCATGGAGATGAGTTTAAGTAAGACTCGTTGAGTTTCATTCACTTATATACTCCCCACACCCTTACTTTAGGTATATTTTCTGTGCACGTCGGTAGCTAGTCCCCAACATTTGTCTGTAAAAACATGTATATATTTGAGGAATATATTTGTCTAAGGGAATAAAGGTCATTTTCTAAACAATTGTGGTAAAACCATATATGGTGCCCAGACATAAAATGCACAAGTAGTGTGAATGTATGGTGCCTTATGGTTCTGCGGACATACTGGTTACAGTGAATTAAAGATACATCTCTTATGGTTACTAGGTTACTCAGCTACCACTGTTGTCAAGGAAACTAGATACCTTTTTGTTGTCATCATCCTGCTGCTTTTTCAGATCACTTATACAGAACAGCCATGGTGCATTAGAGTTGGAGTGGTGCTCTGTCAAAAGTTTGTGCTGAATAGCCTACTGGCATTATCCAAATTTACAAATTAAACTGGTAAATCTGATTCTGAATCATCTTATCACTCTCATTGTATTTTTGCTTTTTGTTTCACAGGTCCAGACTCTGCTGCAACAGATGCAGGACAAGTTCCAGACCATGTCAGATCAGATCATAGGGAGGAATATCCTTTATTTAATTGCATGCATTGACATTCACTGTTTAAATTTACTTGTATTCTAATTCAACAATGCATTGATGTCTTGTTGATCAAATAAATACAAGAATCATCTCACTATACAGTGCTGAGTAACTCAGATATGATGTTGCACATGTGAGATCTTTTATTTTGGTTATGTGCCTTAACGGTTTCTCCACTTGATGAGATGAGCACACGTATCGACGACTTGGAGAAAAACATTGCTGACCTAATGACCCAGGCTGGTGTTGAAGAGATCGAGGCAGCACCCGAAAAGGCTAAAGAGGGTCAAGGCTCTTAATGAAGGTGAGAAGGTTGCGCCTACCGTGTTGATGAGTTCACCTTTTATTGGTTATAATAGGTTTGTCTGTTTGCTATAACATGAGACTTTTTGTCTATTCCACAGGTTCCTGTTACCAGGTGTGAAGTCAGTCCTAAATTCAGGAGCAGCAGACTTTTCCATTCTAAAAATGATTTCTTTTGATTTGATGTGTCATTGTGTGAAATGCTTTTTTATATATTGAGTATTGTGATAAACGGTTAACAGTTATGTAATGACTTGAACAGTTGAACGTTACTTGTAGGCTAGAATAGTGATATGCCCTTCAGAACTTGCTCATGTGCACGAATGCAACTTGTGGATTTAGGATGCCGACCTGGACGTTAGTTCGGTGACATTATATATCATAATTAATTCAAGCCCATTGAGATGATGGCTGATAGGGACAGTTTTGCCCTAGTCTGTGCCAAGAAGAACTGGCAGCTTAATAAGCCGCTAGAACCTCCATCCTTTCCAGCTTGGGAAATGGGCATTGTGAACATCTTCAGTCTGCAGTATTTAACAAGTAGCATTGCTACTACAAAGGTGTGGGATGCATTCCAATTCAGATTTTCTTCTATGAACGCTATTTAATACAATGCTGTTTGTCATGTATTACATAAATATTTGGCCAGGTGCTGAGTGAATTTTTAAAAATATATCAACTCTGAGGTGCTCAAGCGTCCTTGTTTTTTTCAAGCAAGAGTTTTATGATGCAAATTATCTGTATCATCTTAGTGTTCTGTTTTTTATGTATTAAAATTATATTATTGGTATTTGCAATCACGTCCACTCACAAACTTACCACACTTTTCCTGCCTAATAGGAACCTTTAATTCAAATCAATGCAAATGAAATGTACACACAAAACAACTAATCAACAGAGAGCTGCAAAGAGTGTCAAAATAAAGTGCCTAAAGTGTCAAAAATAAATGAACAGCAGTAAACAACACAGCATGTCACACAGTCTAGTACATCAGCAGTCTGAACCTATTAAAAATACAACATTTAAGTACTGTATGTAATATAAAGTGAATGGTTCCGTGATTGCATCAAAGTATTGTAGTTCCTGACACCACTCAGAACTCAAAGTCTGCCTCTGTCATGTCAATGGCCCAAGCAAACTTGTCCCTTTGGGTCTTATTGTAGATTTTTTCTATAGGTACCCCCATGTTCTTACACCTGTAACAAACAGAAATATATTAAGTATATATACAGCAATAAACATATCTCAGTCTTTTCTATTAGAATGACCCAATAATTAAAATATCACGGTGGCCAAATGTTTCCAGTACTTTATATCTATAGCAGAAAACTCCTTACAGAAAGTAAGGCGGGTCTACAAAATGTAGAAATACATTTGTTTTTCTCCGTTATTAGACTGAATGCAGAACTTCTGTCCAAAACTAATAAAGCTGCGATGTTCACAAGTTCTTTGATGGTCGAATAACATCAAGGTGATTTAGAAAGTCCATGTTTGGATTTACTCACCAAGCCACGCTGATGCGCGGATCCAGATAGTTTAGTTTTGAGGTACCCAGGGCAATCTGCTTGTTCTCTTCTCTGTCAGTCGCCTGCACCTCCATCTTCAGCACCTGTTCCTCACAGCGCTTCACTGCTGCCTTTTTCCGCTCCACCAGCCTGGCAAGAAAGATTACAAAAGGGAAGCGTAGAAGTGCAGAATAGTCACACACACTTTAGTTTAAATTAAATCCCCAATTTAGGCTGTGTTTTTATGGGTGTGCAGCTTTGAACCTACAGTTAGTTCATGAATCACACTGAGGAAGTTAACTCTGTTGTCATTATCTCCAGAACTGTAATACTTACGTCTGCAGCTTGGGGTCAGAACTGCCTTTGGCCTTGGCCTCCTTCTTGGCCTGTTTCAGCTCCGTCTTAGCTAAAGCCAACTGTTCCTTTCTAGCATCAATCTGGGTGGGGTACATGAGGACATCAGCACATTTTTATTTTTGCAATATGCTCAGGTTCACGATGACCTTGATGTGACTGAAAAATCACTTGTAAATCTAGCAATGACCCCTAAAATCTAAGAAAAAAGAAGAATAATGTCATTGCCCCTGCTGAATCGCTGTAATGTAAGTGTTAATGTGATGAATGAATCAGTCTAATCTGTCAATTCAAACCACTCTTACCTTGACCTGTAGGTTAGCCATGGACTGTTCGAAGGTTTTTGGCGGCGCCCGCTGGTGGTTACACAGAATAGCAACTGCTCTGTTAGCCCGGTTGTAGGACAGAAGTTTCTCTGCCACACTGTCAGACTCTGTGGACGGTGACAGAACAATCATTTCTATTTAAGCAAAATCACACTGAGAACATGAACCTGAATTATGCACAAAAATTGAAAAGATAATATCATTCAGCCATCCCACACGTTATTACTTCCCACTAGCCATCTTCACCTTAGACACGTGTGCATGCGCGCACACACACACTCACAGGTTGCTACTATTTCATTTAAGTTATTCAGATCTCCATTAGCTACATCTATTCTTCCTGGGGTCTACGCAATAAGTACTGCAACCACATGCCAGCCTGCAGATTGGCTCTCAGTGGCAATCCAAAAATGAGGAGAGAGTGTGACACTTCTATCTGTAAAAAGTGTGGCAGAAGCAGCCAATGGGGCCCTGATAAGAGTAAGGCAGGCGCACTGCGCTGGCTGCAGTGATAATGTACTGCTGCCATGGCTGGAAAAGCTGAGTGACATCAGGGTATCTTAAATCAAGCAAGCTAAAAATAAAAAATGTCACAAGCATGGCAGTTTTATCATCTTACTCTGACACAAGCAGCCAGGTAATGAGACAATGATAAGAGCCCGACTGAACTGTCCAGAAGCTATGGAATATGAGCCAGGACCTTCAAAATTTTGTTTTAAAGTCATTTATGTAACAGATTAAACCGCTTTTCGTTATGATGTGTGTGTGTGTGTGTGTGGTTTACGGTTTGTGAGCTCCTTGAGCTGCTGCTGCAGGGTGATGGAGGCGTTGTATGTCCTGAAGACCTTCGCAGTCAAACCTGGCATTAGAGAGCTTAGATGCTTGTTCATCAGGTTTGTCTGCCATGAGAAGCAGAAAGGAGACGAACAAAGAGAAAAACACACATCAGAATACCGTGGAGTACATCATGCACTGGGTAGTCATCATTAGATCATCTGCCAACATCCAAAAGTGTTCTCTACCACTAGGTGGCACTGTGGGATTGTGTCACTGCAACACTGAAAGCATCTGCAATATAGGGCAACAAATAAAAACACATAAAATCCCACCTCTGCCTTCATTATCACCATCATTCATTAAAGCATGAAGATTAAAAAGCTCACAGTATTATTTCCCCTCCAACACATCTATAGGTTTTATAACAAGTTAAAACTGTCGTAGCCCGTGTTTAGATGGCCATTAGCTCTTGTCAACTGGCTGCAGATTCAACAGAAGAGCGAAGAGATGAAACAGAGTTCACAGTGTAGACACAAACACACTGGTGTGACAAAATAAACATGTATGCTCACTGCACACATACTGATATGAGGGACAAATATGTGGGATAGCTAAACATAGATGAAAGCACACAAATGTGGAGGGGGAAGAAAAAAAAACAGGTCAGCTTGCTGGTGCACTCAGAGCTCTGGCAAAAAAGAAATTATTCTGATGAAGATTACAATAATGATGTGGCTGGTTTAATCAGTGCGAGGTCAGGACCCAGCTGTCTGGGGCCACACACTATAATTGTGTGTGTCTCAATGCAAAAGGGCATTAGAAACAGAATGAGAAACGGATTTCCTGTATGAAAAAATATTTGCCTATTTCCTAATTTTTCTTTCTATTTTTTCTTATTTGTCAATTTTTAATATTACATATAAACGAGGAGAAAAAAAACAAGAAAATTTTTTTAAATTTAATTTTTTTAAAAGATTTAATTTACTACGGGATAAATCTATTCAGCACTGCCTGGCCTTATGTGAAAAAGTAATGCCCCATATACCTAATTACTGGTTGTGCCACCTTTGGCGACAACTACTGCAACCAAGGGTTTGCAACAACAGGCGTCTATCACGTCGCTGCAGAGGAATTTTGGTCCACTCTTGTTTGCAGATGCCACAGCATCTCAGTCAGATTAAAGTCTTTGACGAGACCACTCTAAAACCGATTTTTGTTTTTTAAGACACCCAGTGGTAGACTGTGGACTTTGTGTGTTTAAGATCATTGTCCTGCTGCATAACTCAAGTGCGTTACAGTAATTCTGCTAGACTGGCCACTCCTAGGAAGGTTGTTCCACCACTGTCAATCACCACTTTTCCCACATATGGCCATTTAAAAATAGCATTTTGTATTCTTTCAGTGTAATATTAAAATGTATATGGTGATCTGAACCATATTAGTGTGACAAATATGGATTTGTGTGTTGTGTGAGCTTACAGGTGCACATGTGCACACGCTCTCTTCTGCTGCTGTGTCTTCCTTGCTAATGAGCCATCCAGCTCTTCCCCTGAAATGTTAATGAAGGTGTCTGCAAGTCTGAGGGGCAAGTATGATAGCTCCCACACCCCCAACTCCCTTGGCATTGTGTGTTATGTGTGCATACGAGTGTGTTTGTGTGTGTCATCCACGTCATCTCCTATTGCATTTGAGTCATTACTGCAGATCTAATTTTCTGTCTGTAACTCAGGACGTTACAGTACTGGACTTTATCATTAACCAGTTTGAGTCAATGGCAAGTAATAGTGACCGCTGGCATTGTTAACATCTATTAGGATCTGGCTCCAAATTGTGTGAAGAAGAATAAAAAGTTGAGGGAAAACAATGAAAATTGGCCAAACCAGTTGTTATGGACTATACCAAACTGGTGGACATAACTTAATTTATTTCACCGAGATGTAGTATCATGCATGTAACCTAACTGCAGTTAACTGACGGGTAGTAAACTGTAGCTCTAGTGACATAAAATCGAGAGAGAAGGCAGGTAGACAAGCCTGACAAACACCTTTAAGTCTTTAGCTCAGATCAGAGACGTATATGTGTGAGAGAGTATGCAGGCTCAGAAAAACCACAATTACCATAGCTGAAAATTTCTAAATCTGTTAAGGATGAGCACCATTTTTCCCTACCTCTCTCTCTGAAATGCCACTCAGTACAATGATGTCTGTAGATAGTTGGAAAACAGGGCCACGTGAAGGGTTTAGCTGCTCTATTGTACAATATTTCAGGAAAAATCTGCATAACTGATTTGGCATTTTGTAAACATGGCCGGTGCCAGGACAGAAGAGACTAAAAGGGCTTGTTTGAGCTACTGTGTCTTCAAGACTCCCCTTGGCCTCATGTCAATCTGTTCTGATTGGCCAGCTTGTTGAAGACTTCCTGTGGGCCATACCATACCCAGTAAAACACCCCAGCCCTTCAGCAGGTTATGAAACCAGTCATCCATGTAGTATCCATAAAAACATTTCTTGAAGTCTGTTGCTGGCCCATAACTGTCAAAGTTCATTTTTCATCACAGCTAAAGAAACACCGTCTGTGAGATATGTTGAACTCTGCATGGACATTTGAACTAACCCTCGTCGGTCGGTGAGACAGATGGCCAGTTACGAACTTCCACGCCACCTGATGACACCCGATGCAGCATTTAAAAAAAAAAAGCCATTAGGTCAGAATAAAACCTAGTAGCCATCATGCGGCAGCCAATGCAAGTAAGACTTTAGCAGCGTCATATGAAAAAGGGGATTTTTAAATCTCTTAACTTTAGCTGAAGTTCAATGTTAACCTGTTCAGAAGAAAATCTGACAACTCTGCGTCCTTCTCAAAATCCTTTTGGGCCCTAAGCTGTTTTGTGTCTGGCAACCTGTGATGTCCAAATGTTACTGAGATAATGAACAGCGGGCAGGATCGAGCAGGTCAAAGCAGAAACAGATGTTCTGCTGTTCTGCTTGAACAATTCGACAGAGAGCTTATAGGATGTGACGATCTGAGAAACCAGTATTTCAACTTTGCATGTTTTTTTTAATCTCTGATGACATACTATGGACATTTTATTATTACCAAGAGTAAATATGTATTACGTATCACTCTTTTAAAGGGTGACTGCTGATTTCCAATTTGCTGTATTTTAAATGTCCCTGTCCCTACTGTATGTTGAAAATATTTCACTGCCCCTGCTGAGACACAAAAAAGCTCAAGCAGAAGCATAATGCTAATTAATATGAGGAAAACTAAAAGTAATATATAAACATACAGAATGTGTGCAGACACTGTTCAGATTTATTTTTAATAAACTGTAACTGGAGCAATTAAGACCAAGCACTGCAGCCAAGCTGGTTGAGAAGCAAACGTCAGCAAGGCTGTTAATGGTATAAAGCACTCTGCTACCTTTCTTTCTCTAGCTTTCAGTCCCAGCTTTTCATTTTCGTCTTTTCTGAGCACCCTCTGCCTTCCTTTTCTGAAACACCACTGAGAATAGCAGCACACTTGACACTCACCTTCCACAGGTCAAGTTTTATTTTAAATTTTGTAGCACAATACCATCATCGTCACCTATTTTTGCCTCCTTACATTTTGCTTCTCTCCAGCGTTCATCTCGTACATTTCCCTTCATCTACCTTCTCCTTCCTAACTTTCTTGCACCTGGACCAGTTATGACTGTACTTACCCCCACACACTACTCTCTCAGTGGCCTGGCCTTTTCCAGTGTCAATCAGACCTGCCCACAGCAGCCATTACCATTCCACCTCCAACACACCCTGACATTTCCTGACACACCAGAGGGCAAAGAGCAGAGCCTGCGTATTACTTCACATGCTCCATCTCTTCATCTCACCCTCCAGTCTTGTCCTGTCTTCCAGCGTCTCAGTCATTCTATACCCACACATGGATCAGAACTTTCTCCTGCTTTAGCTTTCTTTGTTTTCTTAGACCCCTCTCCTTTGGTTTGTCCATATATCTAATGCAAACATTTCAAAGTACAACCCTGTCTTCTTCAGTGCATTTCTCAGCAATCCTGTCACTTAACCCAAGGTCAACAGGCCATGAGCTGATGAAGCAGTAGCTACAGTAGTTTCCACTCCACTAAACCTGTATAGAGTGATTCTAAATATGGTTCCCCATCAAGGACAATCTACTGGCCTGGGGTATTGATTTAAACAGACAAATAATGTGGTTGGTCTTGTTTGAAGCACAGAATCTCCACGCAGTGAACTAACCATGTGTACAACTGCTGCGTTCTATGTGGCCTTGCTGCCTGCAGCTAGTCGATGGTAGAGTTTTATGTGTGGAAATTCATCAGCTCAGCATGTTCACTCTCAATTTTCACTTGCGCAGTTTCATTTTTATCTGCCAGAGTCCATCCCCTCTCTCTTTTGAAACTCCTTTTCCGCTTTCACTCTCCCCGTTTCCAATATTCTTCTTCCATCTCCTCACCTCCCGTTTTCTCACTTTACCCCTTTCATCTTGTCAGACCAATGGTTCATCCTTATTCAATCACATCTCTTACACCTAACAATTTAGTCCCTGCTTTTCCTGTACTGCAGCATTCTGTCCTCAGAAAAATAACATAAATGTAATTGTATTTTGCTTTTTCTTCCTTTTTTCCCGAATATTGCACGCTTTTAACACGGTGTTGGAAAGAAAAACCTCAGGTATTCTGAAGGACAGTTAGTAGGACACTCACATTGAGGCGGTCAAAGAGGTCATCTCCAGGTTGCTTGTTCTCCATAAACAGTTTAAGATTCTTAAAAACCTGAAAAGATACAAATAAAGTCATCAGTATGGCTTAGAAGCACTGAAACAAACACTGGGGAACAGCAAAGCCCAAAATCCTTTTTCAAAAGACAACATGGCTGCCAGGAGCACTTTGGATAATTTGGGTGGAAAACATGAGGTGAAATTTTATTTCAGTAGATTCAACAGAAAAGACAAAACGTTGAAGCAATTCTACAGTGGCTTAAAAGTCGGAAACACTATGAATGGAAAACTACACATATTCTAAGGCATTTTAGAGATACAAAATGCAAGTCTATTCCCAAGCAAAGCCAGAGGAGTAAAATTGGCACAATTACATCTGACATTTCCAGCAACACTGTGGGCTCCACAGAGCCACCATTCCCCAAATAAACCCGTAAAATATGCAACACACACACAATTAACAGCAACAGATGTGTTACTTTATTAAACACAATGACATATTTACTGGCTGGTTTTTGTGGCAACTGTGCCCCCCCCCCTTGGCAGATAAACTGACAAGAAAAAAAAAGTGAAAGTGCAAGTGTTTGTGGGATGAAAATGTAAATCGGTATTTGTTTAAAAGTCTCAGAGAAGCAGACACACTAAAGTGAGCTTGCCTAATTGGTTTAGTAATGTGTTTTGGGTGCGTGTATGTTTGTGTCTTGAGAATGATAATAATCATTAGAAAATAAATGATCAGCAGAGTGAAAGTACCAGATACAATAGATTTATACAGCTGCAGGTGTCCTCACACTCCGTTTGATGAAGTAATTCAGCATTGAAACTGGTGTTCATATTAAGTAACAATAATAACTAGGTGCTAGTTTTTAAACAATAAACAGATACATTGACACGCTGATGAAGAATTCATGGGTGGGAAAGACAAAGAAAGGCACTCAAGTGTTCTCATGGATGGCTTATGCATATGAGCACTTACACTAATGGTTATTCCCCTGTTCTATTCTGAGAAATAACACAACTGTCTTCCCATCAAATTACATATGGGACATAGAGTACTTGCAGCACACATCATGCATAGCATGGATCCACTTCATTGTCACTTTTGATTCTTTCATAATTTCTCTGTCCTCTCCATGTAGTAAAGAGCTGAATGCATTTACACAATAGAAGACAAACATAAAACTACAAGTATTCGATTCAATGGTTCCAAACCATCCCGAGGTTAAAAATGGAAAACCCATCCCTCCATCCTTGTTCAATTTTATTCCAAGTGACATTTAGTAGCAATCTCGCTGATTTCCCTGGGAATTGATGATGCAAAAATATGCAAGGGACTAATTAATTCTAGCTAATGTGTTGCTTTTGAATGCACTCATTTGAATAATTCTATGTTCTGCCAAGAAACAAAGCACTTTGGCTGTCAGGTGCTAACATTTCTTTTTCCATCTCTGGAATAGAAGATAGCATGGCCCGACACCAGAGGAGGGGTTGGAAATTTCCATATGCATACATACACACAAAACTGTGACAGCTGTTTGACAGACTGCAGACAACTAAACAAGATTAAAAAAAAAAACGTTCAGACACATTCTGTTTTCCTCTATTGTGGAATTGGCTGACCTGCTCATTACAGTCTGCATCGTCATTTACTGTAGCACACAGCCTAGAGAGTCTGAGTTCTAGTCGTCTAGTCTAGTCCAACCATCCAGCACACCTGAGCACACCTGATCCAGGTAATCAACTTTGGGAAGGACAGGGATAGTTGGAAGGCAATAAGGAATGCAGTCCTCTACAACCAGTATTGCCTAACCCTAACATAGACCAACAACAAACAGTTGTTGTTTTTATTCTGATGTAAGCAGCTTATCTTGTTAGTATGTTTACGCTATGTAGATGGTGTAAATACGCTGCAAAGAAACTGAACATTATAACAAGTCTTAACACACATACAATTATATCTCATTATGGGAGTTTTTGTGGGTTAAATGTTTCCCACCATGTAGATGTATTTAAAAAAGAAGCAGACTAGAGAAAAAGGACAGGCAACTTCTAGGGAAGCTCTACATGTGCAAATCAACAACCCCTCACTCAACAGTCTCAGGCACAACTCATCAACCTATCATGCTGCCCTTTCATCCATCCCCAGGAAAATCAGGACCAATTCACACGTCCACCAGGCTGTCCACCTTTAACGACCCACTTAACGGGGGCAGGAGGAACTGCCAGGGGTTGAACGGTTATATCTACCCCCCTGCACTGGTGTCTTTTGAGAATGGACAGATTGCACTGTTGAACTTTCTCACATTTCCACAGTCCAAGCAACCCAAAATGACTGCAGAGCCCGTGTGTCTTTTATTTACCTTCTTGATGACTGGGACCTTGTTGTAATAGCGAATGGAGTCTTTACCCAGGAAGTCAAACTCCACCACACACTCACTGCCTTCCAGCTGCTCGTGCAGGGTGATGTGCTCGACACGTAGCGAGCAGCAGCCCACCGTGTCTGCCGACTCCCCCTCCTCCTTCTCGTTACCAGCTCTCAGCGCCAGCTTCATGGGTCAGAAGATACAGAGGCAAACGCACATCAAATCCGAACATACACATCAAGCACCTTTCACCACCGTCCCTTTCATTCACAGAGTAAACACGCCAATCAGATGACTATATCCAGCATACAGAAACACATTTATGATGTGGAGGATAGATAGAGAAGTGCACAGTAAACAAATCAAAGACTCAGAATTGAAATAATATTGACACGAGCTATAAGCAATCAAGCACGCTAACACTTTACTCAATGCAGAATGAAATAATTAATTTGGGCTCACTGAAAGAAAATGGCCACAAATAATCCACTTCGATTGTTATGAAAGATTTTCCATCTAGTTATGTGAGAAAAAAGGAAAAAAACATTGATCACCAGATCAGTGTGTTGAAGAATGTAACACTGACAGCAGTTTGTTTTCTAGTACATCTGTGTGAACAAACATTTGCTATCAGCGTTTCTGCATCTTTACGTTACAGTTTGACTCAGAACCTGACCTTGTCTATGAAGTACAAGGCCACAGCTCTTTGGCGAACACCCATCTCTTTAGATTTGAGATCACGGAGGTACTGGTCACGGATGTCGTCCACGCATGACTTCAGTTTCCGAGCAACCTCGTATTTCTCCCAGTCCTTCTCCCCCTGCATTTGTAGCATGATGGAAAGAGAAAAAGATTGTGAGAGTGAGTAGGAAGAGAAAGGGGAGAAAAGTAACGAAACTACTGAAGAGGTAAAACGGTCTTTTTTCCTTGAACAGTCTCAGATCAAATTACTTTTCAATATGGTAATGACATAATTCATTATTTCATTAAAAAAATAAAAACACAACCACAATGACAAATTCCTTTTTGTCCCATGTTTGCTGATGGTTATATATTCTGACCAAGACACAATTAAACCCGCCAGTGAACACATACACACACAGTCATAGTGGCTAACAGTGGAATAACTTAACCTTTACACATGAAAGATGGAAAGAAGGAAGAGCGAGCAAATGGAGAAGAAGGAAAGAGAAATGAGGGTACTGAATAACAGCACACATCGCACACAAGTCTTTTTCTGGATAACTCACACGAGTTGCCATTTAGTCTTGAACAAAACCGTTATGGAATTTTAATAGTTCAGAAACAAAAGAAAAAATTTGGGTATTTAAATGCAAATTTCGTACTCAAACAACTTTGGCTTTACTGACCACGATAAGGAAGCATGTTAGGTTGCTTGTAATTACACAGTGAAGATCTAACATTCGGTTCTAATCTAAAACCAGCAGTGTGAGGTGCTATACAGAAGGAGACGACTCCTTCTGAATGTTTAATTACCAAACCTGCCTAAAAAAAGCAAAAGGTTAACAACTATATATAGAATCTGTGAACTATTTATTTAATTTTTTCCCTTGGAAAGGGAAAGACTGGACTGTGAAGCATTAAAATGTATCACTATATTTGTCATTAAATGGATTATTTGTTTTAATTCTGCAGAATGAGTCTTTCTGAGGGATGTTATAGTATTATTCATTCAGTATTATATATGGCTGAGAAGGCTGGCAAATGAAACAAAAGAAGCCTTCAGTACACACTGTAAAATGACTGAATGAACGATGCAAACAGAATGTGTCTAATAAAAAGGTGCACGTAACAGGCAACTTACTTTTTTCCTCTTTTCAATTGTTGTAAATAAAAAGGCAGACCTAAAAAATAAAGCTGAATCCTCATGTCTGTGTCATATGATAAAATACTGAAACTTCCTTTAGCTTAATAAGCAACCTTTACTAACATTTTTGTTAAAGCTACATTTTGGTTTATTGGAAAGCAGCAGAGTTCTGCTGCTGCTACTGCAACATTTTACTGGGGGAGACTTGAGGTGTTGTGGTAATAGGTATGACTCTGAAGTCAAACGACATGACAGATTTGAGTCATGTAAAGTAATGCTGTAAAGCAGAATCCGCCTGCCTGTGAAACAGAACATAAAACGTATTCTCTGTGACATCTGGTTAAATTAATCATTTATCTTCAAAGTTGTGGCAGCTTCCTGTGTTCCTATGCCCAATTAAGAAAAGGCTTTTTTTCCCCATTATGCACCAGTCTGACAGGCTACCTTGAGCTTTGAGTTGGCATTAAGCATGATGTATTTAATAGAGCCCTGGATGTTCTCAGTCCAGCTGGCCAGCCATGTCACAGCGTTGTCATGTCGTATCTCTTTCCAGTGGTGACCAGCCGGCGGAACAGGAATTTTGGCCTCTCTGTCACAAAAAGCAAAGAAATAAAAAGTGTGTGCAAGCAGTCGTGACATTTGCGTACGAGTGTATGGAGGCTTGAACACATGATAACGAATGATTTTTCTTAATCCTGCTTTTCGTGAATACCTTCGACCCTTTTCTTATGCATCAGTACAATGTCACACTCTCACTTGCTGCAATTGATGATGACATCCTCTGGCTGAATCCTCTTCTTCAGCAGACCCTGTTTGGGATGCTCTCCTCTGCCCCTGAACAGTCCAGGAGGCTCAATCTTAAAGTTGCCGATGCGCTCTTTGTGATGGTCCAGCAGACAGTAACCAAATTCATCCACTATCTTCTGATTGGCCTCTTTCAAAACCTAAGAGATTCAATTCAATTCAATTCAGTTTTATTTATATAGCGCCATTTTACAACAAAAGTTATCTCAAGGCACTTTACAGTG
>JAUMHF010000023.1:4808365-4858242 GCA_032359275.1 Microctenopoma steveboyesi | reverse complement strand
ATCGGGACACCACCTAGACAGCCAGCGATTAAATGACGACATGCGGCTATACATATCGTCACTGATCACATTGGGGATCAGTTTTTTTTATCTAAGAGATAAAAAAAACAATTATCCATAACATAACCTCCACATTAACCCTAATAATTAGAGAGAATCAAAAAACATAATTTTATTTAACAGAAGAAAACCTACCTGTTTTTCTTCCTTGGTCATGTTTTTCCTGGCCTCCACCTTGGCTTTATGCATGGCGTGCATCTCTCCAAAGTCACATTTATCAAGGTCTTGAATTAGCAACCTCTCTTCTTGGGTCATTTCCTAAAAAAGAAAACGTGGCGTCATCAATTCAGATTAGCATATATAACATGGGATATCTTTTAGTGATAAACCATTCAGATCAGACATGGTAGAAAATGTATGAGGATCAGATCTGATAATTAATTCATCTTTTTCCTCAGTCATTAATTAAGCAAAAATGAAAGGTGCCTCTGGGAAACTATAATGGACATTCCACTTAGTGACATTTCACTGACATTTTCTAAACAGTTGTGTGAACTATATTTTACAAAATAACAAGATTAATGAAATTTAATTAAAAAAAAAAACAGAAAAGGATTGTTAGCTGCATCTTTCAAATAACATTTATTACACATATACACTTTTCCTTACACAGTATTAACACAGAGAATTTTCTAGACAGCTGTTAAACTCTGCAGTGATAACAGAAAAAACACCGTCCAACTCTAATATGACTGGTCAAAAACGTGAACTTTAAAGAAAAGGAAAAAAACTGACCGGGGCGGCACACAACACTACTTTCTTAAATGTACTGGGACCTATTAAAACAGTTTGTAGAATCTTTTCTTTTCAAATAATGCATGAAAATGTTGTGATAAAAACCAAACAAGACGTGCATGATCAAAACAGATCAGTGACCTTTATTTTAATTACGCATCTTTATGGAGGCAAAGAGAACAGAAAAAGAATCAACTGGTATCATTAGTAAAGGCCACAGCATAGACCATTCCTCCCCTAAGAAGGCTACTGCTGAGCAAGCTGCACGAGCAGGCCGGACACAGCAGTACGCTGAAGGCAGGAGCAGCAGAGAAGTTGAGTTCTAACTATAACTGTGAACTTTCTAAATCACTGCACAAGAGGTCACCTCTTGCTGTCCGTGGTGCCAAAATGTCATGACAAAACGAGAGGCTTTTAATATGGGCTCCTGCTGTTTTGGCCAAGGAAGCAATTGCCATATTTTGTGTGCACCAAAAATACAGATGACTACTTTTAAGGTCACAATGGCCTTGAACAACAGAACATGACAGTGAACAATGCAAAAAGCTTTTGATGACCATGACATCTTTATCTTAATGTCATATAAAATCACAGATTGTGTTATAAAAAAGACTGATGTTTGGGTATTTCACCTAAACATCTCCATTAAGATAAGATATAGTAGTAATCATGTCCAGTGTCGTCATCCACAGACGTAGACAGGACATAAAAACAGACCTCTAGATCAACACACACCTCTCTCCAGACACTCTCTGACAGTGTGGACACACACAGTCAGTGAGTGTGTCTAAGCATGACTGACACCCAGCAGTGGGCGGGCACTGAGGGCAGTGGAGCGAGAAGAGTTTTTTTCCGGCTATAATAAAACAGTTTAATTGGATTTGTTCATATGCAGGGGAGCTACTTGTATGGATTAGCATATCAATGCCTTCACACAAATCATATTTTCAAGTGCATTGAGCACTAAGCAGCGCAAAATTAATTCTGCATGATATGCCTTGAGGCTTGGCACCATGTTTTCTCTATCCAGGGGGACGGCCTGACAAACACTGGCGTGCATGTACCAGTTACAGTCGCACACGTAACATATGCTTTACCTACAAACAACCTACCCACACCGATACCTGTACAAAAAGCTGGAATATACACAACTAACACTGTACTGGGATGTTATCAAGAGAAAGTTTCTGGAGCTGGTGTTGGAAGAGCTGACAGGTTTTAGTTTTTATGCCAATGTAAACATTACTTCACAAGATAGACTATTGAAGTAAAACAATGTACTTCTTTGCACAAAACAAATAAAGAGGAATGTTCTGAAAGACAAAAAACAAAACTGTGGACTTCTTATATTATTTTTTTAAGTTCCAAGTAAGGCTTTACCTTCCTCCAGTCTTTATAGAAGTTCTCCCGGAACACTGCCTTAGTGGTGTACTCATGGTCCAACATCTGGGCAAAGAACAACGCCACTTCTTCAGCAGCCAAACTCAGCTTCACCTTCTTACCTGTACATACAGACACAAGAACATCACTAACAAGGATGATTTTTTTTAGAAATGGCCCTGCTCTCCTCACGTTACATGCAGAAAGTAAAAAGAGTATAGAATTCAGCTCATCTATGGGACCGACAGGTTCTTCTGTTCGAAAACAATCTAACATGCAGTAACACCCACCTTAGCCTTTACTAAGTCCCAAGACACTAATCTATGACTTTACAGTGGTAGGTTCAGAGACAAGGACAAAGATCTACATTCATCCCCACGACTAAGAGTGAGCTACAAACAAGCGCATGAACACACAGATTAAACCAATTCCCCATAGGACACCGCTGCGGCTAGACTATTAACACAGCAAAAACAATTACACTCATCAATCAGTGTTTGACCCAATACACCTTTGTAGTCTTAAAGATCCAATTGTTCATGTGCATGTTGTGTGTGTGTGTGTGTGTGTGTGTGTGAGAGCGAATGAGTTGTGCACCGTTCCTTTTCTTCAGAGCTCGCACTGGTTACTTTCTAGATTTGAAAAGTGAAAATTGCAGCACAATTTTAAAGCCTCTTTACGTGTCAAGTGTCCTGCTTCTACATAACTCAACCAGTGTTTCCAGTGTACTGATTTCATTCTGGCAGCCCACCATATATTATATATATATATATATTTTTTAAATGGGTTAAATGTTTGAAGCAGCCCCTACCTTCTCTGCTCTCTCTCGCCTTCTCTTTCACACACACACACACACACACACAAAGTAACATGCCTGTTTATGAGTAGCTGTCCCTGTTACGTTATATTAAAGTAATAATTGTCACTCTTAGATTCAGGAGTGTTGTAGCAGCAGCCTTAAGCAGAGATAAGGTTACAGAGGCCTTTTAACTTCAAACCTTAAAGAGTTCCAGTGCAGACACACCTATCGGGTGAGGGAATTTCGCACAACTCCCTCTGGAGCTAGTGAAAGTTTTTTATTTTCCTTTTTTAGGTTTTAAATTTCTCTTTTATATGGATTTTTCTTTTGCTTTTGGTGAAGCTAGTTCTATGTAGTCTGCACGTAAAGTCACTATGAATTGTGGATAACTGTCTTAAAGGGATGTGTAGTGTAGTGCATGAAAATTCTGAATTTTGTCTAAAAGGTTTCAACAGTATCTTGAGGCACCAACATGACTTCAGAATACTGTGAGGCAAGAACGTGAAGTGTGTCAGAAATAGCTTGTACAATACCCTTTCAACCATGTTTCAATCACCCTCTCCCACATAAGCCAACCGCCGTGCTCAACTGACCATCGTAGTAGAAGTGAACATTGTCAGGCAGAGGCTGGTACTCAGGAGGGAAGTAGGGTCCTTTGTGTTCCAGGAACTTCCATTTCACCCCGTCTTCATACTTCTCTTCCTCCCACCTGACAGAAAAGCAACATGATGAAAAAATGAGGATGCTTGTGAGAAAGTTAAAATTGCTCCTCTCTGGTTTGCCCATGCAGCCTGTGTTTGATTGTTCAGTGTATGTGTGTGGGTGGGGCCAAGTCAACACAAGATGAAAAGAGCAGCAATTCCCAACCATCTCCAGCGATTCTGCTCCTCCTCTTCCTTCTTTTTGATCTTCAACTGTCTTGCCTCCTCTATCTCCTCCTTTGTCCTCTTCGGTTTTTTTGAGACTGGATGCTCTCCTTCCTCTTTCTTTACCGCCTATGCCGAGAAAAACACTTTAGATGTGAATTCAAACACTCACACTGCGAAACGTATTTCCAGCAAACATCCAATAGCTGGAATATTATTGATGGAGACAGATTTCCTCTGGAAGACAGATGTTTACCTTTTCTGTTCGCTTCTTTGACTTCTTTCTCTGAGCTTCTTCGTCACTTTCCT
This sequence comes from Microctenopoma steveboyesi, assembly GCA_032359275.1. NCBI lineage: Eukaryota > Metazoa > Chordata > Actinopteri > Anabantiformes > Anabantidae > Microctenopoma > Microctenopoma steveboyesi. Next base: position 4,854,093 of record JAUMHF010000023.1, on the reverse strand, counting down.
CTTCCTTCCGATGTTGCTTATGTTTACTCTTTGAGCTGCAAGTATCCACAGACAGAAAATAATTAACTCAGACAACGTGAAAAAGATGAAGAGTGCAAGTTAATTTATCACTAAGAAAAAGACAAGAACCTAAATCAAATGAATATAGTGTACAAATCAATTTTGTTAACCACCTTATGATAAGCTTTAATTTCAGGTCAATCCAAAACTGGGGTCTTGTCACACTTACGTAGTTGTAGCAGGTGTAGCAGGACCTTCCATGGACTCATCTTTAATTCTTTTCCTTTTCAACCCTTTCTTCTTCACCATAAAGTCGTCATCCTCTAGCGCCTGCTTCACAGACTTGCTAAACCACAAAGAGTCAAACATATAAAGCTCAATGACCTTGCTATCTTCATGCTGGTGTCAATGTGTTTTCTTTGTCCCCAGTCATTACTCTGGCTGAACTGTGCTCTTACTGACTTAAATATTTATGCTAAATGAGGTATTAGCTCAGTTAACCGGAATCCCTTTTAAAACTCCAGAGCACATAGGGAGGACACTTTTAATAAAAAATAAATAAATAAACCCTTTTCTTCAGTAAACACACACAATTCTAAAAAATTAACTGCTGTGTGATTTTTCTTTATGTTGACCCTCTACTTAATAAGATAGTTCCCCGGCAAAATAAAAGCGTGATGGCCCTTTCTCAGTCCTGCCTGCTACACTGCTGGATAAAGAGTAAGGACAAAATCAATCTTCCACACAGAATAGAGGGAATAAAAACCTTAAGCACACAATGGTGATTCACTGACCATAAGAAATCACAAATAATTATGGCAATTAAGCAACATCATTGAAACAGTAATAATAATGACATAATTACAGCAATTAGACATAAAAATAATTACATAAGTGGAGGCTCGGATTTCCCAGCAGACTGGGGAATTGGTGGGTAGGGAACTGGCCCAAATTAATCAACAAATTAAGAGTCACCACTGCTAATCTTACAGACAATGTTCTCCTTTTCTTTCGCACAACATTTAGTTAAGGGGAAAAATGGGGAGCATGTGAAGCACTGCAGTACGTAATTGTCAAATTACAAGGCACTGTTTTAGCAACTACCTGGTACATACGGTACGAGCCTAATGCACTCACTCACTCTCTTTGCACTTCTACAGCACAACTGATGGCTTCTGATTGAAGGTAATGAGCCTTCTCTCAGGCTTTTTGGTCTCTACAGCCATCTGGTCTTTGCTGCAAATGCTGTGCATGTTTACATGCAGACTTAAAATAAAGATACGGCACCTTTGTTTTATATCAAGAGAACATGCATCTTAGATGTTGCTTTAAAAAATTCTTGCTTTAGGAATCCTCTTATTTCTTGCAGTAAGATAACGGACATTTAGTATGTTTTTTAAGTAAACGTTTTTATGGCACATGAAAATATTGCAAATAGTATCATGATCTTGGCATTGTTCATTCACGCTCATAGTCATCTGTTAACAGAACTGAGCCTCAATGTTATTGTTAATTGGCTGCGATTCACTTAATTCTTAGCACTTTGTGTAATAGAAAGAAGTGATTTTTGGCAGAGCTCTATTGTCAGGACATAGACATAATGTGCTGCTCTGCAGCCTTTACTAAATAATCTCTGCAGTGCTCATTTACACATAAGGTAAGTTAGTAGAAAACAAACAAGGTTACTGTTGAGGTCACCACTTTGTGTCATTACTGACCTTTCGGCACTAATTTCTTTAATCAAACATCTCACTGTCAATTTAATTATTTTTTGACCTTTGCATTTATCCAGTGAGTCAAGTTTAATTATATAGTAAACACCAACTTCTAACCTTTTGCTGTGTATACCTTTTTCTTCCACCAACTGCCAACGGGAGAATGTTCACAGGTCACAAAAGCACGGCAGCATAATTAGAGACTCCCGCTCTAACTACACTTACGTTTCATTCATGACTTACTCCAGTCTGAACAACATTTTATGAAGACATTAAACTGACAAAAAATAGCAAACAGTTTTAATATGCCTTCCTAACATGAAACATAATGTGGGTTAAATATAGACATGTCGACTAAATTTATAACTGGGTCCCTCTGAATTAGTGTGGATAAACATTGTGCGATGTTCTCATTTGAAAGATCACCAAATGTGGCGATATCAAGTAGTGACTAAAAACGACAGCCCTATGTTGCAAAGAGGTTCAAAGGCGGCTGTCATGATTTTACGGGTATATGCAGCCTGGGACAATATCCTGACACCATCAGAAATTTACAATGCTGCTATTTATACTGCTGCTATGACCCACATTTACTAAACAACCACACAATGCATTGATTAGTGCGACAAAAAAACTTAGTTCTTCACCACTGCAGCACCGTAGATGGATCATGCATGTTGAAGAAACGACGTGTGTTGTAGCCCGTAGTTCAGTAGACGTTATCACTGTACAGTTGACATACATGAAACTTCATGTTGAACTCTAGTTCATTAGATTCGTGTCACACAGTCTGGTTTGCAGTAGAGTAATAAGCCTGCTGAAAGCTCACAGCCTGTAGGTGCCTTAAGACTGTTTGGCAACAGGTCCCATCAGGGACATGTGACAAGTAAAGACAGAAATCCCACGGCCTGCCTTCAGATGTGACAGTATGACACAATCACATCCATTCCTAAGCAAATTACTGACACGTCCATGTTATGAAACTTGGCATCATTGGCAGTGGACAAACTATTTGAAACTACAAATATGGGACAAGCTTTTGCCTATGTTTCTCCTCCTTTTTTTGGTTTACTTTTCAGCCCCGACTATATTCTGTGACCAAGCTGCTCAGTCTAAGCGCTCAACGTGGCGAGAAAAAATGTGTGAAGTAATGGTGATGATTTTTGTATACTGCACCACTGAGCAAAATCCATAAAAAGCTATACAAAGGAGGGGGGGTCACTGCCTCCATTGACATTTACAGTCAGTGGTTCTAATAGCCTTGTGTTTCTTTCCTAACTCAACTACAAGGACTTAACTTTCCTCTCTACATGAAACCCACTCAGCTATCACAGTTACCACCTGAGCCTTTCTGGAGGAAGAAAACCCTAAAGGGAAACATTAAAAGCCAGAATTTAGCTAAATTGTTTTTCCAACTGACATCTCCTTTGAAATGTCACTTGTCGTATTGGGTAGGGTTAAGTCTGCCTCTGGGAAACAATCCATTAACTATTCTATAGAAAAACTGCTGTGAGACAGATTTGACGCACCAGGACTTTGGCCAAAGTCTGCTGTCCCAACGACATCCTGCTGAGTGTCCAACTATTCAAACCATGGTCTTATTACTTTCCTGACAAGCCATATATATATATATATTTGTCTCCAGTGCAGAGTAAAAGTAATTTCCTGTGAGTCAGTTTAACACGTTGTGTAAAATAGGAACAGTTCTGTCAATGGCTCTGGAACATCAAAATACTAAATTAATTTCCATCACCTCAGAAGGGAGGAGGAAAGAACAAAGATACATTCTTAAGACATTGGTCCATATCAGTTTGTCAGCTTATTATCTTAGCTAATAATAAGTTACAGTCTGGTGGCATTCTTGTTCATTCCTACCTGGGGCTGATGGCTGACTCTGGGGTCTCCGTCTTAGGTGTCTTGACCTGAGGGGAGGACATGCATTAAAGCGCACACTCATAACTGCTCTAAAAGACAAGCTGAACACAGCTGGTCCATGGCAGTGAGCACTCACTTAACTTGCATATAAACAAAAATATGCAAGAAAGAATCACACAAGCACAAGAGGTTGAACTCTTCCCAGACTCCTATGGAGTACATTAATAAACATGCGTTACTTTGAATTATGTACCATTTTGAATAAAATAACATGTAAAAATATCAGGCAAAGTCTTTAATCTAAGGATTCTGGTGGATGAGAACACAATCAAAATATTCAATTACTCTTATGGATTCACATGACCATGACGATACCTCACCGTGGATCTGGATGACACAGAATTTCTACTGAGAAGTATATGTCAGTGTTGGCTTAAAGGGAGCATGGGGTCAGATTTTAGCCTCATCTAGAGTCTAGTACAGAAGAGAGATATGGGTGGTGTACCTTCTTGTGATTCTTTCCATTATCAGCTTTCTCTGTAGATTTAGTTGGCTTGGCACTGCGCGTCAGGACATCAAGACGAGACAGAAATTAGATTGAGAGCAAGAGAAAAGCCTAGTTAGTGATGCAGCATTTGGAACACGAGCAATTAGGGAAATACAGTATAGTGCAACAGCGAGGAAAAGTCAGCTTTCCGTGGTACTGTGACATGAATGAATGGGCCCCTGAGAGACAGTTTGAGCTGCACTTTTCAAGAGTTGGCTTAGAGTGAGAGCATATTAGGGAGATGTTAGTGTTATGTCTCTGCCTGGTTAGTATCATTCTAGTCAGACAATGCTATAAAATGCCACCAATCACACAAACTGTGTCTCAGAGGATTCGCCAACAGCTCTGAAAATGTTGCCTATGATTTTGACCTTTACATCCTTCAAGGCTGAATGTTTCATGAAATTGAGCTGCAATTATTCTGCAGCTATGTTCATTTTTAAAAATCAAATTCTTTCCAAACATCAGATATACGCAGTACAACAGTCAAAGCAGTTGGCACTTTCATGCTCAGGAAAATTAGTTCTGTGAGTCTTGTACCTGAGAAGGATAAGTTGATCCTTAATCAGTAATTCAGTCAGTGTGCCATGAAATAACACGAGGCTAGCTGTCACAGAAAGCTGCTTGCTCTACTGCCAGTAGCGCTCAGTTATCTATTCATCTCTCTGCTCTCATCAATTACACAAGCCAATGACAGATCACTCTGCATTCATTTGTCTGCTCACATATGCATAGTAATAAAGATAAAGATACCAAGTTAATTAATTTATTCATATGAAGATGGAGTACCCCCTGTACTCGGTGAAATAAATACATGTACTCCATCGCACCCGCCTGCTTGACAGCTCAGCCAACGTAGCATTCTCCCAGTAACACTTTCTCGTGTCTGCCCTTTAGTGGCGCACACATCCTGCCATATGGCTCTCACTTTCATCTGATGTATCACCACTGCGAGTAGGAGCATTTTTTTATACAAATTAATTTGTCTCCACATTTCAACAACATGAAAGGAAATGCTACTTGCTGGCTCCGTGCAGAGAGCCAGTTCTGACGGCGAACAGATGTAGGACGTGCTAGAGTCAGGTCACACGCATGCATTATTAGAGAGCTACTCTAAATCTGCGAAAGACGAGGCGGGCGGGCGGTGGCGGGGGCCCGTTCAGGTAACGTTCGATACCAGCATGTTAAATGTGATGAAATACGTGGAAACAACACTATGTCAAGAGTTTTCAACACTTCTCTCCTCGCTTAACGCATGGTCACCCCTCACCTGCTCTTGAGCGAATCTCCCCCGGCTCTGGCGCTTTCATGATCGCTAAGCTTTTTCAGTTTCGTTGTTTTGTGCTTGGCCTTACGTTCTTCTTTAGCGTCTTTCTCTCTTCCCATCTCTCACACGTACCCTAGCAGAGAACAGTTAATGTTATCTGGTCAGCAGGTAACTAATGTATGACTTGAATAAACAGACCTAACGATATTAAACGGTAACAGCCCTATGGCCTTCAAAGTTAGACAGTAAGCATGCTAACTTCAGCCAACGCCAGCAGAAGAAAACTTAAACGTGTGAAGCTAGCTAACGCTGACCAGCAAATGTAATTTTCTGCGATGGCATATTGGAAAAAAAACATTTAAATTACACAACTAGCCAGTAAAAATAAATATGTATAAAACGACTTGCGCGTCAGTTATTGTGTCGGCTAGCTTCGGTGCTAAAAAAACTAACGTTGATGGCGGGTAAACTGGTCGAGAGAGGAAATTACATCCAACTTTTGCTAGCGTTGAGTTGAGCTCGCGTCAATTCCAGGTGAATTCTGATTGGCTGAGGAAGTTCCGACACTTGTCAGGTTGCCAGGTTGGGTGCGGAGCCTTAGAAATAGAAGATCCTGAAGATCTGGGAACGTCCGCTCTGGTTGGGTGGTGTTGCGCCATGTTTGCGCCCTCATTGTTGAAAAGATTTGTCATCTGTGGGTTCAGAAATGACAGCTTGGGGTCCAAACACTTAACATCTCTGTGACATTATTGATTTTATTCTATAAAGGAAGCTTAAAAAGGAACACATGCTGCATCATTAGTTAGGCCTATGGTTTGGTTTGGTTTGGTGATGGTGCTACATTTGTTTTGTTTCTTGGATGGATGAGACATTTTTATGTAAATTAGATAATCCCAAATCCACAAGATGAAATGACAACAGTATAGGCCGTAGCGTTTATGATAATGTGAAGTCTAGACAAATTTAAGACATTTATCATTTAGAAATTACTCCCATTTTAGGCAGAGTACCTCTATCTTCAGGGACTCAATAGTATCTGGACAATTGGATGAAAAGACGTTAATTGACTAGGTACAGTCTATTTCCTTGTTACTTTCGGACAAATGAAGCAGATAAAAGGTCTGGAGTTGATATCAGGTATTGATCTGGTATTTGGCAGCTGTTTGGAAGGAGCTATCAATGCAAGTCCAAGGAGTTGTAAACGCATGTGAAGAAGACCATCACTAAGATGAAAAAAACATAACTAATCTAAAAGATATAGCAAAAATGTGTTGCCAAATCAGTAGTTCAGTACAATCTTTAAAAAAAATAAGCCCTTGTAAATTCAACAAAAGCAATAGGCCCTTTAAGACCAAAGTGGATGATTACAGGATCCTTTCCTTAATAAAAAAAGGGATCAAAAATACACTGGAGAAGGTAGGTGTATCAATGGCAATAATCAGGAGACACCTTTATGAATATACGTAAATGCACTAAAAGTTTCCAACAAGGTGCAAAACAGTGGTAACACTCAAGAACAGGAAGAAACAATTCATAGTATAAAGCATAGTACATCATATGACAAACATTGTGGAAGCGTGTTATAGTATGGGCATGTTTGGATGCAAGTGGGTCTTCATGTCACGTTGTGTATGCGCTTCAGAAAACAGATAGAAGACCACACTCCTCTGCTCCACATTGGAGAATGTGGGAAACTGTCTCCACCTTCAGGTTTCTAGGCACCCAAATTTCTTCCGACCACTAAGGCCCTAGTGAAGAAGGCTCAGCAGCGGCTGCCATTCCTGCGGGTTCATCAGCACAAGAAGCTGCTGCTGGTGTTGTACCACTCTGCTGTGGAAAGTGGTAGATATACTGTCTGGATGTGTGGTACATAGGCTGCACAGCCGAGGGTCATTAAAACTGCCCAAAAAATGATTGGCTGCCCTCTGCCCTTGCTGGATAACATTTCCAGAACCCAATGCCTCAGAAGAACTAAGGCCATCACAGGAGACTCCTCACATCCTGCACACCACCTGTTTGACCTGCTGCCCTCTGGAAGGTGCTATAGATCTCACACCACCAGACTCACAAACAGATTCTTCCCCTGGGCCATCAGGACTTCAAACAACTCATAACATAACACACACATAAACAACAAAGGAAGTAAATGCAGGGTGGATAACCTACAATTTCGTTGAACTACCTGTACAATGACAGTAAAAGCCTATTCTATTCTATTCTATTCTATTCTTATGCGTGTGTTCAAACAGGAAAGCTATTTAACATCCTACCAGTTTCTGTTCTAATGCTAAACTTGATTATTCCAGCACTGACCACCAATTTAACTTTCTAACGTGTTTCCACAACAGGGCTACTGTCTCTTTAAGAAACCCGGAAACGATTCACACTGTGTGTTCAGTGGTCGCGGGTTCCAAACAGAAAGCTGAGCTCCTTCCCGGCGATGACATCCCATCCTGTTATCTGGGCTTTTCGTAGCAGTGTGAGGTGCTGGCGACACCGGTCTGTCCTTAAAGCAGCTCTGGAGGCCTCGGATATCAGCGGTTGGCGCTGGTACTCTTCCTCTTTTCGCGGCGGTTACACAGGAATGGAGGAGATCCTAGCGAGGGTCGTTGCACCTTTACCCACATACGAAACAAGAGACAAGTCTCCCCCACCTCCTGAGTCCAACAGCCTGGAGTTTATGCAGTTCTACAGAAATCTTGACAAAGACGAGAAGCTGGACTTCCTCACGAAGCTGTCACAAGACTTCGGAGTAGACCACAAAAGCGTGTCAGAGCTGGCTGTGAAGTTGTTGGACAATCAGCTGCGAGACCTGTCGACCATTTTGCAAGCTGAAGACAGGCTTCGGTACAGCTTGACTCCCCGTTATAAACAGTTACTTAATCATATAAGCAGGGTCGAAAATGGAGTGAAGTTTCTGGTGGATCTTCGAGCCGAAGTACTTGAAATAATCTCATCCAAAGCTAGCGAGAGCCCGCATATCAGGGTAATAAGTTCTGTTTATAATTTCTACGGGTGCCCGCATGCATCATTCGTGCTTTGGCGTTTTGCAGAAATTGACACAAAGCGACTTTTCATTAATTATTAGCCTGTTCATTTGATATATTGAAACAGAATTGACAGTAGGCTGTGGCTGACTGCTTATACAACTAACCCCCACACAGACCATAAATCTAGCACTGCCCTCCCATGCCCACCCCATGACAGGTCTCACATTTCATCATAGCTTGAGTGGCATTGAACTTTGATACAGTTTACATTCCTGGGAGAACTACATTTGATTTTTCTTTATAATTGAGAAGCGTTTGGCAATAGCAGTAGATTAGATAGTACCCGTTTGATGCAAGGGACTGTCTATCAGTTTTAACACTTCCTTCAGATTCTCTGCACACTTCAACTGTTGCTGGAAACCCATGGTAAAATACACCCTGTAACCTTGTGTCATTCTTTGCAAGAATAGGCAAGAGCTACTCAGCTGCAAAAAAAAGGTATAAGAGCTGAATATAAATCAGGCATGTAATGAATAATTTTAATTAATCCTTTGAAGATAAGTGAAAATAAAATTGAAAGAAAATGCAGTGGAAAAAAAAACTTAAAAAGTTCCATCAAGCACACATGTCTTCGATGCTCTTTGCCAATTAATGGCACATTTTTTGGCAACTTAAAAAAAATTCAACCTCATTTACTTCATTGTTCAGTCACTAATGTTCAGTCAGATATAATTACAATATCCAATTCACTCTTGCACTGAAGTGTCGCGTAGTCCGTGAGCATGTTGAAATGAGAACAGTTTTTTTTTTCAGTTACGTTGCTGTCATATTAATTCCATGCTGTTATTTTGTTCACATAAGCACTGTGGTCTAGAGATTTTCTGTGAGACCCCTATTGTTCATCCTCCAGTCATGTATCTAAGGCCAGGGAAGTTTTTTCACCAAGTAAAATTCTGCATGCAATGTACAGGACTATACTGTAATTAATACATGCTTCGTCATTCTGTGTGAAAGGGGAACCTTTTGACAGGCTTACTCTTTTAAAAACATGCCAAAGGGTGCAGCTTATAATTAAAGTACAGCAAAGGTTGCATATTTAACTGCTGTCTTGGCAGGTGCGTCAGAGAACTAAAGTAGTGTAAAGATAGTTGTCCTGATTAGTCATTTTAGCTGTATCTATAGGGGTGTGCTTATTTCTGTCTGTAGCTGAGCTGCAGAGGTACAGAGGTGTGATTTTTTAGAAATAAGGAAAAAATGTTCATACCAGTATTTTAAAGCTGACGTTTAGTTATATAAAGCTCAGCTATATGAAATAGGCGTGATTGTTGACTTTATCTGTATTAGCTTTCCTTTTCTTTGAAAAAGAGTTGAAAGCCAGTGTTAAGAACTGTTTTGTAATGTGTTTTTCAGAGACCAGGACCTATTGCTAGATGAATTGTAGCTTGTCCTCCCCTGCTCTGTATCTGTTTTATTCCTGCTGAGGACTGGTTCAGATGCATTTAATCTCAATAACCCAGGCCCACTGAGAGCTTTTGTACCTTTAAAAAAAAACTCAGAGCTACCTATGGTGCACCCACCTGTACCCATTGCTCACCACCTTGGTCCTGGTGGTGCGCAGCAATCTCAGCTTGAATTGATTGAACTAAAATAAGAAAAGGTCAGGGTAAATGTGAAGCTTTTACTACCTGTATTGATGATATGGGCACACCACGTTAGAAGAAAAACTGGCAATCCAAAAAAATGATGCAGTTAATCGAAGAAGCACAGAATCACAGAGGGGGAAAGGATATCATTTCTGAAATTATAAAAGTTTTGAAAATGCAAGGCTGCAATTACTGTGGGTCTTGCAAGAGTGCCACTCTGAATACTTTGCTAGATTAGTCTCTCCTGGTTGGGTAATCAATTTTGATGTTTCTTCGCACTCCCTGTACCTCGAGGTGTTTTAATTCTTGCTCACCTGTACACACAGCGAGTGGATGAAAGGCAGACATCATTTTAGTTGACTCTTTGGAATGCACAAAGTATCAGTGGGGCTATTTTTTCCGACGCAGTGGCCCGCAGCCCATTCGAATAAAGGTATTGGCCTGGTTTGAGCCTGACCTGTAAACACTTCGGCACTCAGTGGTCATTTGACCTCAGATACACAGATGGTTTCTTCTGGGCACTGCACTTTCCATTTCTCTGTATAATCGCACTAAGCCTAGGGTAGAGAGGAGACTGGCAGCAGAGGCAGGGTTTAATACTTTCCCTTCCCTCCTATCCTATAACCATCCTATCTTTCCTAGCCTTGGGCTTTGAATGCTAGACCTTCCTGTTTCAAAAGACTCCATCTTCTGCTAGGTCAATAGAAGACACATCTCTTTTTGGCCTTCCTTTTGTACGAGTGAGAATTGGCTATCCAAGGCAGCTGCTGCACTCTCACAGGTTGCTGATGTGCGTTGTCTTCTACAGAAATGCCAGCCTGGGATTATTGGCCAGTCTAGATTATTGCTTGTCGGGCAGTTTTTGTTTTTTTGAGTTTGACAAACAAATATACAGACAACAATTTTTCAAGAGTTGTTTTTAGTGAGCTGAATAATGCAGGGCCTGATTCGGATACGGAACAATTCCTAACCCTGTTAATTCTGGTTTTGATAGACACAGACAATTTTACCCAGCAGCTTTTTTGCCATGACTGTACTTGAGCTTGTTTGTGTCAGCTATTATTATGAATGACGAGCCAGCATTAAAATAAAAGTGAAGTCATCCTGAGGAACAGCCAATATAAGCTGTTTTTATGCGTGTGAGTGGGTTTGTATGTGTGCACCCTGTGCACTTGTTGGTGTGTTTGCAAAAGATTTGCTTTAAATGAAGTCTGACCTTTGCAGGCGGACAGGCCTGCTTTGAAATGGCAAGTTGTTTATTGAAGTGCCTCCTCTACACCCATTGCAGGCTCAGACAAATCACTACTCATAATGTGAAAGCATTCAAACAGCATACAGACACCCAGGGGACCATACACGATGCACAGCCTGTAATAGCCCACAGACAATTTAAGCAACTTTGCTGTCAGTCAATACGATAGAGTCTACGAATTTTCTTAGTAAAAGAGGTCACGAGACTTTATAGATTGTGTGTTTAGAAATTTTGTAATAGGTGTACAAAGTTATCCTATTTTTTCTTAATAAGATGTAAAAGAATGAGGTAGAAAACATATTCAATCCCAGTGCAGATAAATTAATAAAACTTCACCATGAGCATATCATTTTTCCCTTGTCTGTCAGTATTTTATTTATACAAAATACACTATTGATTCCATACTATCATAAAATACAAATGGAAGACTGTGCTATTATTTTCCCCAACGTCTGACTTCTGCAGTGTGACAGGGAGTGTGATGAATTCAATTATCAGCCGGATGTGGACAATAATTCTAAACTCTCACCTTTTTTCTCCTCAAGGACCTGAGTGGCACGTTGAAGAGCTTGCTCTCTGAGTGGTTCTCTGTAGGTCTGCTCCGACTGGAGAGAATCACCTGGCAGTCCCCTTGTGAGATTCTGCAGAAGATCAGCCAGTAAGTACACCGATGCACCATCACACTGTGCTTCTGGTCTTCTTTCTCTCATTCGTTCCGTCTTCAGCCAGCAAAATGAGCGGCAAATACAAACCCTGCTTTTGTCTAAAACCAGGGGACCACTGTTTGAAAGAATACCATTTATCAGGAAAGATGAACTTACATGACTTCAGCAAACTGCCAGTTGCAAGCTGAAGGACTAAAATCTCAGCTTTTGGTCAGGTATGAGGCAGTGCACCCTGTGAGGAACTGGACTGACCTGAAGCGCAGAGTGGGACCGTACCGCCGTTGTTATGCCTTCACTCATGCCGCCATGCCAGGAGAACCCCTTGTTGTTCTACACGTGGCCCTTACTGAAGACATCTCTGATAACATTCAGGTCAGCTGCACTGTAGCCACAGGCTGCTGAGATGCTTTGCCTCACTTTGCAACACCTTGGGGGAGTGTTAAACATGGGGTTTTCAATTTGTTCCTCCTCACACCTGACAAATGGATTATTGCTTTTTAAAACCAATACTAAGACCTTTAAACTTTTTATCCCTCTGGGAGTGACCTCTACACTATGGACTCCTTTTTCTTGCCATTTACAGTGGGGAAATTGTGGTTTTGACAACACTTACCTTTGACAGTATTTCATGTTGTGAAATAGTTCAATAATTTCCACCATTTTTCTTCAGCACCTCTGAAATATTGTATGAGGCTACTGCCTTGGCTGCACTGGGAATGGCCTGTCACTGTTTCTGAATTTGTATTTTTCCTCCTAGAGTATCGTTCGTGAGTTTACCACCCTTGACTCAGAGGAGGATGTAAATAAGGTAAACGCAGCTGTCTTCTACTCCATCTCCTCCACCCAGGCTGGCTTACAAGGGGTGGAGTTGGGCAACTACCTGATCAAGAGGGTGGTGAGAGAACTGCAGGTGGGTGAAGTTGGGATTGAAGATGTAGAGTAGGCCATTTGTCTGCAAGTCATTGGTCAGAGAGCTAGTGATGGATGTGAAAGGAAATATTTCCTGGTAAATAAATGTATTCATGCTTATTTCTCACTTTATTTTTTAATTAGCCAAAATCTAGTAACATAATTGTGTTGTCATGTTCTGATAAACCTCTGCATCATATATTACACTAATGTAATGCTGGATGTAGATGTTTTCCATTTTGTTTTGATGTTTTGAGATGAGGCTCAATGTAAGACTGTTAACGGTTTTGCTAATTAAAAACAGACTTAAGCGCTTAAGATAAGAGAAGAGGCACAGTTATGTACACATCTGCTATCTCCATACAGTAATCTTAAGTACCCAGTAATATCAGTGATGCTTTTAAACCATCCCTTTCTATTATAGATAATAACACCTTATCATGAACAGTGCACATACAGTGATACGGTGATACAGCTCCACCCCTACGGTGTAGTATCAAAACACGTCGCTTGTATCCACCCCAGGAACAAAATGTTTCCATCTGTGTCACACGCATGCCGAGTTTCTGAGAAGCTGAGACAGGCAAGGCTTTTTTCTAAAAGGTGTTCAATTCTAGTCTTAATACTGACTTCTACAGTGCACCCCTAACTTGTTTAGGGACCCGCTTACACACACACGAGTGGATGTGCACATAAACAGAGCAGCAGTCACCTGACAGTAATGAAAATTGCATCCGTCCCATTCAATAGGTGCAAGAGTCCTTCATATCGGGCCACTCCAGCAAGCACTTGTTAAATCATTGGAACACTGAATGCAACATCAAAAGCCACTTTACCCCCCAAAAATGGGAAATGACTCTTTATAGTGAATCCCCAGGTTTCAGAGCTTTAAGCTGCTCCCACTTAGTTATTCACACAACAGAACTGTTTCGATTGGTGCAAGCTTCTACTCATTGGTATTTGAAGTAATGCAGTTCTGTGAGCTCAGCATATATTGTTTTATGTTTTCTGATGCAGCATTAGTGGTGTTTTTTTGCCTGGGGTTGGAAAGTAGGTTGATTACTGATCTACAAAAACAGGCAGATGCTACAAGTTTCCAGTCAGGCCAGCTGTGTAACAAATAGAGATGAGACATAATGCAGATTCTGCAATATACATTTTTAAAATAAAGCATAAAGCTTTCTGTTTCTTTAACAATATTTGTAATTAGTGATAATGTTGAAATAGGTATATAATAATGTTACTTTTTTGTATTATATACAATTCACATCATTCAAATATTGAATTACATGTAGCTAAACACAAAACCACATTAATTAATTAATATTAGAGTCAGGGCTTCTCTGCTATTCTCTAACTTATCATTTAGCTTCATTTAGCTACTGCATTTATTAGTTGTGTTAAATATTAAATTATAATATTAACATCAAAATGTTGTTTTTATATTATGGGTTACTTTATTTATTTTACATTGTGAAATAGATACCAGTGAGTCTAATTGTGCTCCTCTGGTTTCATCAAATATGTCCAGTGTCTTTGCAGAGTGAAACTAATTCATCTGCTTGACTTCTTGAGAAGCCTGGTAATCAAAGCAACTCCTTGAGTGCGTTCATTTTTTATGCCCTTAGTAGGAATCAAACAGCTGGCCCCAGTGTTCTGTCGCCGCGGCTACACAAACACAACACAGACGTGTATTCTGCATAGACCCCGGCTTTTTGACAGGGCTTTACCTTATGTAAAGGTGAAGTGAGGACCTGTGCAGCCACACAGGAACCCCTATGATGATGGATAGATGATAGAGCGGAAAAGAAAAGGTCACAGTCATGATTTAAGGTGAAGAGAGGAGGTCTTGCTTGTCTTTGTAGATTGGACCCTAGAGCGCACTTAGAGACTGCTCCTCGTTTTTTCTGCCTGTCCTTTCTTTTTAACCTTTCCTGCAGCCTCCATCCTTATTTCTGCCGCCTTCTTCTCTTTGCCAACTCTCAAAATGCGAGCACCCAGTAGTTAAAAGCAGACGGAGTGGAAAAAGGTGAGATCATGAGGCAGTATAGTGAGAAGAAACACAGAGAGAGAGAGAGAGAGAGAGAGATAGCAGGACAGGGAATGTGAGAAGGTTGGATTTTTGAAGTGTAGGGACGGTGAAATCAAGGAGAAATAAAGGAAAACAACGTTGCGAAGCGAGACAGACAGACGTCGTGTCCCTCCAGGGGTTGTCTGACACTTCCACTTTCATCTGCAGCCTTTCTCTCCTCTGCCTGCCACATCGCTCACTCACTTATCAACCTAGACACTGGAGTGCGAAGATGGGTAGAGAGGGGGAGCGTATTTTGACAAAAGGAGAAGGTAGTGGAATGGAAAGGAACTTGTGAAGTAGGTGGCTGGTGTGCGTGCGTGTGTGTGTGGTTGAGATGACACTTGGGGGAGAGGAGAAGAGGACAGGTATTAAAGGTGAAAGTGCAAGGGACGGAGGAGGACGATATAACAGAGAGGAGTGTGTGTGTGTGTGTGGGGGGGGGTCATCCATCTCCATCAGCTGGGCAGTCGTGAAGCAGTGGAGTTGATTTGTAATGCTGTCCCTGTCTGAGGAAGTAAAGGCCGGAGCACAAACTAAGAGTGGTTTTGGTGTAGTTTGCGTGTTCATCTTCTTTGTTTCCGCTGCTGCCAAACATTCTAGTGGGGTTTAAATCTCTGCTGCTTCTCATTTGTTTACTTTAGACCTTGATTTTGTTTCCTGTTTCCTTTCTTTAGGCTGGGTAAAGGAAAGCTGCACTCTCTGCATGGATGTAGAAGATTGTGTTTGAAAATAAGGGATTTTAAAAAAGAATAACTTCTTACCCTTCAAATGCACGGATCTCTCTTCAAACACAGTTTCATACTTTACCGAATGCTCAGGCATAGTTGTACATATAGTGAGACCTGCCCACAGGCCTGGGTGAGCCCGGGACAACGCTGTATTGCACAATTTGATTTCAAAACACCATTACATTAACAAAGACTTAGAAATAGAAAGGAAATGAGGAAGTGAATAGGATGAATTCATTGGACAGGTGTAAAAGGATCCTATGGTTAAGTGAATTTCCTTCCTTCTCTCCTCTTCCAGAGTGAGTTCCCCCAGATGGCTCAGTTTTCCAGCCTGTCGCCCATCCCAGGATTCTCCTCCTGGCTCCAAGGCCTCCTGAGCCAGTGCAGGAAGGAGGGCCGAGGCTCCGACCTCCTCTCTGGGCAGGAATGGAAGGAGGTGGAACAGGCCACTGACTCGTCCCCAGGGCTCCCAGCTTTCGACGCCCTGCGCAAGTTGATCGGCACCAGCGAGTGGATGCGCTCTGAGCGTCTGTCCCGCGTCCTGGAGCCTGTCCTAATGCGTCTTTGTGCCTGGTACCTCTATGGCGAGAAGAGGCGAGGTTACGCTCTCAACCCAGTGGCCAACTTCCACCTACAAAACGGTGCCACCATGTGGCGGCTCAACTGGCTCGGCGACACCAGCCCCAGGGGCGTGGCCAACTCCTGCGGCATCATGGTGAATTATCGTTACTTCTTGAACGAAACGTCGAAGAACGGCGCTCTTTACCTGCAGAATAAAGTCATCACAGCATCGGAGCAAGTGCTGGGACTGGTGTCCCAATTTCAGACGAACAGCAAACTGTGAGAAAGACATTGAATAAATCCACATCTTTGTGATCTGCGGGTTAGATATTGAATACATCAATAATACATTGCGTGATTTCTTTTGTTTAATTTGTGTGTTTAATAAGAAATGAGCTGGTGTGAGCTGATAGTGGTTGTAGGTTTAAATTAGACCATTTCTCACATGACATGTTTCTGCTGTATGTAGTGCATAGGTTACGTTTTGCCTCATTGAGTTTCTGGCTGAAGCTGTTTGATACTTTGTAAGTGTTTCCCGGATGGAAAGACAGTGGCTAATGAACCCAAAAGCATCTATCAGGGGCTTTTCAAGGCAGGGATATTATTGTATTCTCTGAACTGCCTCACTGCTGTGTTAGATTTTGCCTTGTGTTTTCCTCTTGGACGTGGTTCACGTTACAACTATATTCTGCAAATATAATTTCAAAATGAAAACGTTTTTTTCTGTCGTGCGTATTCACCACTCATCTTTCACGATGTTCTCTCGATGCCGGACCTTCCCGGTAGCTTTGGGGGGTATAATTTTGCCTGCATACACACGCTGCCAGCTTCCCCAGAGAGCCATCACTGGTGTTTTAACTGCTCTGTACAGGTGCCAAGAAGGGCTCATATCAGCCTACACCCCATTGTTGTGAAATAATATATCACAGCAAGTTGACTGTGAAATTACATTTTATCTCTCCAAGGAGCCAAACTTTCTTTTCATTTTTTCACACTATCTGTCTCTCTCTCCTCCCTTTTTCTGTGCCTGTGCTGCTCTGTGTCCTAGAAACTAATGAAGTGAGAAATAAAGTTAAAATAAATGGCTAGATTGATGGTGTTCAGTTGTGAAGAAGGAGGGAGGAGAATAAAGAAGCATAAAAAAGGACAGTTGTTTAAAGGATGCCCTTGAGAGACGGTGTGAGTGTCTCGGGAGAAATTGGAGACAATGCTTCTCTGTTGAAAGATTTGCGTGGGGGACATGGAAAAGAGCGACGCTGTCATGCAATCTGACTGTGGAAGAAAGATGTACACGGTGGTATGGGTTGCCATGGAAACTAAAGTGACATATTCCACACCTGCTGCCTTCAGCAGGGACTTGTTTGATTCACCTTTTCTCAGGAACAGTCAGTGGCAGTGACCACAGTGTAGGTTAAACGTGTGGCGCTATACATTTACAAACTCCTTAAGAACCGTGTTACGCCCTACAATGAGAGCAATGAGTTCTTTTAAAGTGGTTTGTCAGGTATTTCCCTCACACAGTGAGCAGTTACACCGAAATCTGATTTAGAGACACGCTGGATACCTCTAAATTAAATGATACAAACCTCCTCAGTGGCTGCTTTTCAGAAGATGAGTCCCTGCTGCACACCTACAAGATCTGATGGGAAAGCTTTTAATTGTTTTAAAGGTGCTGACGGTAAAGTGCTTATCAAGTCCACTTTTCATGTGTTAAATGGAGTTAATTTAGAAATGACTGTTCAAATGAATGAAATCTGAACATGTAATTACTTGCAATATAATTTTAACAAAGACGTTTGATACCTTTAAACGTCCTTGATCAAATGACGTTGGATGGGTATGTTGAGCTTTTTATTGTCAAATATAGCAGCAAATATTCTGATCGTTGACAATTTCCACAGAGGTGCCATGTGTGCTTAGACCAATTCTCATTTGTATCCAATCAAATGGCACTTTTGTTACATTTTCATCCTAGCGCATGTTCATAATGGATTCGCAGCCAGGTTCAATATTGTACTTCTCCCTGGTCTTGACACGTTTTAGTGCAAATACTTTCCAAAAAGCAGCAGAAGACCTAATTACAATTGATTAGAAACTGTCTGCAGGGGAAATTCATGCCTCATCTAGAAATAATTCAGTCATTCAAACAATTCTTCTATGTTTTTTTAAGGTGTCCAGTGCATGTGTGCGTGGCAGTGGTGTATTTCATTTCGTGTCCCTTGTTCAGAGAAAATGGCCTTTCAAATGAAGCTAATCCATTTTTTACAGATCACAATGGCCAGAAGTCACAGAGTGGTGACGGTGGCACTTTCATGTACGGAATTTATTCTGATAAGTCTGAGATATAAAAGTCTTTTGTCGTCAACTGTACAATGGGTGTACAAGCTAAACCGTGTCACTGAAATCTCTCATATGTTTCATTTTAAAATATATACTGTTCAATGGATTTACAAATGAACAAGAGTGACATTTCATACCTTAAGTAAACAAATATTGTCCTATACTATCATGTGTTTAGCATGAAATAAGTTTCAATAGATTCATAATGTCACATGTAGCCATTAATAAAGCAGCTTGGTCATTTGCTACAACATGTTTCACCTCACATTAAGAGTTCTGGTGAAGCGCTACCAAATGCAAATGTAACACTCATGAGAAAACAGACCACCCCTGGCCATGGAACTACTTGTCAGCCATTTGTCCCATCATTTATGAGCCCTCAAAATCTGTGTGTTTCTGGAAATGGTAAGGTCAGTGTAAAGTCTTGACTTCACTCGCATGTTGAGTGATTCATTCATTGTGGTGTATGGAGGCCAAAGTAAAAAAAAACATATCACCATTTCATTAATTATCGACCTAACTGTAATTTTATTTTATTACTCAATAAGTGCAGTTCAGGAAAAACATACAAATATGGCTAAATTCAGATTAGCGCACATAAAGGAGTACATGTCTTTAGAAAGATAAATGAAAACGAGCATGAATAAAACAGTACAAACCTAAATCTCTCCGATATGTAAAAATAACCAATCCTGTTTTAACCTTCGCTGAAAAGCTTAAGGTTGTTTGTTTATGTGGCACATAAAGAAACAAGCCATGCATTTGCCTAAAGAAGGCAAACAAACTTTTTAGTTTTTAGGGCATCTGCTCCGTTTGAAGGACGTGTCCCCTGGATCTTTAAAGGGTGTGGTATTTTATTGTAACACTTACTCGTGACATTTGTGGTAAATCAATGCATCCCACTTCTCAGCTTGAGTTGTTATTTTTTTTTCTTATGATGTAGACTTTTGGGCACATGTTCTAAATGTCATTGTGTGGTCCAGTCGCAGCAGTATTTGCAGGTAAGTGATGATGTGAAGAAAGTGGGATTTGCAGTTGATACCGAGAAGGTTAGAAAAAATATCTCAGCAAATCTGGCTTTACCTGCAGGCCTCCGACTCTCCTGTGTGCATGAGTATGAGGGCAGGCTTTATTCAGGTGTGTTAATCCATTCTTCCTGGTTGCTGTCGCTGGTCCTCCGTCATGCTTCTCACCTCACATCACCACCATTCTCCTCCCCTTCCACCCCCTGGTAACCTGACCCTGCACACCACAGCCCATCCAATCCCTTGGTCTCTCTTCAAAGGACTTCACGCTTTCACGAGCAATGTGGACACGCACACGTGCGCGCACATTGAACACGTGCGTAGTGACACACAGCAGCTCACACACCGCCTTTTGAATCAGCCCATATTTTACAAGCTGTGAACTTCAGAGGGCAGCAGAGTTTCACCCAGAGTGAATTGTTGCACACTGTGATCATTGTTCAAAATGTGTATCCCTGATGTGCTGGCTGGCCGAACACCCTCTTTCCCTCACATTTCCAAATCACCATAACTTCTCTTTCTTCCTCCACATCCTGCGTCGTCTCTTTCTTCTTCCTTCAGGTCTGCGCTATTATTCCTTTCTGATCGCCACCCCCCCTCTCTGTCCCAGTTGTAGAGTGAGTTGGAGATTGACAGATCTGCTATATCTGGTTAAAGGCTGTAATTAAAACTCATTTGGCTTGCTGATGGCATTTTCCACCCCCCTTCATCCATTGCAATTAGTCAGTATTAGTTGACCTGACGTCTTGTATCAGTTTGGGTTATTGAATGACAGAGAGGTAAACAGGCTGAGATAGCAGTGGCAGCACCATAGGGTGTCAGCCACCCTAGGATTTATACAACTGCCTTTCACACACATACATTAAAACTTCACCCATCAGTTCACTTCATTGCTTCTTTGGATTTTTCAGGTATAGTTGAACAAGACAAACGCATTCCTTAAAGGGCACTGGTGCGCTCAGTGGGCTCTGCCAAGTTCATTCATCAGGCAAACAGTGCACAGCTCAGATATAATCACAAATTGCGATCATTTGTCCTTGATCCCCTTTAGCTTTTACCCTCTGAGTCATGTAAAAATATACTAGATGAAGAGGATTTTATCACATTCTGTTTGTGTTACCATAAATAATTCTTCAAAGTTATATGGCGACAAAAGTGGAAGTGAAAAACTTCTTGAACAGACACTGGTGTACAGCATAACATAATTGGAGTGGTAATTCAGTCGACAGCTACAACTGTGCTAAAGTATCACACCTCTTAAAACTATTACGCTTGCACGAAGTCCCATGCTGCAACGGAAAATCAGCTATTCCCTGTTGATCCACAAATTGTAACCTAATTCAAACATAATGAAAAAAGCAGTGCTGTCAATCATTTCAAAATTTAATTGAGTTGATCACAGTCACAGGCTGTAATTAATCAGAATTGCTCAAAATTGTAGGATCATTTCACAACTGCTATTGTTGTTTTGTTGATGAACTTGCTCCGGCTACACTCTAGTTTGTTGACCCTGTCTCAGCACTAGAAGCTTTGCTAACATGTTGTACATTAGTGGAAGGACAATTCATCACACATCCATCTGGATGTTTTTCATAATGTAACTTTCTATTCAGTAAACTGTGTGACATCTCTTCAGTTCCTATGTTAGAAGTAAAACTGAAGGTCAATCTTTGACGTATGATTAATTATTGTCTTGATTAACCATCTCTGTTGACTCGTTAACTTTTCCAGCACAAGATAAAAGATGCATCTTGCCCGAAGACAGCTGTAATAGGCTCCAGCACCCCCCCGTGACCTGACCTTGGATAAGCGGTTGATAATGGATAGATAGATGGATAAAAGATAGAGATAAAGTATGATTACACTGCCATATACTTACTTAAGTAATCTTGTTTAATGCCTGCAACTCAAGACACACGCTCAAGGAAAAGCGACAACAAACGAAAAAATGAAAGTCTCTGACTGATGATATTAAGTATCAGTACATGTCAGTATCATGTTTGAATATAAAATGAATGTCAGAGAGCATTTTTCAGGAGCAAGAACAGGGTGCGGTTCACCACTGTGAAAGACTGCTTTGTCTAATATTTTTTTAGAGATGGAATATGCCACTTAAGCATAAGACTCAAAATCAATTCAGTCTGCCCTGCATAGCCCTCGATCTCTCCCTGCTTTGATAAACTCTGCCACCTGCTGCCAAGGCTTCTTGGTTGAAGTTACAACAATGCTTCAAAACATACATAATGAATAACTACATAAGAAATTATTTAAATTCTCTAATTGCCTGGAAGGGAAAGCCTTGCTCCACAACTTTGAGAAGCTGTCCAGTGGGTCCAGGCTTTTCAACATTATGATGGATTAATTTGTAGGTGGCCTGGTAGCTCAATGGGTTAAGCGTCAGACTGGGATGTAGAAGGTCGTAGGTTCGAATACGGTCTGATTTCTAGTCCATCACCTACCAGGTGTGTCCCTGAGCCAGACACCCAGCACTAGCTCCTTGTAAGTCGCTTTGGATAAAAGCGTCTGCCAAGCAAAGTAAAGTAAAGTAAAGTAGTATATGTTCAGTAAAAAATATGCTAAAGGACCACAACATTTAAAATAGACTGAACGGAAACAATACTGAACAATCACAATCTTTATCATCACCTTCTCTGGGTTCAAGCTCAGTAAAAATGGCCTGAGATAAGACGAGGCAACTCTCCTATTGAGACAAAATTACAGATCATTATTGGAAAACGTCAGCCCCACATCCAGAAGAATTTGCCTGTCTGGCTTGTTCTGAATGCACAGTTCAACAGTTCATTCGTGCACACAGCACGGGTAACTTCCACATCTGTTAAGGTGCCCTCAATGCTAAACGATACATACAGGTTGTAGAGCAACATATGCTGCCATCCACACAATGTAAAGTCAGGGAAAGGCCTGTTTCAGCCAGACAATACCAACCACATTCACCGTAACGGCATGATGCCGTAGTAAAAGAGTAAACTGGTCATAGTCCAGACCTGTCACCTGTGATTTAGTACATTATGAACCAAAAAATACAACGGAGCCCATCCTGCTGTTGAGCAGCTGAAATCCAATATCAAGCAAGAATGGGAAAAATTGCTTTCAAAACTGCAGCAATTGGTGTTCTGATGACATCATCAAGGTTATTTTCTCTGGCGAGACAAAGCTTTTCTAGAGCAACAGAAGAGATTATTCAATTGATTTCACATAATGGCTACCATTCCACCAAAACCTTTTGTCACAATTCTCAAAATGGCAGACACGAATGCACACAAGAACGGTGAAAGTGAAGGTGGAAGGGGGTTTAATGAACATTAGGGCACAAGTAGAAAACACAAGATGCAGAGAGCAACTTATATTCACTCTTTGCAAAGGAAAACCATATGGAACACAGGGGCTGGATTATCAACATGATGGGAGGACGAGGCAGGAACTACTTTACTAAACCAAGACTGAGAAAAGTTAAAAAACAAAAATGTAGATACTAAAACCTTGGTGTGCTGGTGAAAGTTTCCTTTAAATGGTTTTTGTCTTGAAAGGGAAAAGAAAAAGCAGAAAAGGCATTTATCTTATTGATATTTATAATAGAATGTTTTAGGGTCGTTTATCCCACTATGCTGCTAAATACTTGATTCAGGGCTCACAGGTGTGTCATTTACAACTGATGAAACATACAACGCTCGCAGCGAATGAAAGGAGTACTTTTCTTCTTACTTTTCTTCACAGACAAACTGTTTTTTCCTGCCGTCGCGTCTTGTCTTTTACAGTCACAGTGTGCGTCCCAGCGACCCATTAAGGCTATAGACCTATATTCCACACTTTCTGAAGTTACCTTCAGAAATCGGTTTATTCTGTTCCCCTCCCTCAGATCAGCTCGCACGCTGCTCCCTCTGTCTCGACTCTGCGTCTACCTTCCTCCATCCAGACATGCTCACCGGTTGCAGAGCTGCATATTGAAAGGAGATGTGGTCTCACTTCATGAAGCTGTGAGTCTCATTTAAATAGATGCAGCAGCTGGGCTGACACGCAAGTCTCGCCTTGTGAATCCGTGCTTCTTATGCAACGGGAGAGCGGAAGCCAACAATGGTGTGACAAATTGCGTTTTCTTATTTTTTATTCCGCTGATTTATTCCTTCTCTCTATTGCTCTGCCACGCATCAACATCCAACACTGCTCAACCACTCCCCCTTCCTGTTTCCTATTTCCTGCTATCCTTTGGAGCGGAAGGCCTATAGCAATGGTAATGAGGAAGGTTAATTGGCCCTGCTGTGTCTTTAGGAGGTTGGATAGGACGATGGCAGTGGTGAGACAGGAGGTGACAATTTTCTCAATTTTCTCTGGTTGGCCACCTGCTTACCCTCTGCTGTTTTCATATAATCTGAAATCTTACCAACTGAGAGTCCTCTTTATCTAGCCAGCAGGCAGATAGAATACAGACTCTTCACGTGGAAAATTTCATACTGCCACTGACACCTTTCATGCTATTCAATTACTCAGGGGTCACACTCTGATGCTGCGTGCCTTTGGAAAGTTGATTTGCATTTTTAGAGAACGATAACATAAGCTGGACAAAAATAAAGGAGATGAAATGTTCACAGTGATGGATGGCCTGTCTCGAGCTGTTTTCAAGTCTGTGCAAGTTCATTTTCATTGTGAAATGAATGAAATCATACGGTACATTCATATACACACACTAGTCCTTTGGGTTTTGAACTTATGTGGGTGCATCGAACCTCACCAGCTCCTTCAACTTCCAGGTTTTTGACCTCTAGTAGCAGACGTGTATGGAGCAGGTTAAGGCCTATTTTCATTGCCCACTGTCCAAAATGACACATCCTAAATATAAATAAGTATACTATTACAACTACAGGAGCTTTAAATAATCATGACCACTCAAAATAAAGCTGGGACATGTGAGGTTACTATTTAAGTGTCAGAAACCAATTTAGGGGTAATAATCATAGAGTAAATGCACCTGGAACAAAGTAGAAAAAGGAAATTTTCGATTCCGCCTGGTAAACACAAACAGTGTATTTTGCGTCCATTTTGATCGGCCATTTGCCTCGATGTAAACAACCAGGAACTTTCGTGATTCAGTTCAAAATAACGTAGCGTACTGTAGATTCTTAGAAGTAACCATTAGCGGTGTTGTTTTGAACTGGAATATAACATTTGACAACAAAACAGCAAAGGTAGGACATCGTTTATTCTTTGTGAATATTCGTTTTTGCAACTCTTTGGCTGCTGTTTTAGGAGCACTGTGATGAGACAGACATCTCTGTAAACGGCAGAGTCTCTGCTTTCAAACGACATCTTGTTTGTTTGGTTTGCTTGCGTATATAAGTGCTTGGTATTTGCTTTGTGTTTAGTGTCGGTTGCAATGGTTGGTTGAGTTTTGTTGCTGAGTTTTTTGCCTGGTCAGGGGGCTTTGGGGCTGAAGAGGTTAATGCTCTGACGTCGGTTTCACACCTGTCCCCTGATCAGTGTTTAATCTCGCCCAGTGCAGCATAGTCAAGTTGTCAGATGAGTAAAAAGAACAAGCTTTTCCTGCGTATTGTAGAGAGTTCAGTTGTCCTTGCAGATAACAGAAATACTCCAATACACTTGTCTTAAAGTTTTACTCAGGTTTCCCAATAATAAAATAATAATTATGACACAGGGGTATTGTGTTACAGTGAATTTATTAGCACGACATCAACTTAGATAATGTGTTTTAGATGACAACTTCAACATGAATCGTTTGAGGCTAGATGGGGATCTTTGCTGCAAGTCACCACTGTGACCGTTGAGTGAAAACAAACCAAAAATAATAACAGCAAGGCGTGCAGCGGTTGCCTTGTAAAGGCACTTATCATATGTTGATAGATGCAGGTTCTAGTTACAGTAATAGAGTCACGCATGAAAAATCACCGGTATTTTCCTTTATGTGAAGTGGTGGCACTCCAATATTGGGTTGCACAAATAATAGTCTTCACAACAGGCACGAGCACAAGAAATGCAGTTTCCCAGTTTAGTGTCAGTTTAATCTACATAATTAATAGCAATTGCAAAGACTGGCTGTGAAAGGCACCTTGTTGAGAACATTTTTCATTCGCCATAGGTAGCGGTAAGTACTGTAAAGTGTGTAAATACTGCATAAAAGTCTGTGCAACAATCACAACACTGCGCAGTCCCACAATCCATCCATTTATATAACCTGCAGGTACATGATTAATCACTTTAACTCAACGAAAATGAAATGACCATTGAAAGTATTTTGCAAAAACAATAACAACAGTATTTCTGTGTTATTCCCTGAGATCTCATAACTCAGTGTCTGCAGAAAGGGGTTAGGAGGTCAGTGTGATTCATTATTCCTCATCTATCTCTCTCGTTCTCTCCTCTTACCTTTCCTTTCATCAGCACAAATACCTCCTTCCTCTCTATTTCCACTCCATCTCAGCCACTCCCTCTATTCCTCCATTCCAGTCCCTTCATCCATCTTGAGGCTGCGGCCAGTTAGGCCACTTCAGGTGACCGATGAGAAGAGCCATTGATCACTATAGAGTCGGCCTTTTACACTTAATGAAATCCCTGTTCTCTCACTCCGCACATGCAAAGTATGTGGAGGAACTCCAACACATCCACACATAGAAGTCGAGTGCTGGTGGGAACTTGATTAAATCAATACAAGTTGAGAGAATGAGAAGCAGGCAGATGGATGGATTCAGCAGAGCATATTCATGTGTTTTACTTAACACTGACGCTTATTCACCGTCAAGCATCTGTTACTTCTTCTTGGCTTTTTGCACCTGCCTTTCTCTATGCTTTATTTTTTCTGTGTGTTCTGAATGAAATAAAGACGCCTTTGATTTGTGATGAGGGGTGGAGGTGTAGTGAAGTGTTGCATCTTGACAGTGCTGCCACTGTGTCAAGATTCAAACCTTGATATAAGCACATATTTGGTGGTGGTCCTACATCTACCTCACAGCCGATCACTGACAATACGATCAATGTCAGAACTGTCCGTTTGTAATTGAAGTGTGCTTTTTAATATGTCTAATAGAAATAAACATATAGGAGACCAGCATCATAAATGGGTAGCAGGAGAAATGTCCACGTTTTACTTGTGTCTACTTTGCTTTGCAACAGTTGTCACAACTAAACTGTAGTCACCTTCAAACATGAATGTGCGTCTGTGCTATTGGTATTCTCATCAAACCATTCTGGGCTAAGAGGGATCTCCTGAACCATTCATCTTTCTCTATGGTCACCCTACCTGTAGCTACCCTCCTACATGAATGCCATTGACTAAGTGTACAAATCTCTTGAATTTAACATTGAAGGAAAATGTTGTCAGGGCAGAAGGAGGGTTTTTATAGGGAGAAGAAAATGTTTAAGCTTCCCCCCAGCAGTCATCGCCTGCTGATTGCTAATAAACAACGCAGATAGCAAAGAGTAGTCTCATCCCCTAGACCTGTTTAAAGAGGAAAGATGAAAATCAGGGCTTATACTCAAAATACATGTGCGCTGGAACATTCATTGGTAAGTGGAAGTGTACAATAAATAATAAGGTTACACGCACGGGCAAAATCTGAAAGCACCAGAGTCCCATTTTCGTCGTGTGACCCATTTCCAGCACTAATAATCACTTGACGACAGTCAAGTGACAACTGACATATCAGCTGCAACTTTCAGCTGTGATTGATAGCTAAAACCTAAATCTGTTTATGTGATGCATGTAGCGCTGGATTAGATGGTACATTAACTGGAAGAGACTTCGCCAACCATGAATTGAAACAAGATTGCGGCGGATCCTGTCAGAGCGCTCGGCGGGAGGCTGTCTGAGCTCTGGCCTGGCAGGGAGTCTTGAGTCATCAAGTGGCAAGTGGAGCTAGATGGTGGTTGGTACCTGTGAGATGAGTGACACAGAGAATGAAAAGCAAGTCTAATTGATGAATGGGAAGAGGCACGAAAATGAACCGTGGACTGAAGAAGTCATTGGATGGATTACATGAAGTGTGCAGCAGGAGGAGAGTGGAGAGACTGGGCTCTAGCTTATTGCTGAGGTAAACTTGTAAAAATAGGAACCTGTTGGGCTTCTTATCCAAAGGAAAACGTATCTATGTGAAAGTGGAATATATCTATGTAGGGAGAAGCTACTTTTCCCCTCTCAGATGTGGATATGTGCGTATTTTACGAGATACGTAGATTTGTGTTTTTTAATGTGGCAGATTAGTGGTTAGCATCTACATAGACCACCACTAGGTGTGGTAGCATTTCAATGCTAAAAGCAGAATGCATGGTGCATCATTTGCTATCTGATTTCTTCAGTACAACAATAGTACAATACTGTTGTTTTCTAGTAATATCAGCGATTGCACTGCTTTTTATTTATTTTTTTCTCATTTCAGCCACACAACAACACTGTTGGAGATTAGACACTGCTTTACATTTTCCGCTCATGTGCAGAGATTACCTATTGATTTTGGTTTCTGTTCCTAATGTAATTACAGCTGAAAAGAAAATATTTGCTCAAAACAAGGCGAACTGTAATGAAGTGTTTTTCATTGATATGTTTTTAGAAAAATGTTATTTACCAATAATTATTATTATCGGTAAATAAATTCTAGATATATTATTGATATATATTATTATAATTTTCCATGGATGTGTGCAGTATAATCACATTCTTACTGAGTTCATAGAATACATTAAGTGCATGTTGCTCAGAGTTGGCATCACTGCTGATGTTGGGGCAGCAAATAATGACTAAAATAATAAAAACTACATCTAGTTCAAACCAGTTTCAAGCTTCAAACCACAGTGATCAGCAGCTTTGACCTAAAGCAGACGAGTTCCTCATCCTCCAGGAAGTCCTACATTTGTTTCTCTCCTGCATCGACAGGACCTTCTGACAGTCCTGTGCAGTCAGAGAAGTAAAAATTATTCATGACTCTCCTGCCACACATCCATTGCAAAGGAATTTATGGCACTTCATTACAAATGTCTTTTACAAAAGCCATATGCGACACTTTGCTTGGCATTAACTGAACACGACATAAATAATTTCTTGTTGAATATACTGTCCACCTTCATGCATGCCATAAGTGGATTTGAAGATACATTTCCCTTTGTTGTGGTAGGAAACATCTGTGACCACCTTCATAGAGAGTTTGAAACAGCATTAGAAATGTTGTCCAGACATCTGTGGTGCTTTTACATGTGTATTTTATTATTAAACCGTGTTACACAGGCTAAGAGGCAAGCACGCATTCACACATCTCACAGTCACACTATCACAGTAGCTTCTTAGCCCTGGATTTTTTGTTGTCTCACTCTTTTAGAAACACAAAACACACATACAGTACAGCACGCAGGCTCATACGCACACATTAGAGAGTTTGCGCAGCCTTGAAATGGAAGACCAAAGGAACATTAATGGATCTATCAAGCCTCACGCTGTCCTCCTTCCAACCATAGCGACATCACAAACAACCTTGTTGCTACTCTGCCACGGACAGCTTAACCAATCTAAGGCAAAGCGGGGGAATAAACAAGTTGGCAGAGGAGACGAGAAGAGGAGGGTGTGGAAAGGAAAAGCAGATGAAAGGAAAAAAATGAAAGAAATAATATATGCAGCTTAAATACAGAGAATATTGATGTTTAGGCAGTCTTGCGTTTCAGATGCAGTATCATACAATATCTTCTATTTCTAAACAAGCTCTCAAAGAAAACCTCCCCCCAGATGTTTTTTTTAATGGTGTTAAATGAATTAAGCTGATATTACTTAGCATCATTACTACTCTCAATAACCTATAATGTCAAAAATCAAAGAGAGAAAGAGAGTTTTCCTCATTAAATATAGTTGTATATAAGGTACTGTCCAACTTCACATCATGTTGCTATGATGTTTGTAAGAGTGAAATACTGTGTGATCAGAATCAGACTTGATCAGGTCTGTATGAGGGGACAGTAAGACGATTACACATTTAAGTTATAATCATAATAATATAAATTTGGTCTCATATTTAAAAAAAAAGTTCTACATGCGGCTTCTTTATTTCTACATCTACTACATGATCCTGATTTCTCCTGATTTCTACGGTTTCTAAATGTCAGTAGGGTTTTGAACGATGATGCTCCTTAAACAGTACTCAAAGGTTTGGATTTCTTAGTGCTAATCCCAGCCAGATGTACTACATTATTGCAAGTCTGAATGTGCACTAATAGGAGAAATAAAACATTAAAAGAAAGCCCAGAAGAGAAAATAAAATGCAATGAAATGTTCTTAATGTGGGTTACACACACGTACACACACTCACTAATGGTAGCTATGTGCAATAACAGAACAGTGGTACTCTTTGCTCAAGGACAGCAAGGAAGACATTCAAACTTAACTCAAAAGCCAATAATGAACGACCAAAAATCCTTTTCCAAATGTAAGGAGGCAGAGAGATGATTGTGTGCCACTCCCTGCCCATACCTTTCTCCGTCAGACTGCTATAACACCAGTCAATGAGCTCAGCTGTGATCAGGAAAAGGAGGTCCTCTACACATTGTGCAGATATTTGAAATCTTAACTCACCCTCTGTGACTCCAGGCCTTCGTTCTCTTTCCCCTCAGGCCCTTTTAATTTCTTGTCCCACCGTGTTTCAGCTGTATTACATCACACAGCAGTTCTACCTCTCCTTCTGTCTTTATCTCTTCTCCTCATGCCCTGCATGCCTGGATGGTTTTGCATAGCATTGAGATTCTAGTTCCATTACATCCAGTTAGCATTACACTATAGATAAATAAATTCGGAGGGAACTGTCTGCTTTTAATATTTGTACTAGTCATCAAGAAAGCAGGTATCTATACTACGCAACCTCTGTGTCTTTCCTTCACACCAATCATTATCATGGTTTGCTGCATAATCTACTGCAGAAGATTATCTGTTACTTTGTGAAATATTGTTTGCATGTTAACAAAGCAGAGGTGAACAATATTTATGCCAGAAGTTCACTGCAAGACTTCCTTGCAATAACTGTAAGAAAAATGAAAGTAAATATTACAGTTTACCATAACTGCTGTAGTTATGATACCATAATTGCGAGAGCGACTTTATAATTATGTGCTTGTAGTGAGTGAACATTTACATACAGTACACAGAGTACAAGTGATTAGTTTTAGTTTTTGTATGCAAAAACATGTACGGTGTCTTTGCTGTTATGCCATTTGGAGAACCTGTGCATGGTATGAGAACAGAGCCATATCCTAATTTTGTCTAATCAGATTAATAGGCAACTCATTGTTCCTTCCATACACGCACAACAGTTCTCCGCTACAAAAAACCTGACATAAAACCTGGCAGCACAAATGATGCAGTTTACTGTTACCATACAGTGCACAGCATGGCACCTGCTCAATGTTCCTCAACTCTAACTGCAGTACGAGAACAGTTTTAAGTTTATACTGCGATGTAGCCATTCGTCTTAACTTTAACAGACAATATCAAACCAAATCGGACAAAAGCTAAAGACCAATCCTTTCTAAACTACCAGCTACCTATTCTAGCAGTTTTCAGTTATTCTAATGTGCAGTATATTGAACAGCTGAACTCATTATAGGCACATGCTGTAGAATGTATGACAATGTTTTATTTCTTAGAGTTAGAAGTGCTGCCACGCAGGCATTTCTATTATAATAGAATATATTCGTCTATATATAACACATTTGAATATAACTCAACTTGCTCAACTTTTATTACCTTTGTTTAAATTTCTCACTTTCTGTTTGCCCGTGTCTCCACCTATGTCTTCGTTGACGACCACTTCTAACATTATTCTCACACTGCTGATTAGCATTAAACATAAACAGTGTTTCTCAACAGCAGCATTATTATCTCAGGATAACCCCAGCACCCCAAAGTAAAGACTTTTAATTGGCATATACGGTTCCACCAAAGGTATAAAATCTGTCCATGCAGAAATAACGTCTGCATGTGAGGTCTGTTTGAATGATGAGGCCACTGCTTCTGGGAGGATTCAATGCTGTTGAATTTGACAATTGCAAAACGCTTTCCTTCCAATGTCGTTTAGCGGAAACTTGATGGGTATAAAATTTTGGTCCGATATATGAGTCCATCGATAACTCTTCCTCTGGCTGAAACTGACCCAACTTTGACAATGAGAAATACGAAAAAAGGCAATTATTCAGTGTTCTTCACCCATAAAGTGTGTCACAGATTCAGTTAGTCAATGATGGATCCACATATATGATGAGTGAGAGGAGACAGGAAAAACCTTGTCCTCTGAATGTACAAGTAGTGTCAATGGAAATGGGAGACGTCAGGCACTAAATGACTCATTATGACGGCCATGCATGACATCCTGTATTAGCATAGCAAATCACGATAGTGCTGAGCTGCCCTTGAGTTGTAAGCAGTGGAGGGCATGTGCACAGTATGTTTACATGTTAGGAATTGAATGCACACATTTAGAGCACACCCAGTCTTTTGTCTCTCCAACACTTACAAAGACATTAGCAAACTAAGGGGTGGTTGCAAAATGGCAAAATCATAACAGAAATGGAATCAAATTAAGCTCTGGAAACAATGTTTATGCTGGTACTGATTCTTTCCATCTGTTTTCATTAAAATGAAAATGAGACAGTTCATCCATCTTTCTGCCAAAATGATATGTCTGTATCTAGGGAGCAAGGGATGTGAATGCATTTGATATCCAATATCCATTCAAATGACAAGTATGTGCAGTCTGTATAAATTAACCGCGGCTGACGTCATGAAACATCACAACCGTTTTCATTACATTGTTAATTAGAAACTATAACATGGAGTTAGCAACTATCCATATTAAAGCATAAAATGTTTATGTTAATTGCCTTTCCTTCAGTTTAACTCGGGTTAAACAACATAAGCCTCACCTTCAGGTGCAGCCTATTCATTTAAAAGGAGCAAAGCATAGCAGAGGTGACCTGCACCTGTAGCCTATGCTAACTTTAGTTAAACACACACCTTTAGGTTTTATTGTTGGGATGGACAGGGGTCAGCAAAAATATTAAATTATTTTCAGTCTCCTTGGAAACATTTAGTTTGTTTTTGTATTTTGGAACCTTCTAGTAATCAGACCAGAGTCTGCAGACACCTGTTGTGAGAGCCTCCCTTTTTCGCTTCTATCACATCTGCTGCCATGTTCTTCTGCTTCCCTCGCTCTGGTGTTTGGATTCTTCTCTTACGAACTCCACTGCGCTGTGATTGCAGTCTTTTTCTAAGGCAGTTCTGATCTTACTGCTGTCTTCTTCCCAGGCAGCCCTGAGCCTGTTGTTTATCTCCTACTAAGCAAGGACAGATTCCCAAGGAAGCCAACATCAATTTGTTTCTAGTCTCCTTTTCCTCCTGCACTTTGATGTCAAATTGGTCTTGTTTGTATTCTTTGTTCTACATGGTTTTGGCATCTGTAAAACTGTCTCCCCACTATTCTCTGTAGCCTTATTTGCATACACCAGTTTTGTTCTTCAGGTGCTTACTGTAGAGAGAGCAGTATTCAGATTCTTTACTCATGTAAAAATTACAAACACAAACTTAAGAGCAGGCACTAAAAATGTTATTCAAACACAGGTTTACAGCATAGTCAAAGTATCAAGGTTTAGTTAGTTTAGTTAATTTCTTCTCATCTTAAAACCCATCGATAATTTAATTTGAACACTGTATTTCAACCTAATGAAAAGTTTCACACAATTTAAATTCATAAACATTTCTTGAAGATTAAGGATGGTCCAGTAAATATCCATAACTAAGCTTGTTAGTAATCATATCTGTTTACGGGATACAGCTATCAGTATGACCACGACTGTTAGCTAACTGACTTTTGAGCTAGTGGGAACAATACAATTAGAGTTCTGGACCTAGTATGTAATGAGGAAAAAATAAAACATGAACCTGAAGTTGCAGCTTTGACCTTTAAAATAGCCCGAACAAACACGCAAACGAACAAAATGAAACCGCACTAGTGCCAAGCTCTGAAAGTTGAGTCTACAAGGATTGAAATACCCAACAAACGTATCTTGGCGATTGCTGGCAACCAAGTCTGCCTTACAGTATTGTAGAAGGCCCAACAGTAGTTTTTATGGATAGATGTGCAGCTGCGAGTCACAACAAAACAGAGGAAGGATGTTCCTTACTTAAGCGTGCAGGGAAGAGTTATTTCTGCTTCTGTCTGCCTAACACAGAATCATGAATATGAATCCCCAGCTGCATGATATCTAAAGTTGTGAAAGTAGTGGTGGCAGTGGTGGATCCAGGGGGTGCCCCAGGCAACCAATCACTAAGGTTCGGCCACCCCACACAACACCCCTTTTTCAAGCTTCACCCTTTTTGTTAATGCGGAACTATTTATCTACTAGCCTTCTTTTTTTCTGCTAGCGTTTCCCATTTGAGCATCCGTCCCGTTGCTCTGCATTCAGCTGACTCTCTGGCTGCTGTCTGAAACTGAAAAGAAGTTTCTGACAGCAGTTCTTAGTTCTTAGTTCTGAAAATATAAGTCGAAATAAAAGTCTATCTGAGAAACTTAAATATTTAAAACTCACCTGCTTATACCGCTTATAGTTTATCAACAGCAGACAATGTGACTACATCTGTGTTATATGTATATGGGAGGGTGTTCTATGTTAAGTGTATTAACCCAAGTACTGCAGTAGTATTGTCATGTTTGTTCCTGTAGGCATATTTGTCCTACAGTATGACCCAAAACAAATAAAAACTCTCTTAAACTTTATTTTTCATGCCACCCCAAAGATAATGATGGTCTCTGCTTGGCCACCCCCAAATAAAAATTTTTGGCTCCGCAACGGAATGGTGGGCATGTTTTCTCACCATGCAGTCATCTGATTTCCTAATTATAAATTAAAATGTATTGCTATTCTATTGCTTGCATTGGTTAGTGCATAGTAAAGTGACATGCAAGAAGTAGAGGAAAAAGGAAAGACAAATTACACATGCCAAGTTATTCAGAGCAAGGACACCACGCTTGACACTATGAGCCTTAAGGTGTGTTCGCACTGGGCACAGATGTTAGCGTCAAAGGTGAGTGGACATGGCTTCACTGACTAACATTTAACTGAAAATAGAGTTTGAAT
Organism: Microctenopoma steveboyesi; assembly: GCA_032359275.1. NCBI lineage: Eukaryota > Metazoa > Chordata > Actinopteri > Anabantiformes > Anabantidae > Microctenopoma > Microctenopoma steveboyesi. The sequence goes on along the minus strand of JAUMHF010000023.1, from coordinate 4,819,376 downwards.
TATGTTTGAGCAGACTTCCGCTGGGGCAATGTGGTAAATTATTTCATGGTCACACTGTAGATTCACTTACATTGAGGTTGAAATATTGTAGCATAACATCTGGAGATGGGGTACCATTACTTGCATGAAAAAAAACCTTCTCTTCTGTGAAAATATCCACTGTTGCCGTTTAACATTCAGATATGTCAGTGCTATTAAAGTGTTTTTCATGGTTAGGGTCAGATATCAAAGCATGTATTAGTAGGAATATTTTACTTCTGTTACACTGATCAGTAACACTCATGTAACTACTAACTCTTGTCACAGTTACAGCTAACACTGTGCAAAGTGTGTAAAAAAAAACAACCCTTTTATTAAATCTGAGAATATGCACAGTGTTTAAAACTCTGTTCTCACAGCACGAGCGGGCCATTAAACAATTACACACAAATTAATGAACAAGAAATCAACAGGAACAATCAATACATCTATTAAGAGGGCCAGTGTGTGGCTGCGCCTTCAAAAGTAGAGCAGTGGTGTCAAACCTGAGTGTCTCCCAGCTGACATTTTAGATTAATATATATTGGTTGGAAATGAATCTAACAGATGACATTATCACCATTAAATTACTCTTTTACATCTACTCTTCAGAGTAGTGGATCCAAACTACTTAACACACAATGCACGTTATGTCAAAGGTGCGTGTTCAGTCGCAAATGGCCCTGCTTTGAATTCTTGTAGAAGTTTAAACCTCTTCTGTTTCTGCTTATGTAATTGTTACAAATACTATAAGGCACATGGGCTTTCCATACCATGGGTCATAGAAAGGCTCCACCTCAGCTATACTCAAGCCCAAAAGTTGATACACTTTCAAAGCTTTAGCTGTTTAAAAGATTCAAAATTTGATGGACATAAATTACACCGATAACTAAACTACAGGAACATAATAGCCGTCCTCGCCAGCTGGTGTCAGCTGGTTTGATAACTCTCAACTGTCAGAATGGAAATGTTAATTTCTAGGTTCTGCATTTTAAAGGGGAATTACTTTTATGTCATGTATTGTCACAGTGCAGAGTGCTGTGTCACTGTCACACTGTCAATATTTTTAAGTATTAAACCTCAGATAACTGCTCTATAACCCAATTTTACTTCTACAAGACAAGTTACAGTTAGAGCACCAACGGTTCATGTGTCCTATACAAAGACACTTTGACATGTGAGGAACTCAAAGTCAAATGGCTGGTTCTGTGGATCATGTTCCCTGATCTTCTCTGGGTGACTGTCTCTGATCACTGTCTCTGTCAATTGCATTTTTAAAAAGAGTACAGAAGAAGAACTGTGCTGGTAATTAAGAGATCTGAGGCACAGAACATCTGAAAACAACTGGTCAGGAGATTTTGGATAAAATAGTGTAATGGGTTTGACTTTGGGAACCCAAAGAATGCCAGGTATGCAGACTGAATAAAACATTGATTGGAAGGACATAGGTCAATCGACAGGTACCGGAACTGCAGGAGAACAGGTGAGTGAGAAGGACCAGTGAGAACAGTGGAACATGGACAAAGAATATAGTAAATATTTTGAAGATGAAAGTCAAGTGTACTGTAGGAAGGTGTGATGCGGTAATAATGGGAACTGGAGTCCAGGAAAACAGAAGGGGAAATATTTTTGCAGTTTAAGGTTAGTGACAGTGTGAACTGAGACTGGAGCGGGTCAGGGAAGGGACTCAGGCAGGGGGTCATAATCCAAATCCAACATTTAAACATCCACAATCATAGACAAAAATCTAGACATTTTGTCTGGGATGACAGATGAGCTTGAGGAAGCAGAATCAGGAAATCCTTGCATTTTCATGTTGCTGGTGGACTTTGTTGGATCTCTTGATACAGTAGTACTTTCTTTACTTAAGCTGCTTGACTGCATGTTCTCAGTTGAAGGAGAAATAGTAAATGATTGAAAAGACAGACGATGTATTTTCAAGTTATTTTAGTATTTTAAAGCAGTGTGACGCATGATAATGGTGCTTTAATTTATACTATTGATATGTGGTTACAGTGCTGCTGAAATCGCTGAAAGTGAACAAATAGGGTCAGATGCAGACAGTAGCGTCAGGTCCGAAACAGGTTCGTTCACAGGTGATCAACTAGAAATACAAGTTCAGGCCAAATGTTCAGGAGTCCACAGAAAAAAAGATGGCAGCAGAGGCCGGTATGACCTGGGTCAAATTGTTGGTTTACACAGGCTTCACATTGCAATTAGAGCACATATAAATTATATCACACCTCAGCTTTTTCCAGCTACAGGTTTCCCAGTGTCCAGAGCAGGTGGCAGTGATTAAAAAAACTAGTGGTGACTCATGTCAGTAGAAGACAATCAAAACAAAGACCAAAAAAACCCGACCCAATTAAAACTAAAACACTGTGGAATAAAATGGGTTGGGTTGGATTGAAAAGGCAATCTCTTTGTGGAGATTTAAATGCTGGTGAGTTAAGCAGAGGCTGAGTCAAACTTACTATTGAGGCCAATGTCATTTGCAATTTGCAGCAATTGACCCTCTTTCCGCATGGACATGCTCGATGCAGCAGGAATGTTTTCAAACAGAGCTAATTAAGAGGAGGTGACGGCAGGGATTCTGGCTTTTCAAAATAGAAGACTGTGATAATTTCAAAATAAGAGACTGTGTGGTGTGAAAACAACTTTTGTCTATCATTACATGTTTCATGAGAAATTTGGAGCATGTAGATCAACACAGAGACAGTTTATTCAAACAAGTACTCAACTCACAGCATCATATGAAAAGCTTCTTATTTCAGAATAAGGGTTAGTTCAAGTTAAAAGGTGAAATAAGTTCTTCTAAAAATGTCTTACTTTTTTAAAATCACACATCTTTTCCTTCTATCTTGCAAAAACATTTTTACTGTAGAGTACAGTGACCACCATCTGCTCAGTATGTTTTGTTTGTTTAGATTTAAATACAGTATAAATGTCTACTTATTTACTACTAACCTATATTCTGTACTTACTGCCCTGTGTTGCCAATTAATTAGCCCACGTGGCTTTGAAATACAAGCAATCATTAACAGAATATCAAGGGACATGATGCAAGTTTTGGCCATGGCATGTAACTGCTCTGAGCAATGGTCAGTGCAAAAACACCAGGGAAATGACTAATCATAAAAAAAGGGCAATTAGCAAATACTTTGAGAATTCTATTAATTTTAGGAATATTATTTAGAATAATAATTTAGGAATATTAAAAGAATTTCTCATTCATTTAAAGACAACTTGTATTTCTTCCTTACATTCTGACTGGAGTGTTTCTGAATGTATTGTTATTTTTCACTACGACAGAAAGGTAGTGGGATATTAGATTAATTACAGGTACAGAATCCAACAACCCACAACTCAAAAAATAACTGGAAGAAAACGTAATGTAGCTCTAATTTACACCCCATTCACAAAAGAAAGTTAAACATCCCAGGACACTTCACAGGTAATAATTACATTTAATGTAACTCTGCAACATAAATAAATAGGGATCTTCTATATTTTTGGGATGCCATTTAAAACTGGCATCCCAAAGGCTACAATCATCTCATTGTCTGTTTGCAGGGAAGAGTCACATCTGTCACATCTGTCTGTTCTTGTATCTCGTAGATTTGTACCCCTTTTTCCATATTTCCCATGTTCATACTACACATAAAATGTATTGACTGCAGTCCTTCTTTTTCATAATGCAGACAGACATACATGCTGACAGAAAATAAACTGTGGCAGGATTACTCACGACCAGAATCCCTCTCTCTCTCTTTCCCTTCACATCTTTCAGCTCCTCTGGGGAAAGCCCAAGGCATTCCCAGGCCAGTTGGGATATGTAATTCCCCCCTGTGTGTTCTGGGTCTGCCTCGGGCTCTCCTCTAGGTTGGACATGCCCAGAATACCTCCACAGGGAAGGTAACAGTAGGCACCCTGAGCCTGATCAGATGACTGATCCAGCAGAACGGAAGCTCTTTAACCTGTGCCAAAGGGTAAAGTCTCTCTATGATGATTTTTAGATGTTTGAATCTGTAATCTCATTCTTTGGAGAGCTCTGTGGTCACTTCACAGAGCTCTTGACCATTAGTCAAGGCTACAACACATGAAGCGTAAAGGCAGACCCCTGGGCTTCTTGCTTATTTCCTAATTTATTATGTACCAAAGCTGAAAATAGTTCAAATTCAAGTTTCCACATATAATAGAGTTAAGTATAAGTGTGTTTCATGCAAGCTGGATAAACAATAGTGGATGTATGGATAGAAAAATCCTCAATTTGTCCATTATCCTACTTGTTTGGGTTGCGGTAGTGCTATAGTCTATCCCAGCTGTCATTAGGCGAGAGGTGGCGTACACAGTTTTCCCTACACATAAGGAATCGCTTAGAAATATAATTTGATTTACATAATTTAAGTGTGTTTGATCTGTATAAAGACAATTAAAGAATGTGACATAATAAGAATGAAAATAGAGTATGCTCATCTCACCTCTAGTCACAGGGCTACATATCATACATGTTGGGAGTGAGGCTTCAAATCTCAGAAGTTTAGAAACCGAAACAGTAAAAATAACACCATTCTCTCTGTCTGTTCTAAATTGCACAATAAGGATTATTCACAGCAGTTGCTCATTAACTAAACTCTGTTTCCATAACTAATATTAGGCTGGATTTCTGACTTTATCTTAGGATTAGACATCACCAGTAAGGACATCACGTTTCAGATCTATTTCCCCTTCACAGACGGCACAGACAGAGTTACAGGACACTACTCGGTCACCTTCTTAAATGTTAATGTTGTTAAAGGTATATGCTACACCCACTTGTAAACATTCTAAGGCTCTGCATTACACATGCGAGATGGGTGGAACACACAAATCTTAAAATGGATGTAATTGCCTGTCATCAAGTAAATCATCATCCCTTCCACCAGACGATGTCTAGCTGCGCAAAAACTACTGCTAATTGCATGTTTCGAGACCATGAAACCATCATCTGTCAGCAAATAAGATCGCCATAATGCTTGGATGAGTAAAGGGAAGATAATTACTCCCATCAAACAAGTATGAGGTCAAGATGAACTCCCCCTCCTGCCAGGGCAGTAAAATCCTAGACTGGTTCTTCATCAAGTAAATTATTAGCTCCGCTGTTAATATCTGGTTAGGGGTAATAAAAAAATAAAGCCAGCAAACTAAAATTACTACTGTACAATGCTTAGATGTCCCAGGAAATCAAAAATAATCCCACCAGATAAGATTCAGGTCAAGACAACCACCTCAGCAATTGATTGTCGCAACCACCTGTTGACGCAGTTGTGTGTTAAGAGATTACTGCATCACTTTGGATAGAAATAGAAATACAGTATCAGCTGGAGTTCACAAGAACTCCGACTGATTAAGTAGCTGCTTTTCTCTTGCAGCTCTTTGTTTGGTTTGCAGTGACTGTATGGCAGTCGCTAAATAAATCTAAACCTACAATTTAGGTATATACTATCATTGACCACTTGCAAGAGAGGGAACTGTAAATTTGACTTAGGCAACACTGCCCACCACTGCCATAAGACTGATCACCAGAGTTTAGATGTGAACCTTCCATGTGGTACCATATCAATTTAAAGGTGCATGTTGCCAGTGTCATGGCCACCAAGCAGCAAATGAGGTAGTTAGGTCAGTCAGAACTGACAGTATTTCCCTCTGCGATGTGTTTATGGTCCTGCTATCAGACTAAACTTGGCCGTTTTGTCTTATAATAGAACATCATTTATGGGATAGTTATACGAACTGAACAGACATGTTCAGTCTGGAATAAGAATAACAACAGCCCATGTGATTCTCATTCAACTTTATTTTGGTTTGTGTGTGTTCCTTGCTTACACACGAAACAACCTACAGAACAGGAAAAAAAAAATCTTGCATCGATCTAACAATCCCTCCAACTGCTGGTATTGTACATTTTCTCTGCAGCTTTGTTCCTTTTTGGCCGTGGGGATTTCTATCTGCCGTTTCGACTTGTCCTTAATCTGCGATTTCACACTGTTTCAATCATTTTCTACCTCGTGTCTCTGTGCCCATCAAAATAAAACAAATGAAAAGTGTGTAGCAGAGTGACAATTTTCCTCCAAAGTCATGTGGTGACAATGAGTCTGCGGGGAGCATAACAGCCTCAGCAGAGTGGTCACTGCATTCAGGCATTCATCTCCCTGCATGCTCCTTTGGTAAAGGAGCAACCCTGTCCTTTTAGTCCATCTTGAGAGATTGCAATAAGCACAGGAGGCTAAGCTTTTTATACACTCACAAGACTCATGATCCAACTGTGTTCATGCACATGTGTGTTTGTGTACTGATGTGGCCAGCTGGTGGGACATCAGCCTGTTGTGGTTAATTTGTTAGAGGAGGGTCCAGTGCCAACTGAGCATCTTCTGTTTTCCTGCTTCGTTGGACATACACACCCCTCAGTCCGCCTGTATACGTGGCCATTCTGGTAAATTGCAGGAGGCAAATTACATGTTAAATTCACTCATTGAAAAGACACTAGGGCAAACAACAGGTCAGCCATATTAACCAAGGGTGTTACAGGGAGTGTTTCCTAATGTATGCTGCTTGGAAAAAGAAGTCTCATTCCAGCATGTCGCTATCATCTCTGGACAGTTCCACCATCCCCTGTGGTGCTCATTTAGTTGGCTTTTCTTGTCTTTGTTTTGGCCAGTCAATGTTGTTTGCCTTACCCCCCATCCCCTATCTCTTATTCTTTATCTCTCTTTCTCCCTCTATCTTTTCTCTCTCAGGCAAAGTACACATGCAAAGTCAGGTTGTTCAGAACTGATGTGTCGCTTGATGAAAACCCAGGGGAAGTGTAGAGGGAATTGCTTTCATTTTGCTGAAGACGGGGCCATTCTTTTCTTTTGTGTTCAGCACGACCAGGCACAGCTGTTTGCACAATTCAATACCAACTCTCTTATAAATGAATTTTCCTCTACTGTTTATTCTTTGTCCTCTTTCCATACAGCTCTGGCTTATCAAAGAAAATGGAATTGAAATGTTAAAGGCAGGCAGTTAATATGATTAATGCTGTGTTATTCATACAAACTGCACTGATTCTGCTACTGCTAATATTATGAATAATAATGGACATTTTTTGCTAATTATTTTTGGATGATTCAAACATGAAATAGCTGTTTATTGCATTCATGTTATAAGGATGTTGCAGATACCTATAAGGCCTGAGTATAATATTAATCAAAAGTAGTACTCTGACTAAGCAAGGCAGCATGGAGACTTCTCTGTAATTGAGGTTGGCATTGCAGGTTAGTCCAACCTGACACCAGAAAGAGGTTCATTTGGATAAAATGTTTCTGCCAACTTTAATAAATTGCAATTGATCTCTATAAGTACATTTATTTGAATTACAGGCCAATTACTATTGTGCTGCTGTCTGGCAAAAGTTGAGCCATGTTCGCTGAGGCTATATCTAAATTAATTTGGACATGTTCTAAAATGCTCTCTTTATGTTAAAACATGTCCACACCAGGTTGTTTCTATATTTACCTCATGAAAAGTATAAATTAAATTAAATCAAGAATAGTAATTCTCCATCTACCGAGTAGGAAGGACTGACAATAGAGCAAACCACAAAAGACAAAATAAACCCACTCAACAAACTGCTTATATATAGCTCACAGCAACAACTTTGCAGTTATACAAGGTTATGTGGAAAAACTGAAAACAGTATCAGGGAACTAGAAAGTGGGAAAGAAAAAGGAAAAAGGAAAACAAAGATGGAAAGGTGCAGTTACACACAACAACAACCAACTACAACTACACAACTTCATGTTGAGTTTAATTAGTATAATGTATCATTGCCAAACAATTTATAGGACATATATTTAAAGTATATTTCCAGTATTCTTTCTCTTCCTACCTACATGAAAGGTGAGAGAACACTCATCTACACAGCACCTGATAAGATTTAATACAGCAATAAGATGCACGTCAGCAGGATAAATGTCAAGTTAAAGTACCTATGTGCTCTAGTTGAAGGATTATCTGTCTGAAGAGTGAACATAACTAATATATGGTGTTTTTTTCTGCCTGCTGCTGATAAAGCTGAAATATCTTTATCATAGAAACCTTATGAGAACAAAACAACTTTTGAAGGGGTTTTATCTTCGGAGGAGACGTGATTAGAACATGATAACATACAGTATATAATTAATGGTCACAAAAGGTTTTCCTGTTTCAGGACAATCTGTTGCACTGACCTGTCAGAAAGATCTGCTGTTTAACCTGTTCCTCTTCTAAATCGGCTCCAGTGTCAGTGTTTCAGGCATTTAGCTCCCACAAAAAATAATCAAACAAAAAACAGTCATACCTTTCCCCTGTCTGGATTCTCAAGCTGGCTGATTTGGCTTCATCTTCGTTCTTTTCAGCCCATCACCTTGTCAGCCTCTTCAGTAATCACAAACTGCCATTTGGTAGATGCTCATCAGGTCATCCTTGTAGATCTTTAATGGAGCCTTTCTCTGGCCTGACTGGAGCCACACACTTACCATCTGCCTTGTTCCAATCAGTATCACTTCAAAGGCTGTTACATGCAGCGCTGGGGAGATCAGTGCTTTTCTCACTTACCTCTGTTTCCACCCAGTTATGAAATCTTGTCATACTACAGGTAGCTGAAGAACCTTGTGATCAGTGGTTTTATCCTGTCTGGGACATGGAAGAACTCCAGCGTGAAGCTGACAAGCTTGTGCAGAACTGACAGTGTCTATAGAGAAAACATGGTCTTATTTTAAAATAATGATGCAGAAAGCAGGAATAGCTTCTCTTAATCCGTGGAGCAGAAAGAAACACAGAACAGTTTTGTTAGACTATAGGTCGTCAGCAGACTTCTCAGTATACTATTCTGTCATTCAAATACATCCATGAACTCTAATTTGCTTTTTGTTTGTTTGTTAAATCTAACTGAAGCTTGGAAACGACTATGGAGTAGACGTATTTCATGACAGAATAAAGTAGCTAACTTGATCTGTTGCAATAAAGGAAGAAAAGTTTGAACTTCTCAGGTTTTTTTTTTTCATACAATGTCTGATACTTATTATTGTGTATAGCCAATAGCAATATGCCTTCAGGAAGACACTGTCACTGGTACACTGAAGGTATGTGCTTATTTGACCTAGAGATACATCGGATTCTGTGTGAAAATCCATTTACAGTGAAATATCAGTGGTGACACTTGGTGAACTTTCTGTGTATGGAGTTTTTTTGGAGATGGTGAAGAGTTTTTAAATATGCCATAAAAAATTATATTTGTCATTGTTTTTGTTTTGCACCCATATACCATTAAAATACAGCAGGTCTGTTTCTTTAAATAGACGTTATTTTTTTTATTATGGTAAATTAATTTATTTGTTGAAGTGAAGTGAATTCCTGTAAAAACGTCTCTAAAAAGGTAAGAAGTGACAAGAAAATAGGTCATAACAAAACTGTAAGTTTCCATTAGAGAGATCTTGTAGGAAAACTGTGCAGTGCCACTGTTTTTAAAGTTGTTAACATTATCTGTTTCATATTGTAGTGACCTGGGAGAAGCCTGCATGTCTATGGGCTTCTGAGTACTTTAAAGATGAACATATTAACATTGTTTCTCTATTTTCCTGCTTCTCATATCACATTGTGTAAGTTATTTTGTTTTTGTGTTTCACGGCTTGCATCTTGTTTATTTATGCTTATATTAGATACAGACATTTTACACCATACATGTAGGTGGTTGCAGCATTAGTGGTGTTCTTCCTTGTTCAATCAAATCTTTGTTATTGTGTGATGCCCTAGTTGTATTTGTAATTGTATTTGTTGTGTAAATATTATCATCTTGTTGGAGGAAGAAGAAGAACACTTAAACTGACTTTATTTAGTAGCTAACATTATCTGCATACATAGTGGTAGATGATGGTCTATTTTTGACCCCTAACAAGAGCGTACCACTAAAAAAACAGTATACAAATATATATAAGAATATTATTTTATTTTTAAAATATTTAAGTACAACTTTATTTTTATGTGTTTTCCAGCTTTTTTTGGAATTTGAGATGTTTTTATTATGGTGCAAATCTGCAATTTTACAAATGAACGACTGTAAAATCACAGTGAGAGGCCCTGGAAAAAACTGTAATTTTCAATGGAAACTTATCTTAAATAATATTTGGTATTAACTGATGACTGGTCTGTATACAGTTTGTCTGATAAGGACTTATTTTCCTTAGGATCAAGTTGATAAAAAATTCAAATACACAGTGGTTACTGTTAGGTCCACAAGCAATAGCAACATTTTGAAGACATGGTGAGAAATGGTCCCTCTCTTAGCAAAATCCTCACTAACAGATGTTTATCCCGTTATTTGTTGTATTTGAGAACAGACAAATGCCCTTCATTTCCCTTTTAAAACACTATCACCCAAATACCCGGCAAGTGATTAGTGAAAATATTCATTTTAGTAATGTTATGATGTGCATTGTAATTTCAGAATGACAAAGACATATGACTATACTTATCATAAAAAAAACACCTCCTGGTCTCTTTCCATGCCTATACTCTGTTTTCTGCAGGTATTATGCATATTATGTTTCCATTATGCATGCAAGTACAGTATCATGAATATTAATCTTATACTAATGAATAGGAAGGGCGGCATGATAACTCAGTGGGTAGAGCAGTTGTCTTCAAACCCGAGGGTGAGCGAGTTCGATTCCCAGTCCCAGCAGGTTACATGTCGAGGCCTAGCAGCTGCCCAAACAACAATAAAGTATTCATTATTATTACAAATACAGCTGCATTCAGTATATATTATGGAGATAAACAAAAAAACTGTGGTGTTGAATAGTTTTGTTGAATAGTTTTCATGGATAGTCATATATGTTGTCTCAGTGTCCTCCAAGATTTTTACTACATAAAGCAGCCCTCTGTCTTTTGGATAGGTTTACTGCAGGAGACCAGCTCAGCAGTCTGACCAAGG